>SKCR01033606.1:0-83642 GCA_019454045.1 Zanthoxylum bungeanum | reverse complement strand
TACTACGCCTGACAACGATTATATATTCCTTAAAAGAATATTTATGGAGAATTGGGTAGGCACTGTGCTTTGCTAGAAGCCAACCATGTCTTGTAAATCGGTAAGAACATGGTACGAGGTACGTACGTGTTCGGATAGTCCGACGATCGGATTTACTGCCAACATATCCAGGGATCTCATGGGTCGCTTCCCGAAGATTCACCGATGACGTATGACTCGAACATAAAATTAATCTAGGATTAATTACGGCAAGAATTTATATAGGATAAAATTCGAATAGAAGAGAGAGAACAATTAATTTGGAATTAATCGATTAAAATAATATATTTGATATATTAAATGAAATTAGATTTCATAGCGGAATTAAAATTGGATTTTAATTCGCACGAACGAATTAATTTAGAATTAATTCTTAAGCGACTTTAATTTTTAATTAACGTCGCAACGGAAAATTCATTAATTCGGAATTAACGAACCCGAGCCCGATATGTGTTTTGCGGGCCCACTTGGATTTTGAATTAAAGTGGGGCCCACATCTAGTCACATCACTAGTCAATCTCATCACCTTTTGGTTGATGGAAGTTGTTAGTGGTTGATTTCTTGTAAAACACACAAGCATTATTTTATGTGTGAATGACTAATACCAACTTGGATTTGGTATATGGCATTATTGATTTTGAAATCAATTACACAACACACATTATTCTCTTTCTCCCTAAGGCCTTGACCGAAACTCTCCCCTCTCTCTCACTCTCAAAGTGGCGTGAACCTAGGGTTCTTGTTTGATGATTTTTGATTCAAAAATCTTGGATGCTTGCACATTAAAAGAGTCAACAAAGATGATAGGGAAACTATCCCCTTAAGTTTGGAATTCAAAGATTCAAGCTTGGAGCTAAACCATTCATACAAAGAGGAGCTTGGAGCACTACACAAAGGAGCAAAATTTTTGTATTCTCTACATCCCTTAGCCGATCAAAGTGAGTATATTTCCGCAACTTACTTTGTTAATTCACACAATTTTATGCTTAATAGATCATTGGCATGTTCTAGGAGAACCCAACATGTTCTATGTTTTTGTCAACTGTTGTTGATGATGGTGCATTGGTAGAAACCAACAAGTAACTCCTCGAGTAACACCTTACTTCGAGGTTTGAATCCCTCATATAGTCTTCCTCTATAAACATAGTGTTTGTTGACACAAACACTTTTTATCTTTAGGACTATAGACTAATCCACCCCTAGTCTCATTAGGATAGCCTATAAATAGGCACACATTTGAACATGGCTCCAACTTAGTAGTCTTATTCTTCAGCACATGTGCTGGACACCCCCAAGCTTTACGACCACTCCACAACTCTAACAAAGTCTTAAGAACAGACTTAGATGAAACTAAATTAAGGATATACGTCGTTGTTTGCAATGCATACCCCCAAAATGAATTAGGTAATGAACAATAACTAAACATATATCTTACCATGTCTAGTAGGGTCCGATTTCTCCTCTCTGCAATACCATTTTACTGTGGTGTTCCATTTGCTGTGAGCCGGGATACTATCCCATGCTCAACTAAGATTTCCACAAAATCCTTGTCAATGTATTCTCCTCCACGATTCGATTGTAGAGATTTGATCGTCTTACCTAATTGGTTCTCAATCTCAGCATGATATTCTTTGAACTTTTAAAAGTATCTGACTTGTACTGTATTAGGTAAACGTACCCATATCTAGAATAATCTTCAATAAATATGACGAAATATTCATAGCCATCTTGGGCTCTTACATTCATCGGTCTGTAAATATCTGAATGTATTAGCTCAAGTGGTTGACTAGATTTTATATCTTTTCCAGTAAAAGGTCTCTTGGTTATTTTTCCTTCTAGACATGATTTATAGACTGGTAAAGTTCCAAGCTCTAACTGGTTTAAAGCTCTATTCTTTATCAACCTATCTATCTAGTCAAGGCTAATATGACAAAGTCTAAGATGCCACAGATATGTTTCATCGTGAGAAATCTTTTGCCGTTTTGTTTTAGGTTTTTCAACCTTAAATATTTCAGTATTAAGTAGTGAATTATGTGTTACTAGCCTTAACATATATAAATTATTTTCTGAGTTTCATGTGCAAATAGTTAATCCATTTCTACTAATAATAACTAAATTACTATTAAAATAAATGGAAAAACAATCATTCAAAAGTTTAGAAATAGAAATCAAATTCCTGCGAAAACCAGGAATAAATAACATATTGTTCAAATTTAAATAACTATTATTTAAAAAACTTAAACTGGAAACTCCCACTGCTCTTGCTAAAACGGCATCCCTTGTCCCGACTCTCATGGTATAGTCACCTTCAGCAAGGTCCCTCCATGAATCAAGTAGCTAAAAAGAAGAACAAACATGGTTAATGGCTCCAGAATCAACAATCTATGCGGATATATCATCATCCACTAATAGAGATTCGATAATAAGTAAATCTTATTTACCTGTATCCTTTTTCTCTTTCAGCTCAGCAAGGTATTTATGACATTTCCTTTTCCAATGCCCGTTCTTGTTGCATTGGAAACACTTTCCCTTGGGCTTGGCATCCTTGGAGCCTTTCTCGTTCTTCTTCTTCATAAGCTTTGCCTTAGCCTTCATATTTCCTTTCTTCTCATTCTTGACAAATTTAGAAGATTCGGCAACAGTTGCCTCTCCACTGGGCTTACAAGGATCCACTAACATAAACTCGTAATAGTTGAGCTTATTTAGCAGCTAAGTCAAAGAAAAAGTCAACTTGTTCAGAACATAGTTGTTTTTAAACTACATGAAACTCTTCGAAAGAGTTTCCATGATCATGGTCACCTGGCTTCGCTCGTCAATACGAGCGCCATGGGTTTCAGCCGTATTGAGGCATGTCATCATCCTTAAATTGTGTTCTCGGATTGATGTCCCCTCCTTCATCCTGACGGTCATCGCTGAGACCATGGCCTCATGAAGTTGACATTATGAAGGTTGCATGAACTTGCCCTATAATGACTCCATCATAAAAATGTTGTAGCCATAGACTTATGTTTTGCAGCAAGAACCTCAGAAATCCATGTGAGCAAGTAGAAGCAGGCCTTCTCATTGGCTGCGTCCCATTTCTGGTATGTATCCCTCATAGCTTGGTCAGAGTTTCTGGCCGGCTCGGGAGGACACTCCTCCGTCAGGAGAAACTTAAGGTCTTCACATACCAGAATGGCGTTCATGTTACGTTTCCATTTGGCATAATTTTCTCCCGTTAATTTTTCGTTAGAGAGAATAACAATTATTGGAGAAACTATGGCTGAAATAAAATAAAATAAAATAAACATGAATTTAAAATCCATTCATCGCATATTTAAAAATTATCAAACATTTAGGTATAAAATTAAAAATGATGCATGAACCATGTATAATGAATTAGAAACCTAAAAGAATTACTATTCCACGATAATCTATCATCCCGCAAATAAGTGTCACCGTAGGGTAGGTCAATTATTTGCATGATAGATCGAGACAATCTCAATTGATTAATATATACGGAAATAACTCTTATTCCTATATTAACCAATCACCAGTTGATATGATTAAGGAATTTCGATTAACATTTAATCATTCCTTTGTGAGTGTGACCCGTTGTTTCGGAACCCTTGAACTTAACTAGTAAAGTGCCACCGTAGGGTAGATAAGTTCACCAAATACATATAGAGTCTCTATCCTCTCGGAATCCAAACTTGATATTGATCCAAAATGAACATCATCCGTAGGGGGATGAAAACAAAGCCGTCTCGAGGCACCTTTTGAATCTCACATTTTTAGACTAACAATGGAGTTCACGTGATATATTGAATATCCATCCCCCACTCACTATTTTTAGATTTAAGGTTTCTATTTAAAATATCTAATAGTTTAATTCAATAGTGTCTATAAATTTATGCGCGGCTAAAACATAATTTTCATTTACACTAGTGCACTATTAGTGATCTTACCAATTTTAACTCTTAAAATTTTAATTCACTAATATCCATTAGTCTCAACTAACTATTTTACTTAATTAAACCAATTTAATTAAGTTAGGTTTAGTGACCTAATTTATTTTAACTTATAAAATATTGGTACACTAACAAGTTTAAAAATTAAAATTCTAAAGTGGACAAAATTTTAATTAAACCATCTAATTAAGGTAAGCGTGTTATAAATTCCAATGGTACATGAAGTTGTATCTCGAGTGCAGAGCACACTACCGTCCATTTGGAATTGGCTATGGAATTTACGTTTGGTTTTCCATTCAATATACCAATGGAATTCATGATGTACTTATTAAGCCCATAATTTTAGAATTTCCAATTTTAAACCATTAAACTAATTAATCTAATTTATTTATTTTCATGCATTTCATATTCCAATTTAACCCCTTTAATTTCATAAAATCATATTTTATTATTTGAATATTCATGCATCCAAAATATTTTATGGCATATAGAAATGCAAGAGTCGGCACCATAAGCTATATGACATGTTATTTAAATATTTCGAATTTAAACATACATATAACATAAAAATCAATTTTGTATTGACCGAGATCTTATTTTTTCCTAATTAGTGCATAAAATTCCTAAGACATCTCTTGGTCTTCAAATCTTATTCCATGGTGGTGTTGAATCATTTTGCGGCTTTGGTACTCCAAATTACATAGAATAAAATATTTCATATGAAAATATAATTAAAATATTTGTAAAATTAGCCTTATGGCCTTATATTCCCAAAACAAAAAAAACAACATAAAATAAGAGCCGGAAAAATTTACGATTAATGCAAAAATCCATCCATCACATGAATCAACAATAAACATTCATCTCATGAATATTAATTCGTGCCTACTCATCTAAACATGCAGATAATTATTAACAAATAAGAAAAGTAAATTTAAATGAAAAAGAGAAAGA
Organism: Zanthoxylum bungeanum; assembly: GCA_019454045.1. Lineage (NCBI taxonomy): Eukaryota > Viridiplantae > Streptophyta > Magnoliopsida > Sapindales > Rutaceae > Zanthoxylum > Zanthoxylum bungeanum. The sequence goes on along the minus strand of SKCR01033606.1, from coordinate 78,699 downwards.
GAAAGATTAAGAACATTATTCAACCTCGCTTTTGATGCCAATTGTAGGAACCGATTTCCTAGCGCAACGAAAGCGTATTAGGCACCCGGGATCGGGATTGAAAAATTTTATGCCCTTCCATTTGCTTGGTCGAATGTACTCGGCTCCTTCACGGAAATTTTTCTTCTGTTTTTAATAAAATTTCAGCCCCAGAAAAGCGGCTCAGATATGAACTATTTTGGACCCAAAATACGTCCAGCACACTTGTAGACACTGCATTTTTGCATAGCCTGATGATGATCCTCGTATGGAGGTACTGTCTGAAAAGTTGCGGAAGTTGCGAAAAACAAATGCCGGAAGGAAGGAAAACCTCCAAAATTAGCCCCTCATCGGACTCGGACTCACTAGCCAGCCTCGGATTCACTCAGTCAGTTTCTATTTCAAACCATAGCCTCAGACATGCCATTGCACCCTTCAACTTCGGCCCATCCACACACCCAAAACCCCATGCAATCCACATGCCCAAATCTCTTCATCAACACTTTCCAATTTAATGAGATTTGAAATCTCATCCTCACCAATTTCCAAGATTTGAGATCTCCTCATCACCAAATTTATAGGATCCCAAATGTTCATGATTTGTTTCCCTATTTGGAGATTCTTTCAAATCATTATAAAAGAATACTTTTTTCTTCTTTTTAGAGGAGACTTGGACAGCAACAAAAAAAAAAACTTGAAAACCCGAGACAACAACCATCACCGAAAGCTAAACATAAAAAACCCTAAGGCTCATTTTCTTCTTCAATCACCGAAACAAAAAAGAAACCGAGAGTAAAAAAACACCAAGGGATCACCGAAACAACAAAGAAAACCAAGATCGAAAGACAACAAAAAACAGACAAAAACAACCAGTGGCGTGAAACAGAGAAACCAAAAACATAAACCGAAAAACAACCAGCCCCAAAATAGACGGTAGTGCGGTTTGTACTTGGGATACAACTCCACGTGCCACTCGGGAAATATTCATATATGTGTGATTAACCCCCCCTTTTGTTTGCTATTTATTTATTGACATTTTTCCTGCTTTTGACTGTTTATTATAATTTTCGTTATCGCATCTCGTATTTCTTAATTTAATATGCTTTTGGAACTATGTTATTGTGATTATTAATATTAATGAGTGTGCAAATTTTTGTTTATTTGAATTACTTTGTATGAATTGCATAAGACTTGGCTATACCATTGTGTGAACCCGTCCATTATACTGGCATAAGTAAGGGACCATTCTGAACCCAACGATTTGCGAGCCCAACAGTGTCGTGGTCGCCGAACATCATAGGCATAGCGGTAAACCCCGCTTCGCTCCTACAACACTGCTTAAATCAGCCCCTCTTTTGTGCATATTCCAGCAATATTTCAGGTCTGATTCAATCAAAATAGCCCCACAATTGTCTTAAAACACCTCTTAATATTTCCCAATTTTTCTGGATTAAAACCAAATCACATTGAAACCAAAAACACAACACAAAGTGGCGACAGAGAGCGGAATCTGCTCACTGCCATGAGGTAGTAAAGAAAATGAGAAGATGGCGATTTTTCTTTCAACACCAAATGGCCTTCCGTGTAATGTCTCACAACTAACTGAAACAAGTGTGGGTTAGATTTACAAACTAACCTCGAAATACTTTAGAGATCAAACAATTGTCACACAACTATTTTGATTTTTCTTTTTCTCTTCCTCTTTTCTTTCAACTCTTGAGAGAAAAGATGAAGTAGGGTGGCTAGGGTTTGGAAAATGTGTATTATGTTAAAAAAAATAACATTTATCCTTTTACACTTAGGATTTTATTTTACAAAATAAAAATAAAAACCATTTCTCCTCCTTATTATGAAATTTCGGCCAGCCCTCCCCCTTTTTTAGTAACATCCAATTTTACTTAATGTTATCATCATAACAAAAGATGTTACAAAAATAAGAATACGTTGTTACCATTTAAAAATTGTAACTTCCATACCAAGAAAAAGATTTTCAAATACCTAATTTTGGAATTAAATAATTTAAACTTGTATTAAATCATAAAATATAACTTAATACCTTATATTAAATAATTACCATATAATCAATTATTATAAAACCATATATTAAAATTAATATATAGTTTCAAGTGTGAAAAAATAATATTTTTAATCATATTAATAATATATATATACACTTATGTGAGTATATAATTGGACTATCCAATTATATTTAATCTGCTATAGTATATCGAGTAGCACGGGGACCAAATGGACATACAGTTCCGAGCTCCAATAATCCCGGAATATTAATTAAATATTCTGAATTATTAACTTCGGGTTATTCCATTAAAAATTTGAAGCTAAACTCTCGTTGCCGTAGATAGATAACATAAGCTAAACTACATCAGTGTCCATCAATATGGTCATACATACGGATTGGCATTTCACAAGTATCTCATAATTAGAGTCGGGTCATAATGTCTGTTATACCCCTTTAATTATTTTTACCGTAAGTGACATTGATTCTCTAATGAACGATCTATTCATAAACATTATGAATGTTAATATTTGTATTCGTAATAGAAAGACTCGAGCGCTCTAATTGTTCAAATATCGAATCAACTCTTAAGGAATATACTCCTCTACTTCTCAGAAGAATGAGTAAACGCCCTATCTATGTAAAATGTCCCCAGCTACACACCAAATCATGTCCCTAAAGTACGTAGCTATTGGTCGGGATTGCTACTCTAACCTCACCTTTGTAAATCAAAGGACATCACCTGTCATGCAGGAGTTCATAGTACACCCAGGATTCAGATCAATCCATATATGACCATCTAGTAGATTAAAATTAATTTCTTTATTTAACGGATATTATAAGAAAATCATTTCTATCTGGGTAAAATCTTATATGATTACATCATATATGTTGCCTTCATTCTCATGTCACCACATGGATGATCTCGGATCAAGGTTTCCATACAATTATAGAATGAACCACAACTATAGATAAACCACAATCAAAGTATCTACTTTGTTTGCTCTCTATAGAATATTTTAGATTATTTACTTCGGACTTAAATCCTCTTGTAGGCACTGAATTTTTGCATATTAGTCCCTATGATGAGTCTCATTTGGAGGCACTACCTTTTAAGTCACGGAAGTCACGAGAAACGGACGTCGGAAGGGGAAATTCAGAATAAACAAGGTTCACTGTTTTCGTTCGTGCTGCGTTTGTTAATTCGTTCGAACTCCAAATAGATTGCGGGCGTTCGTGCCGCATTCGAGGAGGCGTTCGAACGTTGTCGGTAATTCTGGTTTTGCTGCTAGCCTCACATTAAGCCCAATTCGCCCAAACCTTGGCCCACACGCCCAAGCCCACTTAAAACACATATTTAACACATGGTGAAATCAAAACAAATCTAAAAATCACATACCAAATTAAAAAGATGTCATGCCTTATTAAAATCAATCAACCAATTATATTCCCAATCAAATATATATTATTCCTAACTTAAAATATTGTATTCCTAAACCAAACCAATCAAATATTCAACCTTCCTAATCTAAACCAAATCAAATCCCTTGCTTCCCTTGTCCAATACCAAATCAAATCCTCCTCTTAATGCCAAAATCCCTTCCTTGTGAGACAAGGAGTAGCCCTAGCCATTCTCTATATAAACAACCCCTAACCAAGACATCCAGGCCCCGAGCTCATTCATACAAGAAAAGCCTCTCCTAGCTCATTCATACAAGAAAAGCCTCTCCTAGCTCATTCATACAAGAAAAGCCTCTCCTAGCTCATTCATACAAGAAAAAAACCTCCCCTAGCTCATACACCTAATATACACACAACTCACACAACTCACACAAATCACAACACACCAAGAGCCCTAGCCACTCACGGCAATAACAAGAAGAAAAACAGAAATAATCCCCTTCATCTCCCCCACTCCACAACCAAAAATAGCAGCCCCTACACCTCCTAAAACAGCCCATACAGCAGCCCTAAAACACGCATACAGCAGCCCTAAACACACACATAAAACAGCCCCCGAACCACACCATAACATCACCAAAAAGAACACCCAAAATAGTCCATCAAGGACATCAAAATAGCCCAAAAACAGTAACTAAAATACAATAGCAAAACAGTAGCAACGGCAGCGAATCGGAGTCAAAAGCAGCAGTAAAAGACGGAGAATGACGACTCAAAATAGTAAGACAACGAACGAGAACAGTGAACCAGTGAACCGGAAGATTTGCGGAGCATCCACCCTTCCGACGATCATGTACCGTACATCCGAGAGGTGATTTAAAAGGTTAGACCTGATGGCACTTTTTTTCATTAGTTTATATTCGTTTTTTTTTTTTTATTATTATTGAATTCTATTCGCATGAGAGTCGTTTGTGGATGCATGTTGTGGCTTGAATGAAATGGAAGAGTGTCGTCTCTTGTGGTATATAGGATGGAAACCCAGACGTAAATTCCGTAGCCGAATCCGAATGGACGGTAGTGCGGTCTGTACTTGGGATACAACTCCACGTACCACTTGAGTAAACGGAACCTTCTCTTATTTTGTGTTGCTTTGGTTTATTTATTTCTCGTCACTTGAATTCTGTATTTTGCTTAGTCCTGCATGATTCAATCGAGCGCATGGGCTTAGTAAGTGGAATGAAAGATCCCCTATGGGGAGGGGTTAATATTCCATCAAATTTTTCTTATGCACTCGTAATGGAATATAATATTCCATCAAATTATTTAAAAATACATCCATGCTTGATATGTATGAGTTAGACCCATTTTCGTTATGCGGGGTACCGATAACGTAGAAGACTAGCACATATAGTATATTGGAATTGGTGTTCCAATGGTTTAACCTGATGTACCATGAGTAAAGTGAAATTGCCTACAAGCAATACAACACATAACTTTCTGTACCCAAGATAGGGTGAATTGGGTGATGGCCTAAATATGCGGAAATAAAAATATTTTCCGATTTTACGCTACAAAGCTTGTAGCTTTACCAATTAAGCTTAGGTCAATTTTCTTAATTACAATATATGACTCAAATACAAGTTTCTATACAATAAACATATATAAAATAAACTTGCAATAAGTAAAGAGTTTAAGGATAGAGAAAATGACACTGGTGTTTTATAGTGGTTCGACCAACAATGCCTACGTCCATTCCCCCAAGCCGTGCTTGAAGATTCCACTATGTTGATTCCACAACTTACAACGAGTTTTTTGTGGCTCACCCGCAACCAATAGTTATACCTACTAGGTTCACTTCAAACCTCTTACAATGAGTTTTAGATATAGGCTCACTTAAGAACCTTTACAATGAGTTTTGACAATAGGCTCACTCACAAACCTTTACAATTCACCCTACTGAGTTTATCCACTCACAAAGGGATTTCACAACCTCAAGTGTTTGATAAAAAGATTTAAGAATATCACTTGGGTACTCACAAAGATAATAAAGATTCAAGACGTGAGTTGCTTAATATGAAGGTGTAGTATATGAGCTTGATGTATGGGAGTGTATGATGATGAAGATTGAAGTAAACTCTCTGTTTTTGCCTTGGTATAAATTATATGAAGGTTCAAGAATGTGGCAAACACGAATTTGGGGCTCAATTTATAGTAAAGTACAAACTGCCCCTAACAGCTCTATCTCTAGATACCAGTATACCAGTCTGGCAAAAGCAACGGTTATATTATTGTTTGAATATATCCGTTATACCAGTATGGTCATCGGTATGATGACCGGTATGGTCCTTGTTAGTTCCAGCAAATATGCAAAACCAATAGGCTCACTGGCATGATGATCGATATGGTCATTCCCAGTTCCAATAGCTATACAACAAATAAGCTTACTGGTATGGAAATCGGTATGGTGTATGTCGGTTTCAGTAGTTGTACAATACATAGTGGACCAGTATGGTAGATTGGTATGGGACCGGTATGATCTATTTCGGTTCCAAAGAGCTTGCAAAATAGAGCAGGTCCACCGATATGCCAGTTTAAGGGACCAGTATGTCGATCTCAGTGCCAAAATACAGGATTTGAAGGTTTTAAACATTTTGCACATGACCCTAATGCATCTATATGAATATGCATGTGTCCTATAAGCTTAGAGACTTAAGTAAAAAATTCACTTTACAAATAGAACCCTAAGCTAAGACTACAGAAGATTTTCTTCAATATGCACTAGTCTTCATATTCATTGCTCTTCACCACCAATGTGCTTCGACATCTTTTTGTAATGTCTCGCTAATGCGTCTCGAAGACTTGTAGTATTGCGTCATCCAAATCCATCTTGAGAATATGTCACGAACACAGGGGAAGCTCGTATAGACATGTGGGTATTCGTTGGAGCGAATACTGAATGACTTACAGATAATTCCTAATAGTTAGAAATACACACCACCGTCAATAGGAATCTCCTCGAGTTGAGTAGCATATATGATCATTTGACTATAGGATATCATTAATTTTGTGTGTGATCCTCCACACTTTGATGTCGTTTATGTCAAAGACCTTTCATAGTCTGACCGTTAGATGTTCATTGGGTGTGGACCGATGCACTCGTTAATCAAGTGCATATCAAGATAGGATATACGGCCCGTATATGTACCATAAGGGGTTTAGGTATCCATGTGAGTATGTCATGATTCTTAAGACATTGGCCAAATCCGAACACATAGGATGGATTGCATATATCAGAAATGGTGTCTTGATTAGTTGTAAGGAATCATGGACATGTCGACATGAGATGTACGCCTTGGAAACTTGACGGTGTAATCTATGTTTCCTAAGCACAAATCGGATATCCTACAATAGAGGGATTGTTAAACATATATGATGAACTTGACTTGTATAGTTCAGAAAGGGCGTCTATGTTTTTAAAAAATTTGAAGGTGGCCGAATTACGTACATATAAACTAGGCTTATATGACGAACATGTCTGGACTTAGAGAGTCCCACAATATGAAGTGTACTCATTGAGCACTTGGGTAGCCAATAATGTTTGATAATAAATAATATTTGATATTATAATCAATTAAAACAATTAAATATTATTGGATAACATTAATATTTACTTTGACCCAATTGGATTAATTGGATTAATCTGAAATCACGCAAGGGCTTTGTTGTAATTTCATAAATATCTCTACCATTGAAGGATATTTTGGTAATTATAAATATCTAATAATAGGTGTATTTGTCTTTATTTAATTGGATTAAATCAAAGCGGTAGACAAAGGTGATTAGTCACACCTAATTATTCATATTTGGAAAAAATGGATTAAGCCCACATAAAGGTTTATTAGAATTTTTATTAATTAAAATTACATAATCTTCACTATAAAAGACAAGCTTGAGCAAGTTTTTAAGCAAGCATTAAGGTAAAACATAAGAGAAATTAGCCTAAAGAAGTGTTTATACAAGCTTTGGAAGTTCTCTACATTTTTCAACGAGGATGAGAAGATTGGATTTTTGGTTCAAGCTTACTAGGTAAGTTTGATCATCTCTAATAAGCTATGTTTTTGTATTTGATACATAATAATATAGCTTGAAGTTGAAATTAGGCTAATAAATTTGTGTATGGATGCTTTGGAACGATAAACACAATATGTTTGTAATAGGTTATAAATATGTTCATGTTGGACATGGAACATAAAATTAGAGTTTGGAACTCTAGATGGAAGCTTGGAGCTATGACTATCATTCAAGAATCACTTGACCACCTTTGAGTGACCAAGAATTGTTCATGAGCCACTTCATTATGGGATTCTAATTTGGTTTGTGTTTTGAATTTAAAATTTACGCATGTGCGTATTTAAAATAAATTTATATTTTGTAAAATATTTGATATTTTGAAAAATATTTTTATAACATGTGTTAATGTTGGTTTTAATGTTAAATATTAAATTTTGGATATTTAAAAGTATTTAGGGAATGTTTAAAATTAATTAGGCAAAAAGCCATATTTCCTTCAGCTCTCTGTTTCCAGAGAGCTGATGAAGGAAATATATGAAAACAAATAAAAAAAAAGGGCACAATGCGCGCATTATAGAGCGCGTGCGCTTGTCAATTTTTGTTTTCTCTCGTTTTTGAGTTTCCGAACTCCAATTCAGCCCCGAATTTTTCTTATGCACTCGTAATGGAATATAATATTCCATCAAATTATTTAAAAATACATCCATGCTTGATATGTATGAGTTAGACCTATTTTCATTGTGCGGGGTACCGATCCAGCCTTATGGGTCTCACAACCACCTCAACAAATGCCTCTTCATGCGACCTCGTAAGATAGAATATTTGGGCCATAGCTTCTCTCGTGTATCGCTTGGTGGATGAATAATAGACATTGCTTATTTTTTAACCGCTTGAGATATAGTTGACTATGTTGTTGATTGGAGGCGGCGGTGGGGGGCCATCATCTCGTTCACCCCTCCCGTCTCTTCGGGCCAAGGTAGTTTTGCCTTTCTCAGTAAGTAAGTCTTTTATTTACCTATTGTTTAGTAGTTCTAACACTTCCAGCTTTAGAGCGACAAAGTCAGCTGTCATGTGCCCGAAGTCTCGGTGGAACTCGCACCATTTACTCGTGTCATTCTTAGTTGACCTGTCCCTAGAGTGTGCTGGCCATCTTACCACGTTTCCCATTTTCTTGAGGTCTGAAACTAAGTCTCTGGATGACACAATAAATTTATAGTCTGGGAGTCTTGGCCTGTTTTACGAAGACCGATTCTGAATCGCGAAGGTTGATGGACTATTGTCATAATCTCGATTGATTAGTCGATGCTCCCTAACCAGTGGGATCCTCTTATCTGTTGCCCATCGATCCCTTATTTCAAAATATTTTGTTCCTTTTATCTTCTTCCCAGCGGATTTCAATCTGAAGTTGAGCCAAAGACTGGTCCATGGTTGTAGGAGCAAAGCAGGATTTATCGTTATGCCTATGACATCAGCGACCACTACACTCTGAAGTTCATATCTTGTAGAGAGTACGAATTAGTCAGCGGGGAACTAACTAGAGAATAAAATAGTCGCCTCATTATATAAGACACTGGGAATGATTTAAGGCCACACTACATCCATCGCAAGGTCTGACCATAAATTCGTTTGGGTTCGAAATGGTCTCTTACTAATGTCAGGATAATATCCACGCTTAAAAAAATGATTCATGTGTCTTATAATGCAGTTTATACAATGACAATATATATATCACACAATGCAATCATAATAATCCAAAATAAAATTTAAACATATCATTAATTGGCCTAGCTTTGTAGAAGTCTGGCCAGATATGAAAACTATCAGCCGGATATAGATCGTGAAATTATATGTCCGGCCGGACTTGATGGAAGTCTGGCTGGATATGCTGTAAAAGCCAGAAACACAGAATCATGCATGTAAAAATAACTGAGATGTGATATGTTAAAAACCAATAACATGCTAAGGTCATGCGTAACAGCATAATAATGAAATCATAATGAAATTATAAAATAATCAGAACTGATAAAACAGTAAGAAAAGGGACACGCGCAACCATTTTCACGTGGTACGTGGAGTTGTATCACAAGTGCAAAACATTCTACCATCCATTCGGAATCGGCTATAGAATTTACATTTGGGTTTCTATCCTATATAACATAGGGAAACAAGTACACGGCCGGATGTAGCCAGTTTATACGATCAGATTTACTGTGTGATAAAAGTATGCCCGGGTGGAGATACTCCGTCAATGCATAATCTTATAGATACGTAAAAGTGAAAAAAATGTGCCATCAAGTCTAACCTTAAATATCAATGGCTTGGGAAACGCCTCTGGAAAGTCTAGATTGGTTACCAAATCTCTTGCTGGAGAGAATTCAAGGGTTTTTTGTGGTTTTAGAAGCTTTTTTGGGATTAAGGTTCGAAGTTGTTTGATAATGTTTTGTGTACTTAGTAGTTTCTAGGCTTTGGGGTTCCTCTGTTCTTTGTTTACTATTTCTCAGTTCTAAATTATTCTCTTCCAAGCCCCACGTGTCTTTTGTAATGTCAAATTTGCAGTTGATGAGGAAGGAAAATCTCCTATAATAAGGAAAATAATTGTTATGGAAAACAATGAAAAGGAAAATGATTGTTATGGAAGGTGATTGAGAATGAAAGTGGTTAATAAGGAAATAGGAAATCCGATCATTCTACTAATCTGGAAATCTGACACATATCTGGCCTTGCATAGATTATATCCGTCCGAATTTGGACATAAGTGATTTGGTCTAGATTTGGTAGTTCTTTTGGAGTCTTTTGGAGTTTTCTTTCCCTTCAGCATTGAACCTTGCAACCTTCCCAAATTTTTCAGGTGTATAAAAATACAGTATCTACAGTCGCCCCCACTTTGTTAGGCTTATAGTGTGTGACAGTGATAAGTCTATCAAAGTCATGCATGTATTTGTACTTACCTAACTCACTTGGCGTCGCTAGACTTACCTTGTTCTATGGCAGTTTGTTTGTTTGTTGTTATGTGGTTGGTTGATGGACCATTGGGTATGTTGGTGCCTCAATCGGTCACAAAATGAAGATGGGAACTCGGGCCTCAGATGCCTCGATTGGTTGAGGTGAAAATGGGCACTCGGGCCTCTCAGTGGCTGTGGGAGTTGAGATGAAAATGGGCACTCGGGCCCCTCGGTGTCTTATAAGAGTTTAGAGATGCCTCGATCTCTATTTTCGTGGTTGTTGGACCCTCAGTCCTCTGATGCCTCGATCAGTTTAAGATGTCTCGATATCTATTTTCATAGTTATTGTACCCTCAGGTCCTTCGATGCCTCGATCGGATTGAGATGCCTCGATCTCTACTATGATATTTGTTGAACCTTCAGTCCTCTGATGTGTCATTCGATTTGAGATGCCTCGATCTCTATTATGATAGTTGTTGGACCCTTAGTCCTCTGATGCCTCAATCGATTGTGCGATGCCTCAATCTCTACCGTCATAGTGGTTGGACCCTCGGCTCTCCGATGCCTCGATCGGTAGTGAGATACCTCGATCTTTATTCTGATAGTTGTTGGACCATCGGTCCTTCGATGCCTCGACCGATTTGAGATGTCTCAATCTCTATTCTGATAGTTGTTAGACATTCATTATGAATCTCTACCTCTTCATGGAGCTATTTGATATTCCCTTCTCGGAGTTTTCTGTTGCTTGTCCCCATTCTCGAAGTTATCTTCGTTCTCAAAGTCTGTATCTATTCTCAGAGTTTTCTATGTTGTTGTAACCTCATTCTTGAAGTTGTTGGTGTTTCAATTCCATTGGTGTTCCAAATCTGTCAGTGTTATAATTTTGTTCAGCTTTCCAAATTCGTTGGTATTATAAACCCATTAGCATTCCAAATCCTTTGCCATTCTAATTCCGACAGTGTTCCAATTCCATTGGCGTTCCAAAATCTTTTCCAATTCCAAGTTTGTCATTTTTTCAAATTTATCGGTGTTCCAAAGCCATCGGCGTTCCAAGCCCATTAGTGTTCCAATCCCATTGGCATTACCAAGTTGTTGGCATTCCAAGTCCTTTGGTATTCTAATTTTGATAGTGTTCCAATCTCATTGGCCTTCCAAATCTGTCTTGTTTTACAAACATGTTAGTGTTCCAAACCCATCGGCATTCCAAAGCCGTTTGGTTTTACAAAATCGTTCGACCATTTCACCTTTTGGGATGATCCTTTTTCTTTTGTGGTTCGAGGTGTTCAAAACCTCTATTTGCTCTAAACATTTTTCTGTCTAAAGGCATTCCTAAACTTGTTCCTTTTGTAGGCGTTCCAAAACCTAATTGCGCAGCGGGCATCGCCCATAGCTATATTACATCTAGGCGAGCCTTACCCCCAGTTACTACGTTCAGGAGGGGGCAAGCTTCACCCAGATGTCTTTGTCATTTTGACTGTCGGGCTTCAACTTTTGACCGCTACCGAGTGTTCTGTGTCTTACTCCACTCCTATGAGGATGGCGTTTGTTCAAGTTTCCTGCAAAAGAAATATTACATGTATGTATGGATGTTTGCATGTATATATATATGCAAATGATCTCTAACTCCTGAAAAACAGTCTGGGCAAGAAGTGAGACAAAATTTGACAATACCTCTACAAAAGAACATCGTAACTTTTATATTCTCTCAAGTAGAAGAACTACGTAGCTTCGCAATGACTCTCTTTTTCATTCCTGGATGGCATTGAGGTCTTTCATGGTTTTTTTGAATTTGCAAGAGCATGCAAAGTGTTCCACGAACTTATCTACTAGCTCTTGGTATGATCCAATAGACTGGTATGGGAGGTTGATGAACCAAATAAGGTCTGGGCCAGCTAGCGTCTCTCCAAACCCTTTACACATTTCAGCCTCCCATTGGTGTGGTGCCAAAGCCATAGACATCATCTTGTATTTGTAGATGATAATATGGTTATCCGGGTTAATAGATCTGTCATATAACCTCATGTCTGAAGAGCTGAACTTCCATTGGAGCTCCACGAAGGTGATGGATTCAAGGAAAGAAGTATCTGAAATTTTTCCAGCCTGGCTATTCCAATCGGTAGCCTCACCTCGGGTAGACTGAAGAGTATCACCGCTTTAAACTCTTATATGTCCTTGCATTTGCTAGAGGTGACCAGTTTTGTTAGTTCCGCTGGTGGAAAATCATACGGTGGCTGATGGCTCTACGGATGGTCCACTGGTAGCAGACTATCGCTAGCTGCATCGTCGAATGCCCCTAGAAGATTGGTTTGGACGATAAGGCCACTAGGCTGGCCGTGGACTCCTCGACGGAGAAAGGTTGAAGCCATCTTCTCTAATTGCTTCTGAAGGCTGGTGTTTGTGTTTTACATTATAAGGTTTTCTTCCTCCAGTGCTTGCAACCGTTCTTAAAGAGCAGCCAACTGAACAGACACGAAGTTTAGGGTGTTCTCACTTGCTAGAAGCCAAGAGTGATCTGAAAATCATAGACTGAAAGAGCTTTTGTTGCAATGAATCGACGGGGCCCCACGGTAGTAGGTAAATTATAGACGTTGAATTTCACCTTCGGCCTACAACCAAGAATTTGTATGATGGGGTACCAGTGGTTCTGCAAAACAAAGGCAAAGTAAGTGTGGAATAACTACCCATCAATATGGGGATTCAGTAGGCAGTCTGATGCTCAAGTCAGTATCGATGATGAACGGAAAGAAAGGGAAGAGCAAAGCAAATGGTTATCTTGATCTTCGTAGATTGCCGTGGGGATGATAGATTGGTGTTTATGGAGTAATGTATGCTTTGAGAACTCGAGTGTGGGAGCCAAAGCTGAATGAATCAGTCCATTGGATATTCTCTCCTTTTCTAGGCTGTGAAATAGTCCTTTAGTTGGTTTAAGATTCTTTGGAAGTATCGTATTTCAATTTTATTTGGGAAAGGATAGTAGAGTAAGGACTGAATTAGGAGTTCCTAAATTTTCGGGATTAGGTGTAATCTCTATTATACTTGGATTATACCACTGTGTTTTTGTAGGCGATTAGTCTCGATCCAAATATTTAGTTTCCTTATTTATGAAGAACTAGTTGTGTGTAGACTGACGGATAATGTCTACTGGGACATTGGATAATATGGGATAATGTCTATTGGGTCATTGTTCGAGTAATGTTGGTTGGGACATCGTGTTGCATGATTAAGGCATGATTGAGGTCTGTCGTGTGGACTCATTGAGGCTTTTAGGTCGTATGGGCCTCTTAGCCCCGGGGGTATGAGCCTGTGGGCTTGTCTATGATTCATGCGCGTAGGTTCAATATTTAGAGTCTGTAACTCATTTTAGTTGGGCCTTAATAATAACCCATAACTTTACTTGTGAGCTAGATGAAGGTCATAAGAGGTGTAATGTCATTTGGGTATGTAGCCCAAATTTCGCTCATACAATTTAACATGATGATACCGGACTGTCCTATCTGGATTTTCATTAGAACTTCGTTGGATTGTAGATAGTTGATTTGTTTAGGGTTATATAAGTAATATCAATTTAAATGTAGTTTTTTTTTTTTGAATTTTATTGCATGTATGTTTAAGTAGAGCCTTTGTAGCCCCTACTACTCTCGGGTTGGATTAGTGTTATTATTACTCAAGGCTATTACCATTTTACTATTTCACTATTTTAAAAATTGAGAAATAATATATGAATATAATAATTATTTATTTGTAATATTTTATTATTATATCATTACGAAACTTTATATTTTACTATTATATATTTACTAAATACTACATTTTATTATATTTTGTTGACAAAAAAAAATAGTAAAATGTATTATTTAGTAAAGATATAATAGTAAAATATTGCACCATAATAATTTTTTTACCCATTTATTAAAATCATAATTTCAAAATAAGTGAAATGATAATAATCCTATTACTTGTTACACACCAAAAACCTTTGTCAAAATATAAAATTGCTACTTCTAATCAGCATACACCTTGGTCCCAAGCAAGTAACATGTCTTGATAGAGTCCTCACAGCTCTGCTTCAGTAATCAAGCACCTGCCTATGTTCATAGCAAAACCTCCTCTCCAATCGCCATTGCAGTCCCTTACCAAACCACCCGCTGTAGCCAATCCTGTCGTGGCTAAAAAAGATCCATCCGTATTAAGCTTAAGCCACGTCCTCTGAGGTGGTGCCCATCCAACCAGCACTGCCCTGTTTTCCTTGCTGTTGCTGATGTTGCGTGAGAGAACATTAGCCCGAAGAATTTCCTCCACTCTACTATTGACTTCCTCCACAACAATGATGGGAGGAACGGATATGCCGAGAGCAGCGGAATGCGCGCGAGATCAAATCCCGAGCAATTTTTTTTCGTCAATACCCTAAAAAGTCTATTAAAAAATTTATTTCCATAAACTTAAAATTATTCCAATGCACTAAAACACATATATCATCATATAATAATTTTCTCATGCATCAATATAATTTCCATAAGCTTAAATAAATATTCTAAATACTTTAACAATTTTATCAACACTTAATAAAATAATCCAAGCATCAAAATATTCTCCAACAATTGTCAAATATAAACCAAGCATATAAAATCAATATATTATCCATACATTAATTTTCTATACTCTTTAATACTTAAAAATTCCTCACATACATACTTATAATTATCCAACAATTCCATAAACAATTTTCTCAACAACAACAACAACCCAACAATAAATTTTAAAAGATAAATTTACCTACAATGACTTTGAGTCCTTGCCAATTTGAGAAGCTTTGCATCCAAGCCCCAAATCCACCCAGCACTTTGAATCTTTGAACTTCTTCTATCTTCACCAAATCAAACTTCTTGAAGAACAGATCTTGGTGACCAAAAGGTGGTTTGATCACTCAAAAATGGCAACAAAAATTTCCCTAAAGTTTAACTCTTAAACCCTAGAAAAATTAACACTTCAAGCACACAAATTAATCCTTAACACTTTAGGATTAATTTCATGTTCTTCATATCTTGTTGGGTAATTTTTTGTGAGAATTATGGCTTGAATTTTGGAGAGCAAAATAAAAAAAAAAATCAATTCATTTTCCTTTTCTTGGTTCGGCAGTGAGCAGAGAAAGAAGAGAGTTGAAAAAAAAAAATTTGCATTTGTTTTGTTAATTAAAATAAAGAAAACCAAAATCAAACCATTTAACAAACCATGGTACAGAGAATCTATTCCCTATACCACAAATTTCAAAAATTTAACTTAACCAAAGTAAAAAATAAAAAATAAAAAATAAAAAAAAATATCTCACCAACCAAGTTAACTAAAATACAATTAAATGATTTTAGTTACTTTAACTAAAAACATTCAATTACATTACCTATAGTTACCTTAAATAATTAATACTTTTATTTGTATAAACTAAGTAATTAATTTTGTATATTAATTTAACAATTAAATTAATTCACTAATTAATTACTAATTTTATGTAAATCAAATTTAAATCTATTATACAATAAACTTATATCAACTCTTGATATAAAATTAATTAATTCAATTAAATTAGTTCAATTAAATTAATTCAATTAAATTAATTCATCTCATGAATTATCGGATCAAACAATTTAATCCTAAAACTCAAAACACTTTGTCAACATTTGACAAAAGTCGCCCTAGTGCTCAACGAGTAAACTTAATATAGTGGAACTCTCTAGGCTCATGTTCGGTTGTTACTTTTATATATATATATATATACATGTATACATATTCATGAAGCCCTGCCCTATTGGGTTCTCCTAGAACATGCCAATGATCTATTAAGCATAAACATGTGTGAATAATCGAAGTAAGATTGCGGAAAATATACTTACTTTGATCGGCTATAGGATGTATAGATAACAAAAAATTTGCTCCTTTGAGAAGTGCTCCAAGCTCTTCTTTGTATGAATGGTGAACTCCAAGCTTTGATCTTTGAATTCCAAACTCAAGGGGATAGTTTCCCTAGCACCTTAGAATGACTCCTCTTTGTGTTAGAAAGGTTTGATTTGGAAGCAAAATCAATGGAGAAGAACTATGAAATCCTCAGCCAAGGGAGAAAGAGAGAGAGGATTTTTGTGTTTTGGTAATTTTAGTTTCTAAAACAAATACCACACATTCAAATGTCAAACTATATTTTGGTATATCAATTACCAAAAACAAAAGCAAAGTGTTGGAGGGAAAAATGTCAATTAATGCCTCCAACCACTTCCATCACCAAATTGACACTTGATAGACAAGTGATGTAAGTTGGTGGGACCCACTTTAATTCAAAATTCAAGTAGCTTGCTCAACATACTTCGGGCTCGGGTTCGCTTAATCCGATTAAACCAATTTTCCGTCGCAACGTAATTAAATCCAATTTAATCAAATAATAATGTCTAGCAAAATTATTACGAAAGTCGCTCGCGAATTAATTCTAAATTAATTCGTTTGCCCAAATTAAAATCCAATTTTAATTCCGTGTCGAAATCTAATTTCATTTAATATATCGAATATATTATTTAATCGATTAATTCCAAATTAATCGTTCTCTCTCTTTTTATCGAATTTTATCCCAGATAAATTCTTACCGTAATTAATCCAAGATTAATTTTCTCTCTCTCATAATTAATCCCAGATTAATTCTGTTCGAGTCAAACGTCATCGGTGAATCTTCGGGAAGCGAACCATGAGATCCCTGGATATGTTGGTAGTAAATCCGGTCGTCGGACTATACGAATACGTGCGTACCTCGTACCATGTTCTTACCGATTTACAAGACATGGTTGGCTTCTAGCATAGCACCGTGCCTTCCCAATTCGCTAGAAATATTCTTTAAGGAATATATAATGTTTGACAGGCGTAGTATACGTAGTATTGCGTATTGCGATCCAGTATCGGATGTCACATGCCAGGCCTGGGGCTGGAATTGTGTCTGCCCCGTACGAAACATATATCGGATCTCTGGTAACTAGTCTCTATAATCAGATAATCATGACCTAGTCATATTATCCCGATGACTCTAATACTTAAGAGTACTAGTTCCGTATCCTACGTGATCATCATCTCCATATGACTGAAGTGATACTTCCATCTTGACATCACACCCAATACACTACGATTCTCAGTATACCCAAAAGAGGCATACACAGAACCTGTTAAAGCCCCGGATGACCAAAACCAAAGTATACTGATTGTTGCAAGTATTAGCGATGCTAGTCTCAAGTTAAGACCAAATACATCTACCCTGATTCGAATTCCCATAGACACATAGTCATACTACCAATGGGATTCCGAGGGGTCTATCCAGAGCGAAGCTGTTTCCGTACCATCGGTAAACAGAACCTCCTATTACACTTGCATGAGTATCCAATACCCAAATATATGAGAACTATGCCGTTACGCTTCCATAACACGCACAAGTGCAATACTAGCCTATTCCGCATTATCGATGTCCAGTCACGATAATACTACGACTAGGGATATTTAATGATTAAACCTTATGTGGATTAATACTGCCTCATATCTTATTAATCCGGTACTAATCATATGGACTTTTATCATTTATAAATTCCGATAATCCAATTACAAATGATAAAAAGTAATTTCCTTTGTCACATAGTTAATTTGTACAATAACACCATGTTATGTACAAATAGTGATGCTATGGGTCATAATTGTCCAACAATCTCCCACTTGGCCTATAGCCAATCACTCAAGTGTCCTACACCTAATCTATGTACGGGTCGCTCAAAATTCTGCTGAGAAACAGTTTTCATCAGCGAATTTGTAATGTTATCATCTGATGCGTTTTATTCGATTATCACATCGCCACGATGTATGATCTGATGAATCAGATGAAATAGTCGAAGTATATACTTGGATCGTTGATGAGACCGCGGTTCCTTAGCCTGTGTTGTAGCCCAGCTCAGCTGCTAACAGAACTACACCTAATCCAATTAGGATTATATATATCCAAAATGCTTCTATTGCTGCCTCAGCTGCAGCAATGTTCCGCTTTTGTTATTTATTCGGCAACAGTATCTTGCTTGGAAGATTTCCAGCTCACTGTTCCGTTATTCAAACTAAATATGTACCCTTATTGTGACTTAAAGTCGTCTTTGTCGATTTGGAAACTTGCAGCGGTGAACCTAGTCACATCAAGTTCTTCTTTCCCCATATTATCAGAAAGCATCCTTAGTTCGTCCAAGATACTCAAGGATGTTCTTTATATTAATCCAGTTACCATCACATGGATTGGCCTTAAAACGTCTACATATGCTCAAAGCATATGATGTTGGGATGTATGCCTCTAGAGCTACATGTGATGTAAACGGTTTTATATGTTTTGAAATAAAACGATGCATTTTTCATTTGTCAAAATTATTTGTTTAATTTTCGCATATTATAAATCATCTTGAATACCCTAGATTACTTATGTGCCTTCAGACTTAGTGTATGAGTGTCATACACAAGAGGATTTAAGTCTGAAGTTAGTAATCTTAAATAGTCCATAGAGAGCAAACAAAGCGGGTACTTTCTTTGTGGTTTATCTATAGCTGCGGTCCATTCTATAATTGTATGACGATCTTGATCCGGATCGTCCATGTAGAGACATGAGGCACCTTGTATGATGTGATCATATAGGACTGGACCCAGATGGAAATGACATTCTTATAATATCTATTAAACTAAGAAAGTCATTTCGATCTACTAGATGGTCATATATGGATTGATCTTAATCCTGAGTGTACTACGAACTCCTGCATGGGAGGCCTTGTCCTTTGATTTACAAAGGTGAGGTTGGTGTAGCAGTCCCGACCAATAGCTACATACTTTGGGGGCATGGTCTGTTGTGTAGCTGGGAACATTTTACATAGACATGGAGTTCACTCCTTCTTGCGAGAAGTAGAGGAGTATCTTTCTTAAGAGTTGATTCGGTGCTTGAATGATTTGAGCGCTCAAGTCTTTCTATTACGAATAGAAAGATTAAAATTCATAATACTTATGAATAAATCGTTCATTAGATAATCAATGGTACTTAAGGTAAAAATAATTTGAGGGGTATAACAGACATTATGACCCGACTCTAATTACGAGATACTCGTGAAGGGTCAATTCGTATGTAATGACTATATCGATGGACACCGACTTGGTTCGGGTTAATATATCATATGCGGTAATGAGAGTGCAACTTCGAGTTTTTAGTGGAATAACCCGGAGTTAATAATTCGGAATATTTAATTAAGAGCTTAATTAATATTTCGAGATTATTGGAGCTCGGAACCATAGGTCCATTTGGTCCCTGTGCTAGCTCAATATACTATAGCGGATTTAGTATAATTGGATAGTCCAATTATATACTTACATATGTATAAATATTATTAATATGATTAATAATATTATTTGTCACACTTGAAACTGTATATTAAAATTTAATGTATGGTATTAATAATTATATGATGATTATTAAATATAAAATATTAAATTATATATATGATATAATTTAATAAGGCTAAGATTGTAATTTCTAAATTATGGGTAGTTATTAAATAATTTCATAATTATTTCAGTATACTCACTGGTTGCATTCGGCCAAAGGAAAGGGAAAGAAAAAAAATTTTCAAGTTCGATCCGTGAGCCTAATCGCTTCTGCTGCGCGAGGAAAATGTTTCCTACAATTGGTATCAGAAGCGAGGTTGAAAAGTGTTCTTAATCCTTTTCTTTTTCATTTAAATTTTTTGTTTTTAATATATTTATATGAGTTATAAATATTATATCCATGTTTAGATGAGTGGGCACATTGTGATATTCATATGATGAATGTTTTGTTATTTCATGTGATAAATGGATTTTGCATTGGTCGTAAATTTTTCCGGCTCTTTTTTTTTGTAGTTGGTTTTGTTTTGGGGATGTAAGGCCATAAGGCCATTTGTTACATTTGTTGTAATTTTATTTTTCAATGTAAAATTTCAATTTTTGTAATTTGGAGCACCGAAGTCGCAAAATGAGCCAACACCACTTTGAAGCGGGATTTGAAGACCAAGGAATGCATTGGTGAATCTTATGTACTAATTAGATTAGTATAGGAAAAATAAGAGCCCGGTAAATGCAAAATATTTTTTATGTTATATGTATGTTTATTTCGAATTGTTTGAATAACATGTCATATAGCTTAGGATGCCCACTCTTGCATTTTACATGCCATAACATGTCATAGATGCATTATCATTGTACACATAAAAATATGATTTTATGTTATTTAAAATGTTTAAATTAAAATATGATATGCATAGAAATAATTTAATTAGATTAATTGGATTTATGGTTTAAAATTTGAATTCTAATATATTGGGCTTAATTGGTGCATAATAAATTCCATTGGTATATAGGATGGAAACCCGGATATAAATTCCATAGCCGAATCCGAATGGACGGTAACATGGTCTGCACTCGGGATACAATTCCACGTACCATTGGATTTTATAACGCACTAAGATTTATTAATATGTTTAATTAAAATTTTGACCTTTTAGAATTCCAATAATTTTAAACTTATTAGTGTCTAGTATTTTAAGAGTTAAAATATAATAGCTCACTAATACCACTCTAATTAAATTAGCATAATTGAGTAAAACTATTAGTAGAGACTAATGAAATATTAGTGATACAATTTAATAGTTAAAATTGATTAGCTCACTTATGACAAACTAGTGTAAATAAAAATTATGATTTAGCCTCCATAAATTTATCCACACTAGTTAAAATAAAATATTAGATATTTTAGATAGAAACCTTAATTTTTAAAATAGTGAGTGAGAGAGGGATATACGACAGTATATCCTGCGATCTCCGTTGTTAGTCAAAAAACGTGAGATTCAAAAGGCGCCTCGAGACGGCTTTATTTTCGTCCCCCTACGGATGGTGTCCATTTGAGTCAATATCAGGTTTGGGTTCCGAGAGGATAGGGATTCTAGATGTATCTTGTGAACTGACCTACCATACGGTGGCACTTCACTCGTTAAGTCCAAGAATCCCGAAACGACGGGTTACACTCACAAAGGAATAATTAGCTGTTAATAAAATTCCTTGATCGAATAAAACGGTAGTTGGTTAATATAAGAATAAGAGTTGTTCCCTTATATATTAAATTGACTAAGATTGTCTCAATCTATCATGCAAGTACTTGACCTACCCGACGGCGGCACTTACTTGTGGGATGACAGATTTCCGTGGCATAGTAATTCTCTTAGGTTTCTAATTCATTATTCATGGTTCATGCATCATGTTTAATTTTATGCTAAAATTATTTGATGATTTTAATATGCGATGAATGAATGTTAAATGCATGTTTATTTTATTTTTCAGCCATGGTTTCTCCAATTATTTCCATACTCTCAAACGACAAACTAACGGGAGAAAACTATGTTAAGTGGAAAAGTAACATGAACGCTATCCTGGTCTGTGAAGACCTAAAATTTATCCTGACGGAAGAGAGTCCTCCCGAGCCGTCCAGAAATGCTGGCCCAACTGTGCGCGATACCTACCAGAAATGGGTCGCAGCAAATGAGAAGCCCGCTGCTACTTGCTAGCAGGGATGTTTGAGGTTCTTGCTGCAAAGCATGAACCTATGGCTCTAGCATCTCAGATGATGGAGTCGTTGCAGGGCATGTTTGGGCAGCCTTTGGAGCGTCAACGCCATGAGGCCTTGGTCTCAGCGATGACTGCTAGGATGAAGGATGGGACATCAGTCCGAGAGCACGTCTTGAGGATGATGACCTATCTCAACACTGCTGAAACTCATGGAGCTTGTATTGACGAGCATAGCCAGGTGACCATGATCATGGAAACTCTTCTGAAGAGTTTCCTGCAGATTAAAAGCAACTATGTTATGAACAAGTTGACTTTTACTTTGACCCCACTGCTTAATGAGCTCACCCATTACGAGTCCATGCTTTTGGATCCTCGTAAGTCCGGTGCAGAGGCAAATGTTGCCGAGTCTTCTAAATCTGCAAAGATAAAGAAGAAAAGCATTGGGAAGGCTAAGGGAAAGCCCATGAAGAAGAAGAAAAACAAGAAAGGTTCCAAGGATACCAAGCCCAAAGGAAAATATTTCCAATGCAATAAGAATGGGCATTGGAAAGGAATTGTCCTAAATACCTTGCTGAGCTGAAGGAGAAAAAGGAAACATGTAAATATGATTTACTAGTTATTGAATCTCTATTATTGGAGGATGATAAATCCGCTGGATTGTGATTCTGGAGCCACTAACCATGTTTGTTCTTCTTTGCAGCTACTTGATTCATGGAGGGACCTTGCTGAAGGTGACTACACCATGAGGGTCTGGACAGGGGATGCCGTTTCAGCAAGAGCAGTGGGATTTTCTAGTTTAAATTTCATGAATAATAGTTATTTAAATTTGAACAATGTGTTATTCATTCCTTGTTTTTGCAGGAATTTGATTTCTGTTTCAAAACTTTTGGATGATGGTTATTCGGTTTCTTTTAATAGCAACTTGGTTATTATTGGTAGAAATGGATTAACTATATGCACAGGAAACTCAGAAAATAACTTGTATGTGTTAAGACCATTAACACATAGGTCACTGCTCAATGCTGAAATGTTTAAGGTTGAGAAACCTAAAACTAAACGGCCAAAGATTTCTCACGATGACACATATCTATGGCATCTTAGACTCGGTCATATCAACCTTGACCGGATAAATAGATTGATAAATAACAGAGCCTTAACCAGTTAAAGCTCGGGACTTTACCAGTTTGTGAATCCTGTTTAGAAGGAAAAATGACCAAGAGACCTTTTACTGGAAAATGTATAAGAGCCAGTCAACCACTTGAGCTAATACATTCGGACGTTTGCGGACCGATGAATGTAAGAGCCCGAGGTGGTTATTAATACTTCGTCACATTCATTGATGATTATTCAAGATATGGGCATGTCTACCTAATACATCACAAATCAAATACCTTTGAAAAGTTCAAAGAATATCGTGCTGAGGTTGAGAACCAATTAGGTAAGACAATCAAATCTCTACGATCGGATCGTGGAGGGGAATACCTCCACAGAGATTTCGAGGAATTCTTAGTTGAGCATGGGATAGTATCCCAGCTCACAGCGCCTGGAACACCACAACAAAATGGTGTTGCAGAGAGGAGAAATCGGACCCTACTAGACATGATAAGATCTATGTTTAGTTATAGATCTCACTACCTAGTTCGTTCTGGGGATATGCACTGCAAACTGAAATGCATATCCTTAATGTAGTTCTATCTAAGTCTGTTCCTAAGACTCCCTTAGAGTTGTGGAATGGTCGTAAAACTGGTTTACGACATTTTCGCATATGGGGGTGTCCAGCACATGTGCTGAAGAATAAGACTACAAATTTGGAGCCACGTTCTCAGGTATGCCTATTTGTAGGCTATCCTAAGGAGAACCAGGGGTGGATTGTTCTACAGTCTTGATGATAACAAAGTGTTGTATCGACAAATGCTACGTTTCTAGAGGAGGACTATATGAGGGAGTTCAAACCTCAAAGTAAAGTATTACTCGAGGAGTTACTTGCTGGTTCGACTAGCACGCCATCATCAACGAAAGTTGACAAATACATAGCACCTTCGACATCTGATAGTCAGATGGAAGCTCGTCAGAATGATCTACCACCTAGACGTAGTGAGAGGGTTGTACAACAACCTGATCGCTACCTAGGGGTTGGAGAGGCACAAGTTGTCGCATCCAGCGATGGCATAGATGATCCATTGACCTACAGTAGTGCAATGGATGATTCTGACAAAGAGGAATGGCTCAAAGCCATGAACCTAGAGATGGAGTCCATGTACTCCAACTCGGTCTGGGAACTTGTAAACCAACCTGATGGGGTGAAACCCATAGGTTGCAAGTGGATCTACAAGTGGAAGAAGGGATCAGATGGGAAGGTACAGACCTTCAAGGCTAGGCTAGTGGCCAAGGGTTATACCTAGAAAGAGGGAGTTGACTATGAGGAAACTTTCTCGCCAGTAGCCATGCACACTCTTCTATCCATTGCCACATATTATGACTATGAAATTTGGCAAATGGATGTCAAGACTGCATTCTTGAATGGAAATCTTGATGAAAGCATCTATATGATACAACCAGAGGGGTTCATCATCCAAGGTCAAGAGCAAAAGGTTTACAAGCTGCAAAGGTCCATTTATGGACTCAAGCAGGCATCTCGATCTTGGAATATAAGATTTGATACAACGATCAAGTCTTATGATTTTGAGCAGAATGTTGATGAGCCTTGTGTATACAAGCGCGTCATTGACGGGAAGGTGGTTTTTCTTATTTTATATACGTCGATGATATTTTACTCATTGGGAATGAGCCGAATGCTCAAGCCTGAAACCAGAACCAGTCACGCACACATCCATGGAGCCAGAACCAGTCGCGCCTGTAGCTGTAAAGTGTTGTGATTGTTCGTCTTCCAACATCATATGAAGCTATTCATATGTTATGGCTCATATTCCCATGCGTCAGGTTATTTCAAACAAAAATAGATCGCATACGCATCATTAGATTGATTCAAATAGAATAAAACAATTGCCACGCATACAGCCACTTTGCCCACATATGCGCATATAATGGGACTTTGACTTCTCGGCTTCCATTTCCAATTAAATGGACAATGGCGTGCATGAGGCAAAATAAACACCAAATAATATTTGATGTTGTGTGCCACTATGCATGCTTGATAATATCAATTGAATGAAAAGAATAAGGACAAAACAAGTACCCTTTGATTTTGCTTTTAATCATCAACTCCATGAGCTTTGATCATCATATGCGCGTAGGTTTCATTAAATCATGATGATCAATTTCCATGAGATTTGTTTCAACGATCCGGTCACCAATCGACCTTCCGTGCTATGTCTCACAACCAACGGAAACAAGTGTGGGCTTGACTCACACAAAATGAATCCCTAAACTCCTTAGAGATCATTGTCACTCAATAATATTTTTCTTATGTTTTCTTCTTGTTCTTGGTTTTTTCTTTCTCAACAATTGAGAGAGAATGAGGAAGAAGATGGAGGCTAGGGTTTTCAAGAATGAGAGTTTTCTAAAAGAAAAAATAAAATTTCTTTATATACTTAGGGTTTATTATTTCCAAAATAAATCAAACCCTTAGCCTCCCCTATTGGTAGTTTCGGCCATATGGCCTTTTCTCTTTAATTTTGTAACATTAATCCTTTATTACTATAATAAAGGATATGTTACAAAAATAAAAGGTGTAATTGCCTTTCATAAAGAGTAATTACTAATTACTCAAACCAATCAAATACCTTCCAAAAACAATTTTTGGAAAATCAAAAATCAAATTTAATACTTATTATATCTAATATAATTAAATAACATGTGTTCAATATCTTATATTTAATAAAACTATATATTAACATTTAATATATAGTTTCAAGTGTGACAATTAATATTATTAATCATATTAATAATATTTATACCTATGTGAGTATATAATTGGACTATCCAATTATACTAAATCCGCTATAGTATATCAAGCTAGCACGGGGACCAAATAGACCTACGGTTCCGAGCTCCAATAATCTCGAAATATTAATTAAGCTCTTAATTAAATATTCCAAATTATTAACTCTGGGTTATTCCACTAAAAACCCGAAGTTGCACTCTCGTTGCCATAGAAGATATATTAAGCCGAACCAAGTCGGTGTCCATCGATATAGTCATTACATACGAATTGACCATTCACGAGTATCTCGTAATTGGAGTCTGGTCATAATGTCCGTTATACCCCTCGAATTATTTTTACCTTAAGTACCATTGATTCTCTAATGAACGATTTATTCATAACTATTATGAATTTTAATCTTTCTATTCGTAATAGAAAGACTTGAGCGCTCAAATCGTTCAAGTACCGAATCAACCCTTAAGAAAGATATTCTTCTACTTCTCGCAAGAAGGAGTGAACTCCGTATCCAAGTAAAACGTCCCCAGCTACACAACAGACCATGCCCCCAAAATACGTAGCTATTGGCCGGGACTGCTACACCAACCTCACCTTTGTAAATCAAAGGACATGGCCTCCCATACAGGAATTCGTAGTACACTCAGGATTAAGATCAATCCATATATGACCATCTAGTAGATCGAAATGACTTTCTTAGTTTAACGGATATTATAAGAATGTCATTATCATCTGGGTTCAGTCCTATATGATCGCATCATACAAGGTGCCTCCATTCTCATGTCTCTACATGGACGATCCGGATCAAGATCTCCATACAAATATAGAATGGACCGCAGCTATAGATAAACCACAAACAAAGTACCCCGCTTTGTTTGCTTTCTAATGACTATTTTAGATCACTAACTTCAGACTTAAATCCTCTTGTGTATGACACTCATACACTAAGTCTGAAGGCACATAAGTAATCTAGGGTATTTAAGATGATATATAATATGCGAAAATTAAACAAACCATTTGATAAATGAATAATGCATCATTTTATTTCAATACACATGAAACCGTTTACATCACATGTAGCTCTAGGGCATACATTCCAACAATGAATGGTGGATCCGAACACACACATAAGGCTTACGGTAAAGTAACATTCATCAAGATCATCATCAACCATTAACGATATTATCAATGTTCATTTACTGTTTTTGGAGATTGGTTATTGACATGTGAATTTGTTTAATCATTATGATTAAAGTGTGGCTCACGTAAGTAGCAATTTCAACTTGTGGATGATATTAATGATCATTCGCAAATCATCATCAAACTGAATTTATATGCATGATGCGTGGCTTATTCCTGTGTTATTTATATGCATATGCGTGGCTTATAATATTGGATTATGATAATGCATATGGCTACTGTGTGCGCTTGTCATTTGATGCTGCAAAATTCTGATGTGCATGTTTATACAATACCGAGAACAAGTGCGCATGGAGATGGGCCAAGGCAGGTGCACGACTGGCTCATGAGCTGGTCTGTACCTAAAAAATTCTGGATTAAGATGAGGAGGGAAGAAAAAATTTTCAAGTCCGATCCGTGTGCCTAAGTCGCTTCCGCTGCGCGAGGAAAGCGTTTCCTACAATTGGCATCTAGAGTGAGGTTGAAAAGTATTCTTAACCCTTCTCTTTTTCATTTAAAGTTTCTGTTTTTAATATATTTATATGAGTTATAAATATGATATGCATGTTTAGATGAGTGGGCACAATGTGATATTCATATGATGAATGTTTTTTGTTATTTCATGTGATGAATGGATTTTGCATTGGTCGTAAATTTTTCCGGCTCTTATTTTTTGTAGTTGGTTTTGTTTTTGGGATGTAAGGCCATAAGTCCATTGTTTACATTTGTTGTAATTTTATTTTTCAATGTAAAATTTCATTTTTGTAATTTGGAACCGAAGTCGCAAAAGGAGCCAACACCACTTTGAAGCGGGATTTGAAGACCAAGGGATGCCTGGTGAATCTTATGTACTAATTAGATTAGTATAGGAAAAATAAGAGCCCGTCAATGCTAAATATTTTTTTATGTTATGTATGTTTTTTATTTTGAATTGTTTGGATAACATGTCATATAGCTTAGGTGTCCACTCTTGCATTTTACATGCCATAACATGTTTTAGATGCATTATCATTATAGACATAAAAATATGATTTTATGTAATTTAAAATGTTTAAATTAGAACATGATATGCATGGAAATCAATTAATTAGATTAATTGGATTTATGGTTTAAAAATTTGAATTCTAATATATTGGGCTTAATTGGTGCATATAAATTCCATTGGTATATAGGATGGAAACCCGGATATAAATTTCATAGTCCGATTCCGAATGGACAGTAATATGGTCTGCACTCGGGATACAATTCCACGTACCATTGGATTTTATAACGCACTAAGATTTATTAAAATGTTTAATTAAAATTTTGACCTTTTTAGAATTCCATAAATTTTAAACTTATTAGCGTTCTAGTATTTTAAGAGTTAAAATATAATAGCTCACTAATACTACTCTAATTAAATTAGTTTAATTGAGTAAAACTATTAGTAGAGACTAATGGAATATTAGTGATATAATTTTTAAGAGTTAAAATTGGTTAGGTCACTTATGTTAAACTAGTGTAAATAAAATTATGATTTAGCCGCCATAAATTTATCTACACTAGTTAAAATAAAATATTAGATATTTTATAGATAGAAACCTTAATTTTAAAAAAGTGAGTGGGAGAGGGATATACGACAGTATATCCCGGATCTCCATTGTTAGTCCAAAAATACGAGATTCAAAAGGCGCCTCGAGACGGCTTTGTTTTCGTCCCCCTACGGATGGTGTCCATTTTTGGTCAATATCAGGTTTTGGTTCCGAGAGGATAGGGATTCTAGATGTATCTTTTGAACTGACCTACCGTACGGCAGCACTTCACTCGTTAAGTCCAAGAATCCCGAAACGACGGGTTACACTCACAAAGGAATAATTAACTGTTAATAAAATTCCTTGATCGAATGAAACGGTAGTTGGTTAATATAGGAATAAGAGTTATTCCTGCATATATTAAATTGACTGAGATTGTCTCGATCTATCATGCAAGTACTTGACCTACCCTACGGCGGCACTTACTTGTGGAATGATAGATTTATGTGGCATAGTAATTCTCTTAGGTTTCTAATTCATTATTCATGGTTCATGCATCATGTTTAATTTTATGCCAAAATTATTTGATGATTTTAATATGCGATGAATAAATGTTAAATGCATGTTTATTTTATTAGCCATGGTTTCTCCAATTATTTCCATACTCTCAAACGACAAACTAACTGGAGAAAACTATGTTAAGTGGAAAAGTAACATGAACGCTATCCTGGTCTGTGAAGACCTAAAATTTGTCCTGACGGAGGAGAGTCCTCCCGAGCCGGCCAGAAATGCTGGCCAAACTGTGCGCGATACCTACCAGAAATGGGTCACAGAAAATGAGAAAGCCCGCTACTACTTGCTAGCAGGGATGTCTAAAGTTCTTGCTGCAAAGGATGAACCTATGGCTCTAGCATCTCAGATGATGGAGTCATTGCAGGGCATGTTTGGGCAGCCTTCAGAGCATCAACGACATGAGGCCATGGTCTCAGCGTTGACTGCTTGGATGAAGGATGAGACATCAGTCCGAGAGCACGTCTTGAGGATGATGACCTATCTCAACACTACTGAAACCCATGGAGCTCGTATTGAAGAGCGTAGCCATGTGACCATGATTATGGAAACTCTTCTGAAGAGTTTCCTGCAGATTAAAAGCAACTATGTTATGAACAAGTTGACTTTTACTTTGACCCAACTGCTTAATGAGATCACCCACTACGAGTCCATACTTGTGGATCCTTGTAAGCTCAGTGCTATGGCAAATGTTGTCGAGTCTTCAAAATCTGCAAATAAAGAAGAATAACACTGGAAGGCTAGAGGTATAGCTACTTGGCATATATAAAGACCTTGCTGAAGGTAACTTTACTATGAGAGTTAGGACAAGGGATGTTTATTCAGTAAAACAGTGGGAGTTATCAGTTTTTTAATTTTTTCAAATAAAAGTTATTTGAATTTAAACAAAGTTGTGTTTGTTCTTGTTTTATCATGGAAATTTGATTTTTGTTTCAAAACTATTGCAAGATGGTTATCATTTATCTAATAATAATAGTTATTATTTCATAACTGGATGACCTATATGCTGAGGAAACTAGAAGATAACTTTTATGTGTTAAGACCGTTAACACATAAGCCACTGCTCAATACTGAAATGTTTTAGGTTTGAGAAACCTAAAACTAAATGGCAAAAGATTTCTCACGATGACACATATCTATGGCGTCTTAGATTTGGTCATATCAGCCTTGACCGGATAGACAAATTGATAAAGAACAGAGCCTTAAACCAGTTAAAGCTCAGAACTTTACCAAACTGCGAATCCTGTTTAGAAGGAAAATTGACCAAGAGACCTTTTACTGGAAAAGGTATAAGAGCCAGTCAACCACTTGAGATAATATATTTGGATGTTTGCGGACCGATGAATGTAAGAGCCTGAGGTGGTTATGAATACTTTGTCACATTCATTGACGATTATTCAAGATATGGGTATGTATACCTAATGCATCACAATCATATACCTTTGAAAAGTTGAAAGAGTATCATGCTGAGGTTGAGAACCAATTAGGTAAGACAATCAAATCTCTACGATCGGATTGTGGAGGGGAATACCTCGACATAGATTTCGAGGAATTCTTAGTTGAGCATGGGATAGTATCCCAGCTCACAGCGCCTGGAACACCACAGTAAAATGGTGTTGTAGAGAAGAGAAATCGGACCCTACTAGACATGATGAGATCTATGTTTAGTTATAGCTCACTACCTAGTTCATTCTGGGGATATGCACTGCAAACTGAAATGCATATCCTTAATGTAGTTCCATCTAAGTCTGTTCCTAAGACTCCCTTAGAGTTGTGGAATGGTCGTAAAACTGGTTTACGACATTTTCGCATATGGGGTGTCCAGCACATGTGTTGAAGAATAAGACTACAAATTTGGAGCCACGTTCTCATGTGTGCCTATTTTTAGGCTATCCTAAGGAGAACCAGGGGTGGATTCTTCTACAGTCCTGATGATAACAAAGTGTTTGTATCGAAAAATACTACGTTTCTAGAGGAGGACTATATGAGGGAGTTCAAGCCTCGAAGTAAGGTGTTACTCGAGGAGTTACTTGCTG
Organism: Zanthoxylum bungeanum; assembly: GCA_019454045.1. Taxonomy (NCBI): domain Eukaryota; kingdom Viridiplantae; phylum Streptophyta; class Magnoliopsida; order Sapindales; family Rutaceae; genus Zanthoxylum; species Zanthoxylum bungeanum. Next base: position 47,431 of record SKCR01033606.1, on the reverse strand, counting down.
GTTCGACCAGCACGCCATCGTCAACGAAAGTTAACAGATACATAGCACCTTCGACATCTGAGAGTCAGATGCAAGCTCGTCAGAATGATCTACCGCCTAGACGCAGTGGGAGGGTTGTACGACAACCTGATCGATACCTTGGGGTTGGAGAGGCACAAGTTGTCGCATCCAGCGATGGCATAGATGATCTATTGACCTATCGTAGTGCAATGGATGATTTTGACAAAGAGGAATGGCTCAAAGCCATGAACCTAGAGATGGAGTCTATGTACTCCAACTCAGTCTGGGAACTTACAGACCAACCTGATGGGGTGAAACCCATAGGTTGCAAGTGGATCTACAAAATGATGAGGGGATTAGATGGGAAGGTACAGACCTTCGAGGCTATACTAGTGGCCAAGGGTTATACCCAGAAAAAATGAGTTGACTATGAGGAAACTTTCTCGCCAGTAGCCATACTTAAATCCATCCACACTCTTCTATCCATTGCCACATATTATGACTATGAAATTTGGCAAATGGATGTCAAGACTGCATTCTTGAATGGAAATCTTGATGAGAGTATCTATATGATACAGCCAGAGAGGGGTTCATCGCCCAAGGTCAAGAGGAAAAAGTTTACAAGCTGCAAAGGTCCATTTATGGACTCAAGCAGGTATCTCGATCTTGGATTATAAGATTTGATACCACGATCAAGTCTTATGACTTTGAGCAGAATGTTGATGAGCCTTGTGTATACAAGCGCGTCATTGACGGGAAGGTGGTTTTTCTTGTTTTATACGTCGATGATATTTTACTTATTGGGAATGATGTAAAGATATTATCAGATGTGAAACCCTGGCTAGCTAACCAATTCCAAATGAAAGATTTGGGCGAGGCCAGTTATATTCTTCGGATTCAGATACTTCGAGATCTCAAGAAACGACTGTTAGCTATGTCTCAGGCATCCTATATCGACAAGATCCTTGTGCGATTTGGGATGCAAAATTCCAAGAAATGAAATCTGCCTTATCAGCATGGAATTCATTTGTCAAATGAACAGTCTCCTAAGACACCTCAAGATGTTGAGGAAATGAGACATATCCCATACGCCTCAGCAGTTGGTAGTCTCATGTATGCTATGTTATGCACGAGACCGGGCATCTGTTTTGCAGTGGGAGTAGTCAGTAGGTTTCAGTCAAACCCAGGATTGGATCACTATGTGGCTGTGAAACACACTCTCAAGTATCTTAAGAGAACGAGCGTTATATGCTTGTATATTCTGGTGAGGATATGATCCCAAGAGGATACACAGATTCTAATTTTCAGACAGATGTAGATTCTAAGAAATCAACATCTGGATCAATGCTTACCCTAGGTGGTGGGGCTATAGTATGGAGGAGTGTAAAACAATCTTGCATTGCTAATTCCACCATAGAGGCTGAATATGTAGCAGCTTGTGAAACAGCTAAGGAAGCCATCTGGCTCCGTAAATTCTTGGGAGATCTGGAAGATGTTCCAGATATGGATAGACCAGTATCACTTTATTGCGATAATAATGGTGCAGTGGCAAACTCCAAAGAACAAAGAAACCACAAGAGGGAAACGCATATAGAGAGGAAATTCATAGGAACCTGGCATATCCGTTTACAAAGACCTTGTCGGCTAAAGTGTTTAAAGGTTACCTAGATGGTCTAGGATTACGTGACATGTCCCATTTGCCCTAGTGCAAGTGGGAGATTGTTGGGATGTATGCCCTATAGCTACATGTGATGTAAACGGTTTTATATGTTTTGAAATAAAACGATGCATTTTTCATTTGTCAAAATTAGTGTTTAATTTTTGCATATTATAAATCAGCTAGAATACCCTAGATTACTTATGTTCCTTCAGACTTAGTGTATGAGTGTCATACACAAGAGGATTTAAGTCTGAAGTTAGTAATGTTAAATAGTCCATAGAGAGCAAACAAAGCAGGTACTTTGTTTGTGGTTTATCTATAGATGCGGTCCATTCTATAATTATATGACGATCTTGATCCGGATCGTCCATGTAGAGACATGAGAATAGAGGCACCTTGTATGATGCGATCATATAGGACTGGACCCAGATGGAAATGACATTCTTATAATATCCGTTAAACTAAAAAAGTCATTTCGATCTACTAGATGGTCATATATGGATTGATCTTAATCCTGAGTGTACTACGAACTCCTGCATAGGAGGCCATGTCCTTTGATTTACAAAGGTGAGGTTGGTGTAGCAGTCCCGACCAATAGCTACGTACTTTGGGGGCATGGTCTGTTGTGTAGCTGGGAACGTTTTACATAGACATAGAGTTCACTCCTTCTTGCGAGAAGTAGAGGAGTATCGTTTTAAGGGTTGATTCAGTACTTGAACGATTTGAGCGCTCAAGTCTTTCTATTACGAATAGAAAGATTAAAATTCATAATAGTTATGAATAAATCGTTCATTAGAGAATCAATGGTACTTAAGTTAAAAATAATTAGAGGGGTATAACAAACATTATGACCCGACTCTAATTACGAGATACTCGTGAAGGGTCAATTCGTATGTAATGACTATATCGATGGACACCGACTTGGTTCGGCTTAATATATCATATGCGGCAATAAGAGTGCAACTTCGAGTTTTTAGTGGAATAACCCGGAGTTAATAATTCGAAATATTTAATTAAGAGCTTAATTAATATTTCGAGATTATTGGAGCTCGGAACCGTAGGTCCATTTAGTCCCCGTGCTAGCTCAATATACTATAGCGGATTTACTATAATTGGATAGTCCAATTATATACTTACATATGTATAAATATTATTAATATGATTAATAATATTACTTGTCACACTTGAAACTGTATATTAAAAGTTAATGTATGGTATTAATAATTATATGATGATTATTAAATACAAAATATTAAATTATATATATGATATAATTTAATAAGGCTAAGATTGTAATTTCTAAATTATGGGTTTTGGAAACCCTTGATTTAATTTTGGAAGTTACAAATCTATAATGGCATTAATCTTTTTTATTTTGTAACATCTTTGACTTTATGGAAAGTTAATATCACATGTTGCAAAATTAATAAAGAAAAATATGCCATTGCCGATTTTGGAGAAAAAGAAAAGGGGAGAATTTTATTTGTTTTGGCAATTAAATATCTTACTTGAATGTTACACCTTTTTGAAAGGTAATGACATATTTAATTTTTGTAACATCTTTTTATTATGGTAATTAAATATTAGATGTTACAAAATTAAATAAAAATCTTAGCATTGGCCGATTCTTGCTTTGGATGGGGGGAGTGATTGTTTTGTTTTGGAAACAATTTGACCCAAGTATATAAGGAAAATTTGATTTTCTTTTTGGTGACTCTCATTATTGCAAACCCTTGCCTCCATCTTCTTCATCATTCTCTCTCAATTGTTGAGAAAGAAAAATAAGAGAAGAAAAATAAAAATATTATTATGTGACAAAATCTCTAAATAGTTTAGGGATAATTTTTGTATGAGTTAAGCCCACACTTGTTTCCGTTGGTTGTGAGACATAGTACGGAAGACCGAATGGTGGATCCGAACACACACATAAAGCTTACGGTAAAGTAACATTCATCAAGATCATCATCAACCATTAACGATATTATCAATGTTCATTTACTGTTTTTGGAGATTGGTTATTGACATGTGAATTTGTTTAATCATTATGATTAAAGTGTGGCTCACGTAAGTAGCAATTTCAACTTGTGGATGATATTAATGATCATTCGCAAATCATCATCAAACTGAATTTATATGCATGATGCGTGGCTTATTCCTGTGTTATTTATATGCATATGCGTGGCTTATAATATTGGATTATGATAATGCATATGGCTACTGTGTGCGCTTGTCATTTGATGCTGCAAAATTCTGATATGCATGTTTATACAATACCGAGAACAAGTGCGCATGGAGATGGGCCAAGGCAGGTGCACGACTAGCCCATGAGCTGGTCTATACCTGAAAAATTCTGGATTAAGATGAGGAGGGAAGAAAAAATTTTCAAGTCCGATCCGTGTGCCTAAGTCGCTTCCGCTGCGCGAGGAAAGCGTTTCCTACATATGAGACATCAGGTCACATACATTTCACAAACATACGAGCTCTGGGAGGGTTGTCAGTAGCTTTCTAGATCAATCCCAGTATATCTTTATTCCTAGAATAAAGCCTGTTTCTCCCAGGTATTCTATGGAGAATTTTAAAGAAAGCCAAGCTTTCACCGATTATATTATGAAAATGTTATTGCTAAAAAGCAATACATCATCAACTTATAGGACATTCATTGTCAGTGCGCTCCAACTAACTTTCTTATATACACAAGAATCATATTTGTTTTGAATGAAATCATATATCATTATAATCTCATCAAAATGTTGGTTCCAAGAACGCAATGCTTGCTTCAATCCATAAATGGATTGATTTAACTTGCAAACCTTGTTTGCATGTTTTGGCACGACAAAACCATCAGGATGTTGAATAAAAACATCGTCCAAAAGGTTTTTGTTAAGGAAAGCGGTTTTGGCGTCCAGCTGTCATATTTCATAAATGAAACATGCAGCATTAGCAAGCATTATCCGAATGGATTTAATCATGGCAATAGGTGAAAAAATTTCATCGTAGTCGACACTATGTCGTTGACGATACCCTTTCTGTACAAGCCTAGCTGTGTACATTTGTATGTTGCCATCCATGTAAGTCTTCCTTGAAGACTCATTTAGTACCAATAGGCACAATTCCTTCTGGTACATCAACCAGTGTCCAAACTTAGTTGGTATACATGGAATCCATTTTGGACTTCATGGCACTTTGCCATAAAAGGAGTCGATACCTTGTATCACTTCCTCATACGTAGCCGGTTCGTCTTCCTCAATAAGATTGACATCTACATGAGGTGAGATCAGAAACCCATACCTCCCATGTTATTTTCTTACTCTCTCCGACCTACGCGGTTCTTTTGTATTCTAAGATTATTGATACAATTTCATCCCTGATGAACTGTTGGTGTTCCGTGAGGAGTCGGTGCCTGGAATAGTATTACTCCGATTTCCATCGAGTTTTACTTTCCTCCCACTTATCAGTGCATATAGGAATTCCTCTTAGGAAAACCGCATGGAGAGCAACAATTATATTGTTCTCTTGTGAGTTGTAGAAGTAATATACTTTGGTTTCCCTAGGACAACCTATAAATAGGCACTTATCCGATTTGGGTTCTAGTTTGGTACCATCCAAACATTTAGCATATGCCCAGCATTCCCAAATCTTCAGGAATGAGAAACCTGATTTCTTTCATGTTCATATCTAATATGAAGTCTGTCTAACAGATTTTCATGGAACCTTTTTCAAAATAAGTATTGCATTGTTCAATGCGTGTCCCTATAAGGAAATAAGTAGCTCAGAGCGACTCATCATTAAACTTACTATGTCCAACAAAGTTCGGTTTCTCCGTACGGACACACCACTCGATTGAGGTGTTCTGGGAGGAGTCCACTGTGAAAGAATACTATACTCTTTCAGATAATCAAGAAACTTATTGCTTAAGTATTTTCCATTACGGTCCAACCGTAATGTTTTAATACTTTTACTAGTCTGTTTTTCTACTTCGTGTCGAAACTCTTTGAATTACTCAAAAGTTCCTGACTTGTGTTTCATAAGATACACATAACTGTAACGCGATGCCACATCCGTAAAGGTTACGAAGTATTTATATCCACATCTAGCCTAGCTAGATATGGGCCCACTTACGTCACTATGAACGAAGGCTAACAGATCGGTGGCACTTGCACTTTTACCAAGTAAAAGATATTTTAGGCACTTTGCCTAATATACTAGATTCGTAGACATCATTTGAATTAGAATCAAATCTGTCCTAGTATCCACTCTTCGAAAGTGTGGATATACGAGTCTTGTTAATGTGTCCTAGACAACAATCTCACTTTTAAGTCTCAACAGATTTATTCAGTTTGAGTCTTTTATTTTTCATGTTATATGTTTGAGATTTATTTATATTCGAAATATAAATATTGTTATTAACATCTAATGTGTATATCTCAATATCATCTTTATAAACAAAACATCTAGTGTTCTGGAACATAAAAGTATACCCACAACAGGTTAAATTAGATATAGAGATAATGTTTCTAGTCAAACTAGGTACATTATAACAGTTTCCTAATTTAAGTACATGCCCAAAGGGCAGTTCCAAAACTTAGGTTTCTATGGTTAAAACAGCGACTCTCGTCCCGTTTCTGACTCGCAGGTCGATCTCATCTGAAGCTAGTCTCCTGCTAATCAGCAGATTCCGCACATCAGTACATATTTATGTATTTTCCACATCCAGTATCAAAATCCAATTTTAAATCTAGTTGTGGACATTTTTATAACAAACATATCTGAAGTCGGAGCCTTGCCTGTCTTCACTTCCTTCATGTCTGCCTTGTCCATACGGCAGTCACGCTTCTAGTGACCCCATTTGCCATAATTTAGGGAGACATCTTGGGATATGTCCTTTGTCTTCCCAGAAGACTGTGATGATTTTGCCTTTGCCCTTATTTTCACACCCCCATAAGCATTCGGCCAAGCCTTTGTCTTATGGGATGTCGAAGTAAGATGCGTCTTGCGTTTCTTTTCCCTTTTAGAAGCTCTGGCTCTCCTCCCTGAGCATAGCCATTAACTCTCCAAGAGTTCTCTCTTGGTTCATCATGAACCCGCCCCAGCTTTCAGGCAGAGACTGTAAGATCAAATCTATGGAAGTCTCGGCCTCATAGGTAATGCCTAGTTAACCTAGTTGTTCGATGTCAGCAATCATCTGTGACACCTAGTGCTCGAGCTCGACAGATGTACCCTATGACATACGAGAGCGAAAGAGCTTATTTTGTACTTTTAAGATCTAAGGTTAGATCTGTGAAGATCCTTCAATTTCAACATCATGGTATAAGGATCTAATCCTTAGTTCTGACGACGAAATTAAGAAGTCATTGCGACTAGCATGATGGATTGAGCACTAAAGTTTTCATCACAATGAGTCTTCCAAAACTCATGTTCTACTATTTGCTCAACTCCGGGCTTAGGCCCGAGAGGTCGTTCTATCAAATAGAATAACTTCTCAACTCCTAGGACTATCCTAAGATTTATTTCCCAATATGAAAATTAAAGTCGTAAAAGACATTTTTCACCCATAATTATATTTTAAACGCTAATCTTTCAGTTATCTTGATTCCAATAGTCCAACTATCCAATCAACGATTTCGGGTACAATCGAATATAATGATTACTATAGTCTAACTATATAATCAACTACTATTGATTGGTTACATTCAAATGTATTGATTACAATAATTCAATTATATAACCAACTACAAATGAAGTAGTTTGAATACAGTCCAACTGTTCAATTAAAATAACAATTGAATATTAGTCCAACTAATATATTTATATTTAAATAATTAATGATGAAAAATGAAATGAGCACGTACTGGCAAGTATTTAAACGAAATTGCAAATTTAATACTTGCCTCCCACTATTTTTCGGCGAGCCTCTAACCCTCTGTGGAGTACTCGGGAAACCTAATTTCCTAGTGGGCTAGGATCCCGTTAAATAACACACAACCTTGACTTTGGCCAACAAGTTATATGAAACTTAACTAGGTAGATATCTAAGATCAATTGGATCTCATCCAATTCCTAGATCCAGTAGGTGGACCTCCAAGTCCGAAACATATATCCAATATATGCAAATATATCCAATATATTGCCTAACCTTTTTCCTCTGAATCAACTAAGCATTGGCTTTGGCTCAACAAGCTTAATGAAACCAGTTAAGCGTGACCCATTGACAGTGGGAAAGCTTCGTAATCGAGGTCGATGAACAAGAAGTGACCTTGACTTTGGCCAACAAATCACAACTTGCCCAAGACGTACGATATGGAACAAAGCTTTCGTGATTCAAACACATCCGCGATGGACAAGGGTCTTGACTTTGGCCAACAAACCAATGCCAATCTTGGATCTTGAGAGAGAATCACTCAATGGAAGGAAAAACGCTTAATATAAAATGAGGGTTTTTCGCGTAAATTAGAAATCAATTTATTATCTTTAATTAGGTCTCATCATACACCCTTAAGCATGCATTCTAAAAGCATAATAAGGCGCGATAAAATTAATAATGATATGCGGATGGATATACAATAAATTGTTCCTAGAACAAATCTCTCCATTTCCTCTCCCCGGCTAGCACTATTCTAACTTCTACCCAATTACATAATACATTAAAGAAACCTCATTTACATTGAGGGGAATTGGTGAGAATAGAATTACAAAGAGTCAATAGATAAAGCCTGGACACGCAGGTCCAATTTAATAAATTCTAAATTTATTACAACAATTTCCAAAATTGCCCTCACTCATCTAATATCCATCTGATATACATTATTCATACAATACATTCATGTATTCACACAAAGCATGTTATTCAATCAATCTAATCCAATTAATTAATCTTTGAATTAAGTGATCATCCAATGTTCAAACAACGATTTGATTTGCGCGAGTCCAACTCGTTTAAGAATAAGTACTCAAAGTGCGTATTCTTGAATTATGTCGAACTACAATATTAAATCCAATTTAATTCGTATTCAATACTAATTCATATTTAATTCTAAATTAAATAATTACACTTAATAATGTGCCTTTTCGACTTAGATTTTGAATCTAATCTTAATGGGTCTCAAAGGCCCAATTAACATCCAATGTCAACTTAATTTAAAGTCCAATGGGCTTTTAATTAATTTCTTAAGGCATGGACTTTGGCAACCAAAGCCCAATAAGGAATCACCATTTGCCATAAAATTAATTTTGGCCCATTAGGCCCAATTAAATATTTAAAGGCCCATTTATTAGATTTGGACTTAACGGAATGGTTTTAGGCCCAATTTGGATCCAATCCAATTGTCCTAAACCAACTTGGCCCAACCAAGCCCATTAGGCACAAATATAACAACATTAGTCCAATTCCAAATTAAAGACTAATTTATTAAATTATAATATTCCAAATATCATAATTTTTAATTAAAGTGTATAGCCATAATTAATTAGTTAAATTAACATTTCCAAAACACCAATTTAATTAATTAATCATGCTTTATCATTTTCAATTCATGTCCAACACAATTGAAGCAAAATCAACTCAAAACATGTTCATCAAGCTCACGGCAATTAGGCATTTTTTTATATCCAATTTTGATTTCAATCCAATTAAATCACAAATAAATTTACTCATGCATTTTAAACACATCCAATGGTCTAAAAATCAAAATTCACCATGAGGTACAAGGGTCATTACATTCGGCCATCATAAAGTAATTATGGAAAAAATTTCTAATCAATTTTTCTCCAAATTAATCATTCATAACTCTAAGTTATCATAATCTAAACATAACAAAACATTCAATTTGATGAAATCATGCTCCAAGCAAAAATACCCAAATTCAAGTTTATGAACCCTAATTATTTCATGCTTAAAATTGGCTCTGATACCATTGTTGGGTTGTCCTAGAACATGCCAATGATCTATTAAGCATAAACATGTGTGAATAATCTAAGTAAGATTGCGGAAAATATACTTACTTTGATCGGCTATAGGATGTAGAGATAACAAAAATTTTGCTCCTTTGAGAAGTGCTTCAAACTCTTCTTTGTATGAATGGTGAACTCCAAGCTTTAATCTTTAAATTCCAAACTCAATGAGATAGTTTCCCTAACACCTTAGAATGGCTCCTCTTTGTGCTAGCAAGGTTTGATTTTGAAGCAAAATCAATGGAGAAGAACTATGAAGTTCTCGGCCAAGGGAAAAGAAGAGAGATGATTTTTGTGTTTTGGTAATTTTAGTTTCTAAAACAATTACCACACATTCAAAAGTCAAACTCTATTTTGGTATATCAATTACCAAAAACAAAAGCAAAGTGTTGGAGGGAAAAATGGCAATCAATGCCTCCAACCATTTCCATCACCAAATTGACACTTGATAGATAAGTGATGTAGGTTGGTGGGACCCACTTTAATTCAAAATTCAAGTGGCTTGCTCAACACACTTCGGGCTAGGGTTCATTTAATCTGATTAAACGAATTTTCCGTCGCGACGTAATTAAATCCAATTTAAACAAATAATAATGCCTAGCAAAATTATTACGAAAGTCGCTCGCGAATTAATTTTAAATTAATTCGTTTGCCCGAATTAAATCCATTTTAATTCCGCGTCGAAATCTAATTTCATTTAACATATCGAATATATTATTTAATCGATTAATTCCAAATTAATCGTTCTCTATCTTTTTATCGAATTTTATCCCAAATAAATTCTTGTCGTAATTAATCCAAGATTAATTTTCTCTCTCTCATAATTAATCCCAGATTAATTCTGTTCGAGTCAAACTGTAGGCACTGCATTTTTGCATATAAGTCTCGATGATGAGCCTCGTGCGGAGGCACTACCTTTTAAGTCACGGAAGTCTCGGGGAACGGATGTCGGAAGGGAAATGTCAAGAATTGACATCTTATTGGACTTAATTCGCTTGTTTAGCTTCGGGTTTGCTCGTTGGACCTCCGTTTCAAATCTTCCTTGGTCCAAAACCCAACCAAATCACACACCAAAACCCTAAACACTCAGCTCTCTCTCCTCTCTCTAAACGCGCACAAGACACGGAAAAAAATGACCAAAGAAGATAATCAAGCACACGTAAACATGCCCCCTCACACCACTCATCAACATAACCCCATTAACAAAGAAACCCTACGTTGACACCTCATACATCACTTAACAACAAAAGCCAAGCAACAAATCCCCTCTCTTCAAAGCACCCCACGTGAACAAACAACAAATTCAACAAAGCTACTAATGGCCTCCCTAATTCACGCCCAAGACAAAGCAACAAATTCAAGCACAATGAAAGCCATCAATTCATGCGTGACACAAGCTCTCCCACGCCCAACAACCTCACAAACTCCCCACTATAAAAACAACACAATACTCTCTTCTTCGGACAAGCCCTCTCACGCCCAAGCTCCCCCCAAATCCCTTTCCATTCACGCCTAAAAAGAACCCTCAACCAGCCCCAACCTCATGCACAAAATACCCCAGAAACAACCCTTCATTCACGCCAAAATACCCATGGAACAAGCCCTCTATCCACGCCCAAAATAGCAACAAATCACCCTTCATCACCATCCCACATCGCATAGGAAACTCCCCATCAAAGTCAGCCCCTTTATCACGCCAAGCATCTCATACTCCCAATATCCCACATCGACCAGCTCTCACTCACGCATAAGCACACGCCATTGCCTTCACCAAACCCTCTTCAACAGCCCATTAACGCATCTCAATCCCACATCTACTAAAAGCAACCCTCACTGAACTCATTCACGCAAGACACTCACCTTGCACTCGCCACATACCCTTCAACCTCACGTTGCTACCTTCAACATATAGCCAAGCCCTGCTTCACGCCTCACCTTCACGCCTCACCTTCAAGCACGCACAGCCTCAACTTAACGTCCACAAACAACTTCACGCATAAGCTCCAAAACTGCCCAGTTTTCCTCCAAAACAGTCCTCCTTTGACGCACAAAACTGCCCAGTTTTGCTCGTCAAAACAGTCCACTTCCATCACTGTGCAAACTGCCCCCACCTGCCAAGCAAATTACCGTGAAACACTGTCCCAAGACTACCGAATTCTGCCTCCAAAATCTGCCAGCAATCACCAAAAATAGCCTTCAAAAACTGCACTACTCTTACCGAAAACTGCACTGAACATATACCCCTGACCACCGAAAATTCTTTCTGAAACACTCCATGAAATCTGCACTGCAATTACCGAAAATCTACTCCAAAATAGCCTCCTGACCTGCGTCCCACAACACTGTAAAACTGTCCAGAAAACTGCACTCGCAAAACTGCATCATAAACCCGCAGAAAACTATCCAGAAAACCGCAGCCCCATTACAGGAAAATTGTCCAGAAAATCTGCCCCTTTACCACCCAAAATTCTGCCCCATAACACCGCCCAAATACCACGAAAACAGCAAAAATAGTGGAAATAGCAAAACAGAGAAAAAAGCGAGCGGAAACAACGGGTGACAATAAGATAAAACAGTGAAAACAGTGAATCAGTGAAAACAGCAAAAACAGTAGAAACAGCGGACCAGTGAAAATAGCAGAAACGATACCCCTTCCGGCACCGTGAAACGCACTCCCGAAAAATGACTTAAGAGGTAAGACCTGAGGGCACCCTTTATTAGATTTTATTTTGTTTGTCCTGGACACGGTATGCTTGATTGACGTGGAATACGTCCAACCAGGTATGCAAGGTCCTACATTGAGAATGGCCAAATTCCTTGGTCACATATTTATTATTCCGCATGTGTTAATTTAAGATATCCATGAGTTGTGTGTTTATCGCTTTCCTGACTTATTTTTAAAGCATGCAAACTTAGATTTAGGTCGTATAGGAATTTAGACGTAGATTACTTTTGAAAATGTATGTTGCGTAGACTTGGTTAAAATTGCACAAATCCGTTCATTACAAATGACATAAGTAATGGACCATTCCGAACCCAACGGTTTGAGGTCTTCCCTTGCGAGGGGTGAGTGCGGCCTTAAATCATTTCTCGGTTCACACTGGGTGGCGACTCCTTTATTCTCCGGTTTAGTCCCCCGCGGGCTACTCCGTACTCCCGATCGGGCCATGAGCCTGGAACGGCATCGTCGATTTCTGTGTCCTACAGTCTGGCGACTCCACTGGGGATAGAGAATCGGCCCCAAAATAATGTCTTGTAATGTTTGTGATTTATGCTTTAATTAACCATGTCTACTGTGGGTTTAGGGAGTTTAATCAAAGGCAATTATTAAGGCTAGGTGATGGTTTGGTATCTTCCTTCATTCACTACCTTTCTATAAGGAAAAGCTGTGAAGGCACCTAGATAATCATTCACCCGTAGCTCACTGTGATATACTAATTTGGAGGACTTGTTGTTTATTTCTGTCACCAAGGCGATAAGAGCCTTAGAGGCTTGGGTATTTAAGAGAGTTCGCTCCACCCTCCCTCTGGGGAATCTACAATAGGAAATCTATTTGACTATTTGAGTTACAGTTACATCGTCACGTACCGTAACGTCGTTGGCACGTACGTAAGGTATAAAAACGCTGTGCGTCCACTTGGTCGCGCGAACCTTGAGTGGGGAGTCCTAGTTGTGGCCATTCCTTCGTCAGCGGGAGCCTTTGTTTACATTCCTTTAAACCTACATGTGAACCATAGTGGTATGACCAATAAAAATTATTTCTTTATGTTTGTGTTTGGGATCATTGTCATTTGGATTCAGTTGGACCTCTTGTCAAGAGATATGAACTTGTTGGGCCATTTAACTGGGGACGAGTTCGTATCCTTTGACATTTAGGCCAAAATCTTCTAAAATGCTAATGGGCCATTTTGTGTTTAGGCCTCTTAATATTTGAAGTTGTTTAGCCATGTTATCGCAAAAGTATAAACTTGTTGGGTCTTTTCAACTGGGACAAGTTTGCACCGTGAAATAGTATGATTGAATGCTTTAAAATGATAATGGTCTACTGATATATTCCATACATCGTATGCATCTCATGCATCTCATGCATACACGCATCATGCTAACCCCATGTGTCTGAAAAGCCATCATAGATACCTGTTGGGTTTGGGAAAAAGGACTCGCCAAAAGACCGTCAGCCAACATGAGCAAGTTAGTCAACGAGGGATCCCGCTTGGATCAATTGGAGACCAAAGTAACCAAAATTAGTGAGCAGTTACAAGTTTTGACCAATGTTGTGGCCAGTCTGACCGTACGCCGTATAGCCAGTAATAGGAAGTTTTACAACCAGAATGGAAAGACCATTGGGGGACCTTCGAGGACCAAGCCCACTCCCTCTGAGATTTCCCCTGTCAGAAACAGACGATTCTCCAATCTTGGTAGACCTTTGTCGGAGGTATTTGAAGAGCTGAGAAGACAAGTACTCCTAAATCCCTTAGAGCCTAAACCACTTCCAAACCCTGTGCCACGAGACCTTAACCTAAATCTATATTGTTACTTTCACCAGTAGAGAGGCCATGAAACTAACAACTGTACCTGCCTTAGGCATGAAATCCAAGACCTCATTGACACCCACAAAATACCCGACCCCGAAAAAGAACAACCCAACACACACAGAAAACCTCCACCCACCCACATGATCAACTCTGGCCTACCCGATAACCTTGTCTTCCAAACCCACAACCACCAAACTTCTCGCATGGGGATACGGGATAACATTGGTAAAGATGAAATAGAGTAGAGGGAGTATTTCTGGGAAAACTTCTCTGACAGTGACGAGAAAGAGGTGGCAAAAAGGGGAAGTAGATGGGAAAAAGAATTATTGTACTTGGAGAAACTGATGGTCGAAGGAAGCAAAAAGACGGGGGAAAATGAGGTCCCAAATTATGAGGATGTTCGTTTCCCTGATCTTATTCAATTATGATCCTGCAATTTTAATAAAGACATTGATTTTGTCTACTTGTTCGAACCTTTTCTTAATGATAATAAAGACGTGCATTTCACTTACTTGCCTAAGTCTCTTCCTTTCAACCTGCAACATGAATATATTTGACAAAAGCATTCAACCCTAGTACTATGATATTCAGCGATACTTAGAACACGGGGAATTCCCGAAAGAAGCAGAAAAGACAGGATAGCCATTCAGAAGTTGGGAAATGGGGCAGTGAAGCTGTCAAATTTAAAAGGAAATGAGTTCACCGAGCCGATCAACATGGACAGATTGAAGCTGTATTTTGCCTAAAGAAGAGAAAACCGAGCAATCATCAATAGAACCGACGGAAGACCTAACCCAACGGAATAGAAAATTCATCCATGCATGCATGCATACACGTAGCGTACTTGCATTCTTTTGTGTTTTGTTTTGTATTCACAGGTTTCAAAGAAGAAAAAAAAAGCGGCGAATGCAAGCCAAACAGAAACAGCAACAGTACAGTTTCACGAATGAATAAGTATCAGTTTCAGAAATGAATCAGTATCAGTTTCAGGAATGAACCAGTTTCGGGGAGGAATCCTAGGGTTGGGGCCTATATTAGTATGAGTTCCGGGAAAGGATCTCAGAGGGCGAAGCCTACATTATCAGCGGTTGAAAGGGAGAATTCCATAGAGTGAGTGAGTGAGTGAAAAAAAAATAAAAATAAAAATAAATAAAAGAGAAGTCTTTGATGGTTAAGCATATGTCTGGTGATGATATTGTTTGTTGTAGGGAGGAACCTTAGAAACGATAAGTGCGAGATGTGCTCTCATCCGGTATTCTAAATGGATTGATCTTGGCTAGACTCACGACAACTTGATTACAGGATCTCGACAGTAGAAGCCTGAGTTGTTGGCGAGATGACTAGTCAAAAAGATGGTGGATCAGTGAATGACCGTTTGTCTGGATGTCCATCCTGGTTTACTTATGCTACGATAAATGATATGGTTGGAAACAAAAAAAAAAGTCTCTGCAATGAAAAGAAAATGAAAAATAGACCGCCTATAACCAATAAGCGTGAAGCCACCCATGGGCGAGTATTAGGACCACCATGAGGAGAAATGCTACCTTAAAGGGTAGGTGTGTCAAAGAAAGAAAAAGAATGAAAAGAGAAAATAATGAAAAGAAAAAGAAAAAAAAGTTCAAAATGAAAAGAAAAAGACAAGAAAAAAAAAAGAAGAAGACCATATCATGTTGAGTATGACGAAGTAATCACAGAGTGTGATCAATACATCTAGATTGGTTAGACCCACTAGTCCGATTCTCCGAGACGAAATCATCAAGTTGACCTACTTAAGGATTAAGCTGCGAAATATTCGTGGCACACACACACTAGGAGTCTAGTTCAGATCACCTATTCAGACGATCGGAATTGAGTGTATCAAGTAATTTGAAGGTTCTCAGGTTTCGACGCGAAGCATTTGTTGAGGACGAAAATATGTCTACCTATCAGGATTATCTCGAGAAGAGGCAATACAATATGTTGAAATGAAACATCAGCATCAGTATCGAGTTTGGCCGGGTATGGCACTCTGGAGGTGAGGCCCACATCATTATCAGTATCAGTTTTGCCGGGTATGGTACTCTGGGGGCGAGGCCCACATTTTATCAGTATAAGTTTTACCGGGTATGGCACTCCGGGTATGGAGACATCAGTATCATTTTTGGGGATGAGTCCCAGGGTTGAGGCCCGCGTCGTCAGTATCCATTTTGGGGATGAGTCCCGGGGGCGAGGCCCACATCAGCCTCGATATCATATTCGAGAATGAATCCCAGGGTCGAGGCCCACATCATCAGAGTTTTGGAATGAATCCAGGAATGAATCTCAGTTTTGGAACGAATCCGGGAATGAATCTCAGTTTCGGATTCAATGAATCCGGGAATAAATCTCAGTTTTGGAATGAATCCGGGAATGAATCTCAGTTTTGGAATGAATCCGGGAATGAATCTCAGTTTTGGAATGAATTCGGGAATGAATCTCAGTTTTGGAATGAATCCGAGGGTCGAGGCCCACATCGGAATAGATCTGGGAATGAGTCCCAGGGTCGAGGCCCACTTCACCAACAGTTACGGGAATGAATCCTAGGGTCGAGGCCCACTTCACCAGCAGTTTTGGGAATGAATCCCAGGGTCCAGGCCCACTTTATCAACTCGGTTCGAAAATGGACCACCTCTAATACAGCACAGTTCGGGGATGAACCATCGCATCACAGCATCAGTTTTACCGGGTATGGAACTCTGGGTATGGAGATACAGCTTCAGTTTTCCCAGGTACGGCAATCCAGGTATGGAGATATTTCAGCGACGCCTCGGGTATGGGGTTTAGCATGCCAGGTATAGCACTCCGGGTATGGAGATATCACTGCGATACTCTAGGTATGGAGACGCAACCGCGGAAACTCGGGTATGGGGTTTAGCTTGCCAGGTACGGCACTCCGGGTATGGAGATATCACTGTGACACTCTAGATATGGAGACGCAACCGCGACACCTCGGGTATGGGGTTTAGCACGCCAGGTACGGCACAACAAAATCATCACTGCGACACTCTAGGTATAGAGACGCAACCGCGACACCTCGGGTATGGGGTTTAGCACGCCAGGTATGGCGCTCCGGGTATAGAGACATTACTGCGACACTCTGGGTATGGAGATACAACTGCGACACCTCGGGTATGGGGTTTAGCATGACAGGTACGGCACTCCGGGTATGGAGACACAACCGCGACACTTTTGGTATGGAGACGCAACTGTGACGTCTCGGGTGTGGGGTTTAGCACGCCGGGTATGGCGAAACCAAAATCAACTCAAAGCAACATGGCAAGTCAGGTGACAGCTGGCGAGCCAGGTAAGTAAAAATGCATTGCACGAACTTTGATAGGATTTTCATTGTCACACACTGCACAAATCCCATCAAAGTGGGGGCGACTGTAGGCACTGCATTTTTTCATATAAGTCCCGATGATGAGCCTCGTGCGAAGGCACTACCTTTTAATTCGCGGAAGTCGTGGGAAACGGACGTCGGAAGGGAAAGGTCAAGAATTGACATCTTATTGGACTTAATTCGCTTGTTTAACTTCGGGTTTGCTCGTTGGACCTCCGTTTCAAATCTTCCTTGGCCCAAAACCCAACCAAATCACACACCAAAACCCTAAACACTTGGCTCTCTCTCCTCTCTCTAAACGCACACAAGACACGGAAAAAAATGACCAAAGAAGATAATCAAGCACACGTAAACCTGCCTCATCACACCACTCATCAACATAACCCCATTAACAAAGAAACCCTACGTTGACACCACATACATCACTTAAAAACAAAAGCCAAGCAACAAATCCCCTCTCTTCAAAGCACCCTACATGAACAAACAACAAATTCAACAAAGCTACTAATCGCCTCCCTAATTCACACCCAAGATAAAGTAAACAATTCATGCACAATGAAAGCCACCAATTCATGTGTGACACAAGCTCTCCCACGCCCAACAACCTCACAAACTCCCCACTATAAAAACAGCACAATACTCTCTTCTTCGGACAAGCCCTCTCACGTCCAAGCTCCCCCCAAATCCCTCTCTATTCACACCTAAAAAGACCCATCAACCAGCCCCAACCTCACGCATAAAAACAGCCCTTAACCATGCCCAACCTCACGCACAAAATACCCCAGAAAAAACCCTCCATTCACGCCAAAATACCACTGGATCAAGCCATCTATCCACGCCCAAAATAGCAACAAATCACCCTTCATCACCATCCCACATCGCCTAGGAAACGCCCCCTCAAAGTCAGCCCCATTATCACGCCAAGCATCACATACTCCCAATATCCCACATCGACCAGCTCTCACTCACGCATAAGCACACGCCACTGCCTTCACCAAGCCCTCTTCAACAGCCCATTAACGTATCTCAATCCCACATCGACTAAAAGCAACCCTCACTCAACTCATTCACGCAAGACACTCGCCCTGCACTCGCCACACACCATTCAACCTCACATTGCTGCCTTCGACACATAGCCAAGCCATGCTTCACCCCTCATCTTCAAGCACGCACAGCCTCAACTTAACGTCCACAAACAACTTCACGCATAAGCTCCAAAACTGCCCAGTTTTCCTCCAAACAGTCCTCCTTTGACGCACAAAACTGCCCAGTTTTGCTCGTCAAAACAGTCTCCCCCCATCACTGTGCAAACTGCCCCCACCTGCCGAGCAAATTACCGTGAAACACTGCCCTAAGACTATCAAATTCTGCCTCCAAAATCTGCCAGCAATCACCAAAAACTACCTTCAAAAACTGCACTTCTCTGACCTAAAACTGCACTAAACATATACCCCTGACCACCGAAAATTATGCCTGAAACAATCCGTGAAATCTGCACTGCAATTACTGAAAATCTGCTCCAAAATAGCCCTCTGACCTGCGTCCCACAACACTGTAAAACTGTCCAGAAAACTGCACTCGCAAAACTGCATCTTAAACCCGCAAGAAAACTGTCCAGAAAACCGCAGCCCCATTACCGCAAAATTTTCTCGAAAATCTACCCCTTTACCACCGAAATTTCTGCCCAATAACACCACCCAAATACCGCGAAAACAGCGAACCAGCGAAAATAGTAAAAACAGCGGAAACAGCAAAATAGAGAAAAAAGTGAGCGGAAATAACGGGTGACAATAAGATAAAACAGCGATGCCCCTTCTGGCACCGTGAAACGCACTCCCAAAAAAACGACTTAAAAGGTAAGACCTGAGGGCACCCTTTATTAGATTTTATTTTGTTTGTCCTGGATACGGTATGCTGGGTTGACGTGGAATACTTCCAACCAGGTATGCAAGGTCCTACATTGAGAATGGCCAAATTCCTTGGTCACATATTTATTATTCCGCATGTGTTAATTTAAGATATCCATGAGTTGTGTGTTTATCGCTTTCCTGACTTATTTTTAAAGCATGCAAACTTAGATTTAGGTCGTATAGGAATTTAGACGTAGATTACTTTTGCAAATGTATGTTGCGTAGACTTGGTTAAAATTGCACAAATCCGTTCATTACAAATGACATAAGTAAGGGACCATTCCGAACCCAACGGTTTGAGGTCTTCCCTTGCGATGGGTGAGTGCGGCCTTAAATCATTTCCCAGTTCACACTGGGTGGTGACTCTTTTATTCTCTTGTTTAGTCCACCGCGGGCTACTCCGTACTTCCGACGGGGCCGCGAGCCTGGAACAGCGTCACCAATTTATGTGTCCTACACAAACGTCATCGGTGAATCTTCGGGAAGCGACCCATGAGATCCCTGGATATATTGGCAGTAAATCCAGTCGTCGGACTATCCGAAAACGTGCATACCTCATACCACGTTCTTACCGATTTACAAGACATAGTTGGCTTCTAGTAAAGCACTGTGCCTTCCCAATTCTCCAGAAATATTCTTTAAGGAATACATAATCTTTGTCAGGCGCAGTATACGTAGTATTACATATTACAATCCAGTATCGGATGTCACATGCGAGGCCTGGTGCTGGAATTGTGTCTGCCCCGTATGAAGCATATATCGGATCTCTGGTAACTATTCTCTATAATCGAATAATCTTGACCTAGTCATATTATCTCGATGACTGCAGTACTTAAGAGTACTAGTTTCGTATCCTACGTGATCATCATCTCCATATGACTGAAGTGCTACTTCCATCTTGACATCACACCCAATGCACTACGATTCTCAGTATACCCAGAAGAGACGTACACAGAACCTGTTAATGCCTCGGACAACCAAAACCAAAGAATACTGATTATCACAAGTATTAGCGATGCAACTCTCAGGTTAAGACCAAATACACCTACCCTCATTCGGATTCCCATAGACACATAGTCATACTACCAATGGGATTCTGAAGGGTCTATCCAGAGCGAAGCTGTTTCCGTACCATCGGTAAACAGAACCTCCTATTACACTTGCATTAGTATCCAATACCCAAATATATGAGAACTATGTCTTTACGCTTCCATAACACGCACAAGTGTAATACTATCCTATTCCGTATTATTGATGTACAGTCTCGATAATACTACGACTAGGGATATTTAATGATTAAACCTTACGTGGATTAATACTACCTCATATCTTATTAATCTGGTACTAATCATATAGACTTTTATCATTTATAAATTCCGGTAATCCAATTACAAATGATAAAAGAAAATTTTCTTTTGTCACATAGTTAATTTGTACAACAACACCATGTTCTGTACAAATAGTGATGATATGGGTCATAATTGTCCAACATGCCCACCTACAAATCATGACTAAAAATAACACGACACGCTGAACCATACAAGTTGAGGTTAAAACGTTAATGTATAGTTCTTTCGTCATTACCGTCTCATATTGAGTAACGTTATAGTTTTACTGTCAAAACCTTATCTACTCAATATATAATAAACTTTCATAATTATATTCCATTAATAAATTATATATGCAAAACTCATTTTCAATATTATTTATAATGTTAAAGAAATAATTTCTTCAACGAACTTTTGGGCGAAAGATTTCCGGAATATACTCTGAAAATTTTCTGGAAACATAATCCAACCATATGGACTGACGAATCATCATATTAACACACACCGATCTTCGTGAGCATCGGTCTATACCTAACAGTCATCCACATAAAAGATTTCTGACATACATGGTATCAGGCATAGAGGATCACTCACAAGATCACCGTGGTGTCTCAAGTCAAATGACCACAATAACTACTCAACTAGAAAAGATAACTATTGATAGTTTTATGGAATATCTATTAGTCGTCTTCTATGAGTTTGTTCGATATCCATTCCACTAATGAATATCCGCATTTCTATACGAACTTCCGTTAAGCTCATAGTCTGTTGAGACAAACCATATGTCCATTACATATATAGACAATGCACTAGTCTTACCAATATAATGACCGACTCATGTCAATAGATCTAGACCAGGAATAATTTATATTCGAGAGAATGCGTGATATTTCTCAACACCATTTGTAACTCTCGCAACTATATCACCATATATTGTAACTCTCGGGTCTTTACTAATTTCATATAAGGTTCCGAGTGAAACTCGAAATCTCTAACTCTTAGAGTAATCTAACACTTAGATTTACAATACATAAATAAAAGTAAGAAATTACCATACAAATAAATAAAAATCATGATAAAGAAAATATTACATTGCATAAATAATAAATATTCTTACAAGAAAACGAATGGTGCTCGATCACCATTTCCAACACTCCCACTTAATCTAGTGCCATTCACGATGGTATCTAATACCCATTGACTCCATGTGCTTCTCAAACAACTTAGGAGTTAAAGCTTTAGTCAGTGGGTCCGTTACATTTTCTTCAGTTCGTACTTTATAAACTATAATGTCACCTCTAGCCAAAATTTCTCTAATTATGTGATACTTGCGTTCCACATGCTTAGATTTCTGATGAGCGCGAGGTTCCTTGGCTTGAGCTATCGCACCATTATTGTCACAGAATAATGGAATATGATCTACTATAGATGGGACTACTCCAAGCTCCGCAACAAACTTTTTGATCCAGACAGCTTCCTTTGCGGCTTCTGAAGCAGCAATGTATTCTGCCTCGGTGGTGGAATCAGCAGTCGAACCCTGCTTAGTGCTCTTCCAACTAATGGCACCGCCGTTGAGAGAAAACACAAACCCAGATGTATACTTTCTATCATCTGGATCAGATTGAAAATCTGAATCCGTGTTACCTCTCAATTGTAAGTCATTTTCTCCATAAATGAGAAACTTATCCTTTGTACCCTTAAGGTATTTCAGGATATGTTTCATAGCCATCCAATGGTCCTGACCCGGATCAGACTGATAACGACTTGTAACACTTACAGCCATACTAATATCAGGTCTAGTATATAACATGGCATACATTATGCTACCAACAGCGGAAACATAAGGTTGGCTAACCATTTTAGCCCTTTCATCATCTGTCTTAGGACATATTTTCTTAGACAGATAAATATCATGTTTAAAAGGCACATTGACTGTCTTACAGTCAACAAAATTATACATTTCTATGATCAAATCAATGTACTTAGACTGAGAGAGTCCTATCAACCTCCTCGCTCTATCTCTATAAAGCTTTATACCTAATATATAAGAGGCCTCTCCCAAATCCTTCATGGAGAAATTCTTACTTAGATAGGCTTTGACAGATTGTAACATACCTATATAGTTTCCGATAATAAATATATCATCAACATAAAGCACTAAGAAGACTACCATGCTCCCACTAGCATTTTTATAGACACGGGATTCCTCTTCGTTTTTAATGAAACCAGACGATCTGATCATATAGTCAAAACGAAGATTCCAACTACGGGAAGCTTGTTTAAGTCCATAAATAGACCTTTTAAGCTTACATACCAGATTGGGATCTTTGGCGAATGTGAATCCCTCGGATTGTTCCATATGGATATCTTCCTCAAGATTTCCATTCAGAAAAGCCATTTTCACATCCATCTGCCAAATTTCATAATCATAATGTGCGACAATAGCTAATAAAATCATGATTAACTTAAGCATGGCTACAGGAGAAAAGGTTTCCTCATAATCAATACCAGATTTCTGAGTATATCCTTTTGCTACTAGTCGGGCCTTAAAGGTTTCAACATTTCCATCGGGCCCCCGCTTCCTCTTGTAAACCCATTTACAATCGATAGGAACAATTCCGTCGGGAAGTGGAACCAAGTCCCAGACTTGATTATCATGCATTAAGGCAATCTCGGATTTCATAGCTTCCAGTCATTTCTCCGCATCGATGTCTAACATCGCCTCTTTGTTGGTTAAAGGATCATTTTCTTCGATTAAGAAAACATCGAGTGCATCATCAGATGTCGTCCTGTATCTGACAAGGGGTCTCGATATCCTTTGTGACCTACGAGGTGGTTGTGTCAAAGGTATCTCATCTTCCTGAACTTCTGGTTCTATCGTCGATTTAATGTTACTTTGATTGACTTCATCAAGATCAATCATTCTATGATCTACACTTTCTAACACAAATTGTGTTTCTAAGAAAGTTTCATTTCGAGCAACGAACACATTTCGGTCCTCGGGATCACAGAACTAATATCCCATGGAATTTTTAGGATATACAATGAATCGATACTTGTACCCTCTAGGTGCAAGTTTATCCCCCTGTGCAACTCTTACATAAGCAGGACAACCCAAAATCTTAACATACTTAAGACTCGGTTTCCTTCCAGTCCATAACTCATATGGAGTGGTCGGAACGGCTTTCGATGGAACTTTGTTCAGAAGATGAGCGGCAGTGTCTAGAGCATGGCCCCACAAGTATATAGGTAGATCATTAAAACTCATTATCGATCGAACCATATCTAATAAAGTTTGATTCCTCCTCTCTGAAACACCATTGTGTTGAGGAGTGCCTGGAGGAGCATACTGAGCGAGAATCCCATTCTCTTTTAAATAACTCACAAACTCATTGCTCATGTACTCACCGCCCCGATCTGATCGAAGGCGTTTCAAGAGTTTTCCGGTTTGTTTCTCTACTTCAAATCGGTATTCTTTAAACTTTTCAAAAGTTTCTGATTTGTGTTTCATAAGAAACACATAACCATATCGTGACAAATCATCGATAAAAGTTACAAAGTATTGAAACCCACCCACGACAGCATGATTTATCATAGATGGCACAAAATAACAATTATTAAGTTTAATATTACATTTATCAGAGAGTTTCAAAAACAAAATTCCTACTGCTTATACTTGTAGAGAATCTTCATTCCATACTCGCAGCTGGATCTCTCCCGGCTTTAATCTTCTAGTTTCCCTCAGATCCTGTAACGAATTGAAAATGTGAGAGGGACAAGCGGTGTCTAACACCCAAGTCGAACTAGAATCAAAAGCAAGTGTAATGTCAATAATAGGAAAACAAATACATGAGGGAGCTTTCTTCAAAGAAGCTAAATACTTTGGATAATTGCGTTTCCAGTGTCCAAGTATGCCGCATTGGAAACATTTTCCTTTTGTAACATCTGTCTTGACCTTTGGCTTAGAAACCCCTGCAGAAGCAACCTTAGGACCTTTACCTGCAACTTTCTTTTTCTTTTTCTGTTTCTTCCCAGCCGACTTTTAAGAAGCCTGAGAAGGTCCAGAAGAAGAAGCACCAGTGACCATGAAAGCATAACTATTCTTATTCATGTCATCTTGAGCCGTCAACAGCATATTGTGCAACTCAGAATAGGTAGGAAGCATCTTATGCATGTTAAAGTTAACAGTAAAGTCCTTGAAAGACTTAGGAAGAGATGCGAGAATCACACTATTCCCGAGGCGGTTATCAATAGGAATAGTCATCCTTTCGAGCTCTTCGATACAATCTATTAGCTTCAACACATATGGGCTAATAGGTTTTCCCTCCGGGAGGAAAGTATGAAAAAGCTCGACAGCCACCTTATGCATCTCTACCTGTGGTCGATCACTGAATAGTTCCTTCATATGCAACAAGATAGATCCAGAATCAAGCATCGGTATATACTTCCTCTGTAGTTCCGGCACCATAGATCCCAAGATGTATGACCGAACTTTCTGATCATCATCCTTCCATCTTTTGAACATCTCATGTTCCTCATCTGAAGTATCATCCGAAACCCTTGCGGGCATTGGGCGATCTAGAACATATTCAAGTTGCTCCACTTGACAGAGAATTCGGAGATTCATGAGCCAAACATTATAATTAACAGCACCCTAGAGCCTATGCATATCAAGTATACGCGAAAACGAGTTCGAAACATACATTCTGTCTACACAAGAAAAAAAAATTAAGCGGAAAAAAATATTTAAATATCATTATAAAAATACTAAATAGAATATGGAATTGCTTTTTCTATAAAGTGCCCTCGCACTGTCTTACATATTCTTTATAATTTCTACAAACAAGAATACAGAAATTTAACTCTTAAATCTCACAATGAGAAGTAGATCATACTTGACATTTACGAAAGTCTCACGCTTTAGCAATATTGACCATTGTAAATTCGAGAGGTAGACAACTATTGTCAATTGCATCTCATGCAACTCTTACATTCGGTGCTAAATCGAATCTTATCCTCACGCTTTAGCAATATTGGATAATTCAATTTTAGATCAACTTGTCTATCGTCAAATGTAGGATACTAATATTATCCTCAGGCTTTAGGAATATTGGATAATACTTTCTCTTAAATTTGACTCATCTCATGTTTAACCGGATTAGAACAAAACATTATAACCAATCCCTCACGCTTTAGCAATATTGGGAATAATCATAATGGTTTAACTAACACTGTATAGATAAGCCGGACCATGTCATATTTTCATATAAAATTAATGACACTAAGATCTAGTGTAGAGATTTTACATGCTCAAACACATACAAATATTTAAATGTATGCATGTACAAAAAAAATGTCTAAACATATAATCAACAATTACATGTATGCATGGGCATTGTATACAATCAAGAAAAATTGTAAATGGCATGAACAATTATTAGCCTGTATCACTCTGATACCACTTGATGGGAGGAACGGATATGCCAAGAGCAGCGGAACGCGCGCGAGATCAATCCCGAGTAATTTTTTTTTTCGGCAATACCCTAAAAAGTCTATTAAATAATTTATTTCCATAAACTTAAAATTATTCCAATGCACTAAAAAACATATATCATCATATATTAATTTTTCCATGCATCAATATAATTTCCATAAGCTTAAATAAATATTCTAAACACTTTAACAATTTTATCAACACATAATAAAATAATCCAAGCATCAAAATATTCTCCAACAATTGTTTAATATAAACCAAGCATATAAAATCAATATATCATCCATACATTAATTTTCTATACTCTTTAATGCTTAAAAATTCATTACATACATACTTATAATTATCCAACAATTCCATAAATAATTTTCTCAACAACAACAACCCAACAATAAATTTATAAGATAAATTTACCTACAATGGCTTTGAGTCCTTGCCAATTTGAGAAGCTTTGCATCCAAGCCCCAAATCCACCAAGCACTTTGAATCTTTGAACTTCTTCTATCTCCACCAAATCAAGCTTCTTGAAGAACAAATCTTGGTGACCAAAATGTGGTTTGATCACTCAAGAATGGCAACAAAAATTTCCCTAAAGTTTAACTCTTAAACCCTAGAAAAATTAACACTTCAAGCACACAAATTAATCTTTAACACTTTAGGATTAATTCCATGTTCTTGATATCTTGTTGGGTAATTTTTGGTGAGAATTATGGCTTGAATTTTGGAGACCAAAATAAAAAAAAAAAAATCAATTCATTTTCCTTTTCTTGGTTCGGCAGTGAGCAGAAAAAGAAGAGAGTTGATAAAAAAAAAACGTTTTGCTTTTGTTTTGTAAATTAAAATAAAGAAAACCAAAACCAAACCATTTAACAAACCATGTTACAAGAGAATCTTTTCCCTACACCACAAATTTCAAAAATTTAACTTAACCAAAGTTTAAAAAAAAAAATATCTCACCAACCAAGTTAACTAAAATACAATTAAATGATTTTAGTTACTTAAACTAAAAACATTCAATTACATTAACTATAGTTACCTTAAATAATTAATACATTTATTTGTATAAACTAAGTAATTAATTTTGTATATTAATTTAACAATTAAATTAATTCAGTAATTAATTACTAATTTTATGTAAATCAAATTTACATCTATTATACAATAAACTTATATCAACTCTTGATATAAAATTAATTAATTCAATTAAATTAATTCATCTCATGAATTATCAAATCAAACAATTTAATCCTAAAACCCAAAATACTTTGTCAACATTTGACGAAAGTCGCCCTAGTGCTCAACGAGTAAACTTAATATAGTGGAACTCTCTAGGCTCACGTTCGGTTGTTACTTATATATATATATATGTATATCTCATATACATGTATACATATTCATGAAGCCCTGCCCACCTACAAATCATGACTAAAAACAACACGACACGTTGAACCATACAAGTTGAGGTTAAAACGTTAATGTATATAGTCCTTTCGTCATTACCGTCTTCTATTGAGTAAGGTTATAGTTTTACTGTCAAAACCTTATCTACTCAATATATAATAAACTTTCATAATTATATTCCTTTAATAAATAATATATGCAAAACTCATTTTCAATATTATTTATAATGTTAAAGAAATAATTTCTTCAACGAACTTTCGGCCGAAAGATTTCCAGAATATACTCTGAAAAATTTCTGGAAACATAATCCAACAATATGGACTGACGAATCCTCATTTTAACACACACCGATCTTCGTGAGCATCGGTTTATACCTAACAGTCATCCATAGGTCACACCATAAAAGGTTTCTGACATACATGGTATCAGGCATAGAGGATCATGTAGGGGTTTTAAGGCGAAAATCTGGTAACGCAGCGGAATAGTGGAAAATCAAAAATTTTCCAATTTCAAACTTTTTCTCAGATCAATCAAATAAACTTATTTATTTAATTATCCAATTATCAAATTCTGAATAATTACACAAGAGATCAAATTTCTTGGTAATTACCGAATTGCCCCATAACTTTACAAATTGATCATTTTAGTCCAAAAATTGTCAAATATAATTTTGGATGATTCTAAATCATTTCTAAATGTTTTTCAATATATTCAATACATCAAAATCAGATTGCACACAAATCCCCAATTTTTTGAAATTACTGAGAGCACCCCCCAACTTTCGATTTTTTACAATTTGGTCCTTTTGTTTTCTAAACATGCCAAGATCAAACCCAATCAACCCAAAAATTTACATGCATCATATACACTCCATAATACATCACATATATGAAAAGCACCAATTTTGGAATGGGTTATGTGTTGGACAATTATGACCCATAGCGTTACTATTTGTAAAAGACATTGTGGTTTTTGTACAAATTAACTATGTGACAATGGAAATTACATTTTATCATTTTGTAATTAGATTACTTGTATATATAAATGATAAAAGTCCTTATGATTAGTTCCGGATTATAAGATATGAGACAATATCAATCCACAAAGGTTTAATCATTAAATATCCCTAGTCGTAGTATTATCGAGACTGGACATCGATAATGCATAATAGACTAGTATTGCACTTATGCGTGTTATGGAAGCGTAACAGCATAGTACTCATATATTTAGTATTGGATACTTATGCAAGTGTGATAGGAGGTTGTGTTTACCGATGGTAGGGAAACAGCTTCGCTCTGGATAGACCCCGCGGAATCCCATTGGTAGTATGACTATGTGTCTATGGGAATCCGCTTCAGGGTAAGTGTATTTGGTCTTAACCTGAGACTTGCATCGCTAGTACTTGCGACAATCAATACGCTTTGGTTTTGGTCGTCTGGGACTTTAACAGGTTCTGTGTACGCCTCTTCTAGGTTTATTGAGAATCGTAGTGTATTGGGTGTGATGTCAAGACGGAAGTATCATGACCGGCGTAAACACACACATATAACGCAAGCGCACGTATCGTTCAAGTAGTATAAAAATATCCATCCCACGAGGACTTAATTTCTACTGTTGTTATTAATTATTGAATTTATTTATTTACAAATATCTAATTGAGGGAGAAGAGAATGATTGCTTGATTGATTTGGTTGATTGTAGATTTGCTAAATAAATAAATAAATAAAAAGACAAAAGAAAATACTAAAGAAAATAACAAAAGAACAAAAATCTAGGGTTGTGAATCCTTCTAATATCTTTTAAAAGATGAAGTGATTATTTTATGTTTGTGTAATAAATCAGTTTACTAACCTAGAACACGAAATTATGCAAAAGCCTTTGTCGATGGTCAGACGCAAATACCCAGTTTAACCCAATTGAACCATATGTCTATGTCAACCAAATTATCTGGATTCATTAAGTTTAAGTTCCAATTATGGCTACCCCTGCCCGACAGGTATATGTCTATCCTGTAAGGAAATCTATTAAAGGGTTATCTATCCTCAAGGAAGATCGTGGGCTATTAGTCTAAGGCTGAAACCTAAAATCTCTATGTCTAGTCCATTTTAGATTTACCACATCAATCTTATTGGTGATCAGACAACAAGAAACATTAAGCTTAAGACTTAATAAGTAAACCTTTAAATTACCCAAACTATAAAAATAACCCCTTATAAACCGGTGATATTAGAATTCATCACAACCCCAGATAACTAACACATAACTAGGGCTAGTAAGAACTTAAAAGTAAAAGACATAAAGTAAAAATACTGAAAAGTAAAAGACATAAAGTAAAAGCTGAAAAGTAAAATAAAATAAAATAAAATGCTAAGGTAAAAGGAATTACTTTTACTATTTACTATTTTAGATATCTCCCATAAAATAATATATAAACTTATGATAATATTACCAACCGACCATCTGGCGGTATCCTTTATTAGTCAGGTTTAAACCAGATTAAAATGAATTACCAACCGACCAATCTGGCGGTATCCTTTTTAAGTCAATATTTTAAATAGTGAATGTATTATTTTAAGGGAGATTAATCTAAATAGTAACAGTAAAAGAATTACCTTTCACCCTAGCTGGGGAAGTTACCTCCTCATGGTGAATAGTAAAAACTGTAAAAAGTAAAAAAAAAATAAATTACTATATTAACAAAACGTAATTAAAATTATTTACAAAACTTAAAACTAAAAAAACTAAAAACTAAAAGAAACTAGAGAGAGAAACTCTCTCTTTACGTCAAAGAGATGAGAGAGAGTGGTGCATCTAAAACTGAAATTTGAAGCTCTATTTATAGGCCCTGGTAGGCTTCCAGCGTCGCGACGCCAAGGCCTTTGGCGTCGCTACGCCAGCTTCTGTCGACGTGGCATGCTCTGGTTCGTCGATTTACAGATTCTGGATAAGATGATAAGGTGACACGTGGCGAGGTGGTTGGGCTTCAATTATTGTGACACGTGGCGGCTTCTGATTGGTCGATGAGATTCTTATCCGCCACGTGTCAGATAAGGATTAGATACTCAATGATTGATGCTGACATGGCACTGACGTGGCAACACATTGGAAAGAGACTGTCGGCATCGTAGGATTACGACACGCGGCACTTCCTGATTGGCTGATAATGACGTGGCGGTGAGGTGGCAGTTTGACTTGGTCAACCTGGTGATGTGGCTGATGAAGTGGCAATGACGTGGAGTGACACGTGGCACACGTGGCGATGGTGACTGTGGCACCGTAGGATGCTGACACGTGGCACGGCGCATGTTAGCAGATCGGCTGTGATGGTGACACGTGGCACGGCGCACGTTAGCAAAGTTAAACTTTTCTCAGATTCTAATTTGTGGACCAGGCGCACGTTTGCACTGTTCGGCGCACGTTAGGCGTCGCGACGCTGAAGGTCTTGGCGTCGCGACGCGGGAATTTACCAAAATGCCCTTTTCGTCCAATTTTCACTGTTTTGGCCCAAATCACCTCTAGAATGTCCTGAAACTTTATTTATCTATAAAATAACACAAAACACATCAAAATATTCACAAAACCCAAGAACTAACAAAATATTAGGTTAAATGAGTGGGAAATAGTGATAGATTTACCACTCATCACACCCCCAAACCTAACATTTTGCTAGTCCTCGAGCAAAACATAAAATAACATAAATAAATTAACTAAGCCACTTTCGTAGGATCACGGTTGCATTTAGCGTATGCAACAAGCCTTTAAACCCCTAGGTGTCCCTAGTGGACGAGTTATAGTCTCTTGAGGGTTTACATCAATGATACCCACAAACATTTTACAAAAGTAAAAATGTAGTAAAACTAATGCACACAAAAGCAAAAAGACAAGCGAAAAGAGAATAAAGATGTTAGTGACTAATCAGGTGAAATTTCTACTCCAAGTTACTAATTGTTTTGTTTTATTCTAAATTACTGAATAAGTAAATTCTCCGATTATTTTTACCATTCTTCATATACATAGCAAAAAAAATATTAAACAACTTATTTTTGCCCACAACAGTCATAAGTGCAGTTGGTAAGAGAGTAATATTTTTGTCTTAAAGTTCTATCAGATTTCCACACCTTTTTGTAGCAATGGAATAATTTTTCTCATTTTTCTCATTTTTTCTTTGATTGTTCTCTATTTTTTATTTATATACAATACCTTCCGTCTATGTAGCGAGTGTTGGGTCGGTGACTCCCAAACCAGTTGCTTTAGGGCACCAGGTGTTAAGACACCCCTACGAACTTAATTACTCAGACTTCAGATATATATATATATAATATATTATATATATATATATATATATATATATTGCAACATCCTTGATCCATGTAGCGAGCTTTGGGCCAGTGACTCCCAAACCAGTTGGTTTTAGGGAACTGGGTGTTAAAACACCCTTACAGACTTAATAACTCGGATCTCAGATTTTTTTTTTTTTTACTCCATTGCTTTTTGAGATGTTTCCCCAATTAAACTAGAGCACTGAATATTACAAACTTTTCAATTTTAGCTCATGTCCGTATGTTACTATATATGTTGATAATATCTGTCACTGAGCATATGAAGATCCATTTTAGTCCGTTTTAAGAAGAATTCACAAATTAAATAATTCAAAATGAAATAAACAAAAATTAACTTGTTTCGAAATAGGTTTGAGATATGTCTCAGGAGTGGAAACTCCTTACTCAGCTATCTCTTATCAATTTCACCTTTTTAGTCAAATAAAAATCAAAATATTTTTGTAATTTTTGAAAATTTTCCAATTTTTTTTTATTTTCGAAAAATTTTGGACTAAAAATAAAAATAACACACAAACTAAAAATAAGGTACTGATCAACTAATTCCCTCCCCAAACCTAAATGAGACATTGTCCCCAATGTCTTAAACAGTAAAAGGAGAGTTAAGAAGATCGTACCTGGTTAGCTGAAATCTACAGGGAATTAAAGGTTAAGATCCAGATTGATCCGACGCCTCTTACCATGATCGTCCTCGGACCAATTCATCTTTGAAAAGATAGGGTCAACTTGTGGTTCATAGGCTATGAGTTGGTCTATTAGATCCGGAGCAGTTCTGGCAGTGAAGAGGAGTTCTTTCATAGGTTTTGACACGAACCCATTTCTCCGAGCATCATCAAGAAACACACAAAGAAAATCATAAAATCCATCAATGTTGAACAGTCCATGCGGTTTCTGGTGTATGTTCAGGTTCGCCCAAGATAGAACTATAAAAATTTCCTCCAATGTACCTAAGCCACCTGGCAAAGCGATAAAAGCATGAGCATGGTTAATCATTTCTACCAGTCGTTCAGACATACCTGGCACGATCAGTTCCTCTCCGTTTGATGATCCAATAAGATTTGCCTCTGCCAAGGGTTTTGGGATGATTCCCAAAACATGACTGCCTCCTTCCTGTACGGCCTTTGAAACGATCCCCATAAGTCCAACATTACCTCCGCCATATATTAAGTGCATATTCCTTGCAGTTAAGACTCGACCCAATTCCTGTGCTGCTTCTACATATTGTGGCTTAACACCAACACTACTACCGCAAAACACACAGATGTTTTCAACTCGTCTTCTTGAAGTGGCTTCCATTTCTTATGTATTTCTTTCTCAACTCTGGATGCCTTCAAAAGTGCAATTACGGGCTGAATTTATAGTACCTGAAAAAGGGTGAGTAATAATAGCACTAATATCTTCCAAATGACGATTGTTAGCTAAACAACAAAAGAAATCTTGAAAGGTAAAAAGTTTGGATCCTGTCTACAAAAATAAAGATAATCACAACAGAAAAGCGAATCAAAGCAATAATTAAGGCAACAGAATTGTGTACGCAATACGCCACTCGCTTAGTATAAATTCATTAGGATGTGTCTCAAGATTTTATTCCTTACTCAGCCATCGTTAATGAATTGTTTCTCATCTTTGATTGCCAAACATCATTCCTTCTGTCTTAAAATGCTCCGTTTGTGCTTTTCCCTACAAAAATAACACAGAAAATTAAAAACTCTACAACATCTATACACAAAATATGAAAACAAAAATTACAACAAATTGCATGAGTTGCCTCCCTGCTAGCGCTAAATTTTTCGTCTTCAGCCAGACGTGACTGAAATCCATATGTCAAGGAGGTTTCAATGTCGTTTTGGATGTCCGATTAAAGACAATCCCGTGAGCATTGCTTTTGAAGGGTCTTTTCCAACGGTAAAGTGGCAAAAAGAATTTTGTCTTATTCAGTGCTCGTGCCACCTTTTTGCTCCTTGTTGTTCCAGTGATTCCTGCAAAGAAAGAAAGAAAATCAGGAGGTCTCATATGGTGCTTGACTTGGAATGGGAGTTCCATTCTGTCAAGCTTCTGGGTGATATCTTTCATTTGTACTCCCCAAAACAGCGATGTTTCTCATGAATGCTCTGGATCTTTATTAAGGTTGGACAGTTGCTCCTCCATTTGCTCTGCTTCTTGTTCCACCTTTTCTTCACAGATGTATGTAAAATTTTTGTATTCAGCTCTTCATCTGTCATCTGTGAAATACATGCTTCAAAATTGTCAACCTGAGGATGCAAAGATGTTTCTGACATTAGGTTTTCATCCTCTGATACGACTGGAATGGATGGTTCAGATAGATCTTCTTCAAACATCATGGTAAAGCATGCTCCAAGATCTTCATTTTGAGGATTGAAATTTGATCCTCCGTTGTTGGTGCAGTTGGTACAAATAGATCAGCTTCATCCTCGTCAGAATCTGAATAATAAAAGTCAAATGAGACTTTGTCGGTTCGGGCTCCTGAACTGATACCTCTGGTTGTTGATACTGCTCAGCCTCCTCCTCTGTTGAAGTGTCATTGTGAAATGATTGGTACTCGAAGTTTCATCAGTGTCATCTGAAACTGGTTCTTGAGGTATGTAGTTCTGGTTTTCTGTGAATTGTCTCATTTGATTTGTTATCCTCTGAATGAATTCTGATTGTCTCTGAATACTTTCAAATTGATTCTGGCTTGTTTCAAGCATTGTATCCAACTTTTCTTTTCGTTTCTTGAACATATCTTCGAGCATGTTTGGCAACTGATCTTCCTCTGATGGTTCTGGTTGTTGATGAAGATCATAGGTAGATGGTGGATAAGATGGGAAATGTGAATCTGTGAAATGTGATGGCTCGTCTTACCATAAAGGATCTTGATAGCTCTGCCACCATGTATGGTAGTTGTATTTGCAATAATCTCTAGGGTGGTTACCATTACATATGTCACATCTCCCTATTGTGTTCTGTTGAGCAAATGTGGTATTGCTTGGTTCTGGCATCCAGTGATAATTGTTGGGCTGGACAACATGCCTCAGAAAACTGGACTGTTGCTCCCAGATTTGGGGTGTATCTTCTTGTAGGGTACGTAATCTCTCAATCTCCCAATAATGTTCCATTTTTCAATCACCTGAAAAATAAAAGAAGGAAATAAAAATTACAGATAAAGAAAATTAGATACAAGTAAATGAGATAGCTTCAAAATTAATAACTCAAGAAAAATAAGTCCCCGGCAACGGCGCCAAAAACTTGACCGGCGTAAACACACACGTATAACGCAAGCGCACGTATCGTTCAAGTAGTATAAAAATATCGATCCCACGAGGACTTAATTTCTACTGTTGTTATTAATTATTGAATCTATTTATTTACAAATATCTAATTGAGGGAGAAGAGAATGATTGCTTGATTGATTTGGTTGATTGTAGATTTGCTAAATAAATAAATTAATAAAAAGACAAAAGAAAATACTAAAGAAAATAACAAAAGACAGAAAATCTAGGGTTGTGAATCCTTCTATATCTTTTAAAAGATGAAGTGATTATTTTATGTTTGTGTAATAAATCAGTTTACTAACCTGGAACACGAAATTATGCAAAAGCCTTTGTCGATGGTCAGACGCAAATACCCAGTTTAACCCAATTGAACCAAATGTCTATGTCAACCAAATTATCTGGATTCATTAAGTTTAAGTTCCAATTATGGCTACCCCGCCCGACAGGTATATGTCTATCCTGTAAGGAAATCTATTACAGGGTTATCTATCCTCAAGGAAGATCGTGGGCTATTAAGTCTAAGGCTGAAACCTAAAATCCCTATGTCTAGTTCATTTTAGATTTACCACATCAATCTTATTGGTGATCAGACAACAAGAAGCATTAAGCTTAAGACTTAATAAGTAAACCTTTAAATTACCCAAACTATAAAAATAACCCCTTATAAACCGGTGATATTAGAATTCATCACAACCCAGATAACTAACACATAACTAGGGCTAGTAGAACTTAAAAGTAAAAGACATAAAGTAAAAATACTGAAAAGTAAAAGCTGAAAAGTAAAATAAAATAAAATAAAATAAAATGCTAAGGTAAAAAGAATTACTTTTACTATTTACTATTTTAGATATCTCCCATAAAATAATATATAAACTTGTGATAATATTACAACCGACCAATCTGGCGGTATCCTTTATTAGTCAGGTTTAAACCAGAATTAAAATGAATTACCAACCGACCAATCTGGCGGTATCCTTTTTAAGTCAATATTTAAATAGTGAATATATTATTTTTAAGGGAGATTAATCTAAATAGTAACAGTAAAAGAATTACCTTTCACCCTAGCTGGGGAAGTTACCTCCTCATGGTGAATAGTAAAAACTGTAAAAAGTAAAAAAAAAATAAATTACTATATTAACAAAACGTAATTAAAATTATTTACAAAACTAAAAACTAAAAAAAAAACTAAAAACTAAAAGAAACTAGAGAGAGAAACTCTCTCTTTACATCAAAGAGATGAGAGAGAGTGGTGCATCTAAAACTGAAATTTGAAGCTCTATTTATAGGCCTGGTAGGCTTCCAGCGTCGCGACGCCAAGGCCTTTGGCGTCGCTACGCCAGCTTCTGTCGACGTGGCACGCTCTGGTTCGTCGGTTTGCAGATTCTGGATAAGCTGATAAGGTGACACGTGGCGAGGTGGTTGGGCTTCAATTATTGTGACACGTGGCGGCTTCTGATTGGTCGATGAGATTCTTATCCGCCACGTGTCAGATAAGGATTAGATACTCAATGACGTGGCGCTGACGTGGTGACACATTGGAAAGAGACTGTCGGCACCGTAGGATTGTGACACGTGGCACTTCCTGATTGGCTGATGATGACGTGGTGGTGATGTGGCAGTTTGACTTGGTCAACCTGGTGATGTGGCTGATGAAGTGGCAATGCCGTGGAGTGACACGTGGCACACGTGGTGATGGTGACTGTCGGCACGTAGGATGCTGACACGTGGCACGGCGCATGTTAGCAGATCGGTTGTGATGGTGGTGACACGTGACACGGCGCACGTTAGCAAAGTCAAACTTTTCTCAGATTCTGATTTGTGGACCAGCGCACGTTAGCACTGTTCGGCGCACGTTAGGCGTCGCGACGCTGAAGGTCTTGGCGTCGCGACGCGGGAATTTACCAAATGCCTTTTCGTCCAATTTTCACTATTTGGCCCAAATCACCTCCAGAATGTCCTGAAACTTTATTTATCTATAAAATACACACAAAACACATCAAAATATTCACAAAACCCAAGAAAATATACAAAATATTAGGTTAAATGAGTGGGAAATAGTGATAGATTTACCACTCATCATATCACTTAGTTATTGGAGATTGATGATTCACCAGGGATATAGAAACCGGTTCTCTTTATGTTGCAACTATCGGGTATTATGAAACAATGTCATGATATTTGATTATAGAGACTAGTGCTTGTGATCCGATATATGCTTCGTACGTGGCCAGACACTATCCTGCCCAGGATTGAATGTGAATCTGATACTGGATCGCAATAGCAATATCGTATACTACGTCTACATAGATTATATATTCTTAAGAATATTTCTGGAGAATTGGGTAGGCATGGTGCTTTGCTAGAGCCAACCATGTCTCGTAAATCGGTAAAGGACGTGGTATGAGGTACGCACGTGTTCGGATAATCCGACGACCGGATTTACTGCCAACATATCCAGGGATCTCATGGGTCGCTTCCCGAGATTCACAAATGACGTATGACTCGAACATAATTAATCTGGGATTATTTACGGCGAGAATTATCTGTGATAAATTTCAATTAGAATAGAGAGAACGATTAATTCGGAATTAATCGATAAATTAATATATTCGATATATAATTTAAAATTAGATTTCGACGTGAAATTAAAATTGGATTTTAATTTGGGCGAACAAATTAATTTTAGAATTAATTCGTGAGTGACTTTAACGGTAATTTTGCTAGGCATAATTATTTAATTAAATTTGATTTTTAATTAATCGCAACGGAAATTCGTTAATTCGGAATTAACGAACTCGAGCCGGGATGTGTTTGCGGGCAACTCAGATTTTGAATTAAAGTGGGGCCCAAAATCACATCATTAGTCCCCTTTGTGATGGAAATCACATCAATTTGAGTGATGTGACATAAGTCACTTTTGGTGAT
Organism: Zanthoxylum bungeanum; assembly: GCA_019454045.1. Classification (NCBI taxonomy): domain Eukaryota; kingdom Viridiplantae; phylum Streptophyta; class Magnoliopsida; order Sapindales; family Rutaceae; genus Zanthoxylum; species Zanthoxylum bungeanum. The sequence goes on along the minus strand of SKCR01033606.1, from coordinate 9,264 downwards.
GGAGGTGGTTGAGAGCATTAATTGCAATTTTGGCTTGGAGCACAACTTCAAAGAGACGATCTTGGGCACATTCTCAAAGGAAAATTTTTGTTATCAACACATCCTCTCTTCCGATCATTGTAAGTATATTTCCGCTATACTTTTCTTTTGTATTCACATTATTTCATGCTTTAAATATTCTTGGGATGATCTTAGAGACCAACAATGGTATCAGAGCCTTTTAAGCATGAAATTGAACTTAGGGTTTATATCTTGATTTGGGTATTTGATTTGAGCATGTTTTGATCAAATTGTTTGTTTGAGTATGCTTATATACTGTTAACTTTGAGTTGTGCATGATCAATTTGAGAAAAATTAATTGGATAATTTTCCCCAAATGATTTGGCTTGGTTGAATATATACCCATTTGTAGATTATGGTAATTTTGTTTTTAGACCATTGGATGTGTTTTAAAGACATGATAGATATGATTTGTGATTTAATTGGATTGAAATCAAAATCGAATATAAAATTATCATATTGCCGTGAACTTGGGGCATGTTAATGACTTGATTTTGTTTCAATAATGTTGGACATGTATTGAAAATAAGATAAGATTGCATGATTAATTTAAATTGATGTTTTGAAATGTTATTTAGATAATTAATTAGTACAATACACTTTAATTAATTAAATTGTGAATTTTGGAAGATTAGAATTTAATTAATTAGGCTTAATTTGGAATTGGGCTAAAGTTGTTGTATTTGGGCCTATGGGCTTGGTTGGGCCAAGTTGGTTTAGGACAATTGGATTGGATCCAAATTGGGCCTAAACCGTTCCATTAAGTCCAAATATAATATATGGGCCTTTAAAATATTAATTGGGCCTAATGGGCCAAAATTGATTTCTTGGCAAATAGGGTGATTCCTTAATTGGGCCTTGGTATTTGGGTTTGACCATATTGACCAAACCATGCCTTAAGAAATTAATTGAAAGCCCATTGGACTTTAATTAAATTGACATTGGAGTTAATTGGGCTTTGAGACCCATTAAGATTAGATTTAGAATCTAAGTCGTAAGGCGCATTAAAAGTGTAATTATTTAATTTGGAATTAAATATAGAATTAGTATTGAATACAAATTAAATCGGATTTAAAATTGTAGTTTCGATATATTCAAGAATACGGACTTTGAGTACTTATTCTTAAACGAGTTGGACTCGCGCAAATCAAATTGTTGTTTGAACATTGGATGATCACTTATTCAAAGATTAATTAATGGATTAGATTGATTGAATAATACATGCTTTGTGTGAATACATGGATGTGTTGTATGAATAATGTATATCGGATGGATATTAGAAGGGAGGGCAGTTTTGGAAATTGTTGTAATAAATTTAGAATTTATTAAATTGGACATGCGTGTCAAGCCTTTATCTCTCGATTCTTTGTAATTCTCTTCTCACCAATTCCCCTCAATGTTAATGGGTTTCTTTAATTGTATTATGTAATTGGGTAGAAGTTAGAATAGTGCTAGCCGGGGAGAGGAAATGGAGTGATTTGTTCTAGGAATAATTTGTGAGATATACATCCACATATCATTATTAATTTATTTATCGCGCCTTATTATGCTTTTAGAATGCATGCTTAAGCGTGTATGATGATGAGACCTAATCAAAGATAATTAATTGGTTGCCATTTACGCGAAAAACCCTCAACAAATATTAAGTGTTTTCCTTCCATGAATGATTCATTCTCAAGATCCACGATTGGCACTGGTTTGTTGGCCAAAGTCCATACCTTTGTCCATCGCGGATGTGTTTAATCATGAAGGCTTTGTTCCATATCGTATGTCTTGCCCAAGTTGTGATTTGTTGGCCAAAGTCAAGATCACTTCTTGTTCATCGACATCGATTACGAAGCTTTCAAGGTCAATGGGTCTCGCTTAACTAGAATCAAGCTTGTTGTTTCAAAGCCAGGCTTAGTTGATTCAAAGGAAAAGGTTAGGAAAATATATGGATATATTGGCATATATATTGTATATATGTTTCGGACTTGGAGGTCCACCTACTGGATCTAGGAATTGGATGAGATCCAATTGATCTTAGAGATCTACCTAGTTAAATATCATACAGCTTGTTGGCCAAAGTCAAGGTTGTGTGTTATTTAACGGATCCTAGCCCACTAGGAAACTAGGTTTCCCGAGTACTCAACAGAGGGTTAGAGGCTCGCCGAAAAAATAGTGGGAGGCTAGTATTGAATTTGTAATTTCGTTCAAATACTTGGCATTACGTGCTTTCAAATATTTCGTCAATTATATATTTATTTAGTGAACTAATATTCTATTTTTTTTTGTAACAATTGGACTGTACCCAAATATCGTAATTGAATAGTTTGATTATTGCAATTAGATGGCTGGAAAGATCGGAGTTAGAGACATATCATGGGCGAAAATGTCTTTAATGGCGTGAACTTTCCTGATTGGGATATGAACCTCAGGATTGTCCTGGGGGGAGATGATGCTCTATACGATAGAGAGACCCCTCGGGCTTAAGCCCGGAAATGAGCAGCCGCTTGAGCTTAGTTTGGAAGACTCATAGCGATGACAACTCAACTGCTCAGTCTGTCATGCTCGCTGCGATGACCCTCAATTTCGTCGCCAAAACAAGGGATTGGATCCATCTATACTATGATGGCAAAAATGAAGGACCTTCACTGATCTAACCTTAGATCACAAAGGTATGAATTGCAGAAAAAGCTCTTTCGCTCTCGAATGTCGGATGGTACATCTGTTGAGCACCATGTGTCACAGATGATTGCCGACATTGAACAACTAGGTCAGCTAGGCATAACCTTTGAGGCTGAGACTTCTATAGATTTGATCTTGCAGTCTCTTCCTGATAGCTGGAGCGGGTTCATCATGAACTACAATATGATGAACCAAGACCATACTCTTGGAGAGCTGATGGCAATGCTGCGTGAAGCAGAAAAAGAGCTGATGAAGGGAAAAAATCATGAGGCACACTTCGCTTCAACATCTCAGTCTCCCAAGGCTTGGCCGAAGGCAACTGGAGGTGTAAAGAAGAAGAAGAAGAATGGCAAGGCTAAATCGTCAAAACCTTCTGGGAAGGGTAAGGACAAATCCCAAGATGTATGTCTACAGTGTGAAAAGTGGGGTCACTGGAAGTGTGACTACCGCGAGTACAAGGCACACGTGAAGGAAATCAAAGCGGGCAAGGCACCGGCTTCAGGTATGTTTATTATATAAATAAACATGTCTACTTCTAGTTTTAAAAATTGGATTTTTGATTCTGGTTGTGGTACTCATATATGTACTGATGTGCAGGATCTGTAGATTAGCAGGAGACTGGCCTCATGAGAGATTGACCTCCGCGTTGGAAATGGGACTCGAGTCGCCGTTTTGGCCGTTGGGACTTATATTTTGGAACTGCCCTCGGGGCATGTACTTAATCTTTCAGACTGTTATTATGTACCTAGTTTGACTATGAATATTTTATCTGTATCTTTATTGGCCCATTATGGCTATACTTTTGTTTTTAGAAACACTGTGTGTTTTATGTATAAAAATGATATGGAGATATGCAGTGCTGATGTAGATAATGGTCTTTATATTTTGAATATAAATCTATCTCAAACATATAATGTAACAAACAAAAGGCTTAAACTAAATAACAAAGATGAAACTTATATGTGGCATTGTCGTCTGGGACACATTAACAAGACTCGCATATCCACACTTTCAAAGAGTTGGTACTTGGCGGATTTGATCCAAATTCATATGACGTCTGCGAATCTTGTTTATTAGGCAAAATGCCTAAAACATCTTTTAGCGGTAAAGGTGCATGTGCCACCGAACTGTTAGCCCTGGTTCATAGTGACGTATGTGGGCCCATTTCTAGCCAGGCTAGAGGTGGATATGAATACTTCGTAACCTTTACGGATGATGCATCGCATTATAGTTATGTGTATCTTATGAGACACAAGTCGGAAACCTTTGAGAAATTCAAAGAGTTTTGACATGAAGTAGAAAGACAGACCGGTAAAAGTATTAAAACATTACGGTCAGACTGTGGTGGAGAATACTTAAGCAATGAGTTTCTTGATTACTTGAAAAAGTATGGTATTCTTTCACAGTGGACTCCTCCCGAAACACCGCAATTAAACGGTGTGTCTGAACGGAGAACCGAACTTTGTTGGACACGGTAAGGTCGATGATGAGTCGCATAGAGCTACTTATTTCCTTCTGGGGATATGCATTGAACAGTGCAATACTTATTTTGAATAAGGTTCCGTCAAAGTCTGTTCAACATACTCCGTATGAAATATGGACAGGAAAGAAACCGGGTTTCTCATTCCTGAAGATTTGGGGTTGCTGGGCATACGTCAAACGTTTGGAAGGTACCAAACTAGAGCCCAAATCGGATAAATGCCTATTTGTAGGATATCCTAGGGAAACCAAAGGATATTACTTCTATCACCCACAAGATAACAAAGTATTTATTGCTCTACATACGGTTTTCCTTGAGAATTAATTCCTAAATGCAGTGGCAAGTGGGAGGAAAGTAGAACTCGATGAAAATCGGAGTGATACTATTTCTGGTACAGAATCCTTAACAGAACATGAACAGTTCATCAGGGATGAAACTGTACCACAATCTTCGAATACATAAGAACCGCGTAGATCGGAGAGAGTCAGAAAACAACCTGAGAGGTATGGGTTTCTGATCTCACCACATGTGGATATTAATCTTATTGAGGAAGACGAATCGGCTACATATGAGGAAGCGATATAAGGTATCGACTCCGATTTACGGCAAGAAGCCATGATGTCGGAAATGGATTCCATGTACACCAACCAAGTTTGGACACTGGTTGATGCACCAGAAGGCGTAAAGCCTGTTGGTTGCAAATGGGTCTTTAAGAAGAAAACCGACATGGATGGCAACATACAAACGTACAAAGCTAGGCTTGTAGCGAAAGGGTATCGTCAACGACATATGTCGATTACGATGAAACTTTTTCACCTGTTGCCATGATTAAATCCATTCGGATTATGTTTGCTATTGCTGCATATTTCGATTACGAGATATGGCAGATGGACGTCAAAACTGCTTTCCTTAACGGAAATCTTTTGGAGGATGTTTATATGCAACAGCCTGACGGTTTTGTCGTACCTAAATATGCAGACAAGGTTTGCAAGTTAAATCGATCAATTTATGGATTGAAGCAACCAACGTTTTGATGAGATCATAAAAGAATATGATTTCGTTCAAAACGAGGATGATCCTTGTGTATATAAGAAGGTTAGTGGGAGCGCACTGACATTCATTGTCCTTTATGTCGATAATGTATTGCTTATAGGCAATGACATTCCCATGCTACAATCGGTGAAAGCTTGGCTTTCATTAAAATTCTCCATGAAAGATCTGGGAGAAACAACCTTTATTCTGGGAATAAAGATCTACCGGGATAGATCTAGAAAGTTGCTTGGACTCTCCCAGAGCACGTATATTGACAAAGTGTTGAAGAGATTCAACATGGAACAGTCTAAGAGGGGACTATTGCCAGTGTCACTCTATCTAATGACATGTGTCCTAAAACTCAAGATGAGAGAGACAACATGAGTCGGATCTTGTTCGCTTCGGTAGTCGGATCGATCATGTATGCCATGATATGTACGCGACCTGATGTCTCATATGTTTTGAGTATGTGTAGTCGCTATCAGGCCGATCCAGGTGATGGTCACTGGATGGCGGTTAAGAACATCCTTAAGTATCTTAGACGAACTAAGGATGCTTTCTTAATCTATGGAGATGGAGAACTTGAGGTAACTGGGTTTACCGATGCAAGTTTCCAAACCGATAAAGACGACTGTAAGTCGCAATCTGGGTACATATTTTGTTTGAACAACGGAGCAGTAAGCTAGAAATCTTCCAAGTAAGAGACTGTTGTTGATTCAACAACAGAAGCGGAGTATATTGCTGCAGCTGAAGCAGCAAAAGAGGCAGTTTGGATCCATAAATTCCTAATTGGATTAGGAGTAGTTCTGTTAGCAGCTGAGCCCGTTCCATTGTATTGTTACAATAACGGGGCTATAGCGCAGGCTAAGGAACTGCGGTCTCATCAACGATCCAAGCATGTTCTTCGACGTTTCCATCTGATTCGTGAGATCATACATCGTGGCGATGTGAAGATCGAGAAGGTTACATCAGAGGACAACATTGCAGATCCGCTGACGAAAGCTATTCCTCAGCAAAAATTTGAACGACATGTACATAGTTCAGGTGTTAGATGCTTGAGTGACTGGCTATAGGCCAAGTGGGAGATTGTTGGACAATTATGACCCATAGCGTCACTATTTGTAAAAGACATTGTGATTTTTGTACAAATTAACTATGTGACAATGGAAATTGCATTTTATCATTTTGTAATTAGATTACTTGTATATATAAATGATAAAAGTCCTTATGATTAGTTCTGGATTATAAGATATGAGACAATATCAATCCACAAAGGTTTAATCATTAAATATCCCTAGTCGTAGTATTATCGAGACTGGACATCGATAATGCAGAATAGACTAGTATTGCACTTGTGCGTGTTATGGAAGCGTAACAACATAGTTCTCATATATTTAAGTATTGGATACTTATGCAAGTGTGATAGGAGGTTGTGTTTACCGATGGTACGGAAACAGCTTCGCTCTGGATAGACCCCGCGGAATCCCATTGGTAGTATGACTATGTGTCTATGGGAATCCGCTTCAGGGTATGTGTATTTGGTCTTAACCTGAGACTTGCATCGCTAGTACTTGCGACAATCAATACGCTTTGGTTTTGGTCGTCCGGGACTTTAACAGGTTATGTGTACGCCTCTTCTAGGTTTATTGAGAATCGTAGTGTCAAGACGGAAGTATCACTTCAGTCATATGGAGATGATGATCACGCAGGGATACAGAACCGGTTCTCTATTATATTGCAACTATCGGGATAATATGACAAGGTCATGATTATCCGATTATAGAGACTAGTTGCTTGTGATCCGATATATGCTTCGTACGAGGCAAACACTATTCCAGTCTCAGGCCTTGCATGTGACATCTGATACTGGATCGCAATATGCAATACTACGTATACTACGTCTAACATAGATTATATATTCCTTTAAGAATATTTCTGGAGAATTGGGTAGGCATGGCGCTTTGCTAGAAGCCAATCATGTCTCGTAAATCGGTAAGAACGTGGTACAAGGTACGCACGTGTTCGGATAGTCCGACGACCGGATTTACTGCCAACATATCCAGGGATCTCATGGGTCGCTTCCCGAAGATTCACCGATGACGTATGACTCGAACATAATTAATCTGGGATTAATTACGACGAGAATTTATCTGTGATAAAATTCAATTAGAAGAGAGAGAATGATTAATTTGGAATTAATCGATAAATTAATATATTCGATATATTAATTTAAAATTAGATTTCGACGTGAAATTAAAATTGGATTTTAATTCGGGCGAACGAATTAATTTAGAATTAATTCATGAGCGACTTTAACGGTAATTTTGCTAGGCATAATTATTTAATTAAATTTGATTTAATTAAGTCGCAACGGAAAATTCGTTAATTAGGAATTAACGAACCCGAGCCCGGGATGTGTTTGCGGGCCCACTCGAATTTTGAATTAAAGTGGGGCCCACAAGTCACATCATTAGTCACCTTTTGTGATGGAAATCACATCAACTTTGAGTGATGTGACACAAGTCACTTTTGGTGATGGAGGTGGTTGAGAGCATTAATTGCAATTTTGGCTCTCAACACTTTTTGTGTTTGGTTTTTGAATAAACTATTTACAACTTTTGGTATTAGACTTGTTATGTTTTAGAAACAAAACACAAGACATAAACAAAACAACTCTCCCTCCCAAAACTCTCTCCTGGTCGTGAGCCTCCAAAGGCAAAAGGGAAATTTTTGTTGCAAAAATTTCCAAAGCTAGCACTTAAAGAGTTCTTACAAAGGTGATAGGGAAACCTTTCCCATTGAGCTTGGAATCTCAAATCACTCATAGCTTGGAGCACAACTTCAAAGAGAAGATCTTGGAGCACTTCTCAAAGGAAATTTTTTGTTATCAACACATCCTCTCTTCCGTTCATTGTAAGTATATTTCCGCTATACTTTTCTTTGTATTCACATTATTTCATGCTTTAAATTTTCTTGGGATGATCTTAGAGACCAACATTATGAACCCTAATTTTTTAATTTCATCAAATTGACCAATTTTAACAAATCTTTAAAATCCAACACTTTAATCCATTCATTACTTCACCAAACAAGCCTCACCACTTTGAAATAACTCTAGAACAATTCTAGGTCACCAAGGAGTGGCTCAACAACTCTAGAATGGCAACTTGGTGGGAGGAATAGTTTATAAACTGAAAAGACTTAGTTTAATTTCTGTATTTATAATATTAACTTAGTAAATCATATACTGAATCACAATAATCTTGGTAGTATAGATTTAAGTTATTATTAGGGTGTTCAATTATCACAAGCATACACATAGTGATAAAGTTGAAAAATAATTGTGTGTTGCATAATTGGTTGAGAATTTAAAGTGTGATAATACACAAGTAATTTCATCCAATCTTGATTGACACATACACATATATCTACACATATCGAATATTGTATTGTAAATCATAAGTGTAATAATGAGTTTGAATTGCTAAGAGATCCTATTGAAAAAGTGTTTAAAGGATATTCTGTCAAAAAGACGATAAGAGCCTTAGTGGTCAGGGATTTAAGTGGTTACTCCGGACACCCCCCCCCCCCCCCCCCGTCCTCTGGGAATATTCTTTTATTTACTTTTCTTAAGAATCTTTAGTTGAAATTCAAGGACTTGTGTTTATTGGAACCACCGTCCAATAGAACAACAAGTGGTTACTTAGTATATCACTTTGAACAAGATCATTTGTTGATCGTTGTGCAATTTTTCTTTTGTAGACTAATTGACCCATGTTGGTTTTTCCAGTTACATATGGCTAGCGGAAACATCACAGTACCGGTCTCTCATGGAGAAAAGCCGGAAAAGTTTGGTGGGGCAAACTTTAAACAGTGGCAGAACAAAATATTGTTCTACCTGCCAACTTTGCAGTTGGTTAAATACCTCAAAGATCCTCCGGATCCTGTGGAGGGTGAATCGGAAATAGCCAAGCAACTACGGGAAGAGACATGGTCGTCTGGCGACTTCTTGTGCAAGAACTACC
>SKCR01033605.1:0-347529 GCA_019454045.1 Zanthoxylum bungeanum | reverse complement strand
TTCAAATGTGGGGCCCACTTCACATGTGGTAGTTGGGAGGGTAGTTGGCATTTATGCCAAGCCACCCACCATCCAACTACCTGGAATGGTTTTGGTGAAACCATTTACCAACTACGTTGTTTAGGTAAAAGGGTAAATTGGTTTTACCTAAAACTCTTCTCTCTCTCTTCACTTGTGTATGCTTCACACAAGACAACACTTGAAACAATTGGAAACCCTAATACTCTCCTCCATGGGCGTGAACTTGAGAACTTCCTCTCTTTGATTTTGTGGCAAAATCAAGTTAGCTAGCACTTCATGGAATCAACTAAGGTGATAGGGAAACAACTTCAAAAGCTTGGAATCAACAAAGGAAGGATCTTGGAGATCTTCAACTCAAAGCTTGGAATCAACAAAGGAAGCATCTTGGATCTTCTTCTAAAAAATTTAAAAGCTCAAATCCATTCAATGTAAGTAATTCCACAACTTATTTTGAATTTATGAACATGTTTTCATGCTTATTAGATCCTTGGCATGTTCTAGGAACACTAACAATTACACCCAACACACTACGATTCTCAATATACCCAGCATTGGCGTACACAGAACCTATTAAAGCCCTGGACGACCGCAACCAAAGTACATTGATTGTCACAAGTATTAGCGGTGCAAGTCTCATGTTAAGACCAAATATACCTACCCTGATTTCGGACTTCCATAGACACATAGTCATACTACCAATGGAATTCCGAGGGGGTCTATCCAGAGCGAAGCTGTTTCCTGTACCATCAGTAAAACACAACCTCCTATTACACTTGCATGAGTATCATATACCCAAATATATGAAAAGTATGTCATTGTGCCCTCACAACTCGCACAAGTGTAATACTAGTCTTTTACGTATTTATCGATGTCCGATCTCGATAATACTTTGACTAGGGATATTTAATGATTTATCCTTCGTGGACTGATACTGTCTCATATCATTCTCAATCCAGGAACAAATCATAGGGACCTCCTATCATTTATATATCTAGGTGATCTAATCACAAATGATAAGAGAGAAATCTCATTTGTCACATAGTTAATTTGTACAACAACACTATAATCTGTACAAATAGTGACGCTATGGGTCAAAATTGTCCAACAATGGGTTCGTGTCAAAACATTTAAAAGAACTCCTTTTCGCTGCCAGAACTGCTCCTGATTTAATAGACCAACTCTTAGCCTATGAACCACAAGTTGACCCTATCCTTTCAAAGACAAATTGGTCCGAGGATGATCGTGGTAAGAGGCGTCGGATTAATCTGGATCTTAACATTTAACTTTTCGTGTAAAATTTCAGCTAACCAGGTCTTATCTTCTAAACTCTTCTTCTACTGTTTAAGACATTGGGGATAATGTATCATTTAGGTTTGGGGGAGGGAATTAGTTGATCAGTACCTTGTTTTTAGTTTGTGTGTTATTTTTTATTTTAGTCCAAAATTTTTCGAAAAATACAAAAAATTTGAAAAATTTTCAAAAATTACAAAAATATTTTGCATTTTTATTTTGACTAAAAAGGTGAAATTGGTAAGAGATAGCTGAGTAAGGAGTTTCCACTCCTGAGACGTATCTCAAACCATTTTTGAAACAAGTTAATTTTTTTTTATTTCCTTTTAAATTATTTAATTTGTAAATTCTCCATAAAACTGACTAAAATGGATCTTAATATGCTCAGTTAGCAGATATTATCAACATGCATTGTAACATACGGACATGAGCTAAAATGAAAAGTTTGTAATATTCAGTGCTCTAGTTTGATTGGAGGAAGCATCTCAAAAAGCAATGGAGTAAAAAAAAATCTGAGAGCCGAGTTATTAAGTCTGTAAGGTGTTTTTAACACAAAGTGCCCTAAAGCCAACTGGTTTGGGAGTCACTGGCCCTAAGCTCGCTACATGGATCAAAGATGCTGCAAAATATATATATATGAAGTCTGAGTAATTAAGTCTGTAGGGGTGTATTAACACCTGGTGCCCTAAAGCCAATTGGTTTGGGAGTCACCGACCCAACACTCGCTACATAGACGGAAGATATTGTATATAAAAAAAATCAAAAATCAAAGAAAAATTCAGAAAAATGAGAAAAATTATTCCACTGCTACAAAAATGTGTGAATTTCGATAAAACTTTAGGACAAAAATATTACTCTCTTATCAACTGCACTTATGACTGTTGTGGGCAAAAATGAGTTGTTTAATATTTTCTTGGCTGTGTATATAGAGAATGGTAAAAATAATCGGAGAATTTACTTATTCAGTAATTTAGAATGAAACAAAACAACTAGTAACTTAGAGTAGAAGTTTCACATGATTAGTCACTAACTTCTTTATTCACTTTTCTCTTGTCTTTTTGCTTTTGTGTGCATTAGTTTCACTACCCTTTTTACTTTTGTAAAATGTTTGTGGGTATCATTGCTGTAAAGCCTCACGAGACTACAACTCATCCACTAGGGACACCTAGGGGTTTAAAGGCTTGTTGCATATGCTAAATGCAACCGTGATCCCTACGAAAGTGGCTTAGTTAAATTTTATTATGTTACTTTACTTTATGTTTTGCTCGAGGACTAGCAAAATGTTAGGTTTGGGGGTGTGATGAGTGGTAAATCTATCATTATTTCCCACTCATTTAACCTAATATTTTGTATAGTTTCTTGAGTTTTGTGAATATTTTGATGTATTTTGTGTTATTTTGTAGATAAATAAAGTTTCAGGACATTCTGGAGGTGATTACAGCAAAACAGTGAAAATTGGACGAAAAAGGCAAAATGGTAATTTCGCGCGTCGCCTAATGTGTACCGAACAGTGCTAACGTGTGCCAGGTCTACAAGTCAAAATCTGAGAAAAGTTTGACTTTGCTAACATGCATCGTGCCACGTGTCACCATCACAACCGATCTGCTAACGTGCGCCGTGACATGTGTCATCATCCTACGGTGTCGACAGTCGCCATCGCCACGTGTCGCCACATGTCACTCCACCTATTAGCCATGTCATCGTCCACATCATCAGTTGACTTAGTCAATGTGCCACCTCACCGCCCTGTCATCATCACCCAATCACGAAGTGCCACGTGTCGCAATTTTATGGTGCCGATAGTCACTTTGCCACGTGTCGCCACGTCAGCGCTACGTCATCGCCATGTCAGCATCAATCATTGACTCACTTATCCCTATCTGACACGTGGCGGATAAGAATCTTAATCGGCCAATCAGAAGCCGCCACGTGTCACAATAATTGAGCTCCAACCACCTTGCTACGTGTCACCTTATCACCTTATCCAGAATCGCCACGTGTCATCACCTCAGCATGCCACAACCAAAAGAAGCTGGCATCGCGACGCAAAAGGCCTTGGCGTCGCGACGCCTAGAGCCTACGGAGGCCTATAAATTCAGCTCGATGTTTCAGTTTCAAATGTACCTTCCTCTCTGAATTCTCTGATGTAAATACGGAGTTTTCGATCTAATTTCTTTTAGTTTTTAGTTTTGTAAATAATTTTAATTACGTTTTGTAATGATTGTAATTTACTTTCTTATTTTTTATAGTTTTTACTATTCACCATGAGGAGGTAACTTCCCCAGCTATGGTGAAAGGTAATTCTTTTACTGTTACTATTTAGATTAATCTCCCTTAAATATAATATATTCACTATTTAAAATATTGACTTAAAAAGGATACCGCCAGATTGGTTGGTTGGTAATTCATTTTAATCTGGTTTAAACTTGACTAATCAAGGATACCGCCAGATTGGTCGGTTGGTAGTTAAATTTTCTTACCGCCTATATGGCAGGTTTATTTTGGTTCCGACTTTATGGCTGGTTGAACTTAATTTGACTTAATCAGGTTACCGCCTATATGGCTGGTTGGTTAAATAATCATAAGTTAATATATTATATTAAGTGAGATATCTAAATAATAATTAGTAAAAGTTGATCCTTTTACCTTAGCATTTTATTTTATTGTAATTTACTTTTCAGTTTTTACTTTATGTCTTTTACTTTTCAGCATTTTTACTTTATGTCTTTTACTTTTAAGTTTTTACTAGCCCTAGATATGTGTTAGTTATCTGGGGTTGTGATGAATTCTAATATCACCGGTTTATAAGGGGTTATTTTATAGTTTGGGTAATTTAAAAGTTTGCTTATTAAGTCTTAAGCTTAATGCTTCTTGTTGTCTGATCACCAATAAGATTGATGTGGTAAATCTAAAATGAACTAGACATAGGGATTTTAGGTTTCAGCCTTAGACTTAATAGCCCACGATCTTCATTGAGGATAGATAACCCTTTAATAGATTTCCTTACAGGATAGACATATACCTATCGGGCGGGGTAGCCATAATTGGAACTTAAACTTAATGAATCCAGAATTTGGTTGACATAGACATATGGTTCAATTGGGTTAAACTGGGTATTTGCGTCTGACCATCGACAGAGGCTTTCGCATAATTTCGTGTTCCAGGTTAGTAAACCGATTTATTACACCAACATAAAATAATTACTTCATCTTTTAAAAGATATTAAAAATATTCACAACCCTAGATCTTGTGTCTTTTGTTATTTTCCTTAGTATTTTCTTTTGTCTTTTTATTTATTTAGCAAATCTACAATCAACCAAATCAATCAAGCAATCATTCTCTTCTCCCTATAATTAGATACATGTAAATAAATAGATTCAACAATTAATAACAATAGTAGGAATTAATTCCTCGTGGGTGTTGGACAATTATGACCCATAGCGTCACTATTTGTACAGATCATGGTGTTGTTGTACAATTAACTATGTGACAAAGGAGATTGTACTCTTATCATTTGTGATTAGATCACCAAGATGTATAAATGATAGGAGGTCCTTATGATTTGTTCCTGGATTGAGAATGATATGAGACAGTATCAGTCCACGAAGGATAAATCATTAAATATCCCTAGTCAGAGTATTATCAAGATTGGACATCGATAATGCGTAAAAGACTAGTATTACACTTGTGCGCATTGTGAGGGCATAACGACATAGTTCTCGTATATTTGGGTATAGGATACTCATGCAAATGTAATAAGAGGTTGTGTTTTACCGATGTTATGGGAAACAGCTTCGCTTTGGATAGACCCCCTCGGAATTCCATTGGTAGTATGACTATGTGTCTATGGAAGTCCGAAATCAGGGTAGGTGATTTGGTCTTAACCTGAGACTTGCACCGCTAATACTTGCGACAATCAATATACTTTGATTTTGGTCATCCATGGCTTTAACCGGTTTCTATGTATTCCTCTTCTGGGTAAATCGAGAATCATAGTGTGTTGGGTGTGATGTCAAGACGGAAGTATCACTTCAGTCATATGGAGATGATGGTCACGTATGATACGGTACTGGTTCTCTTATGTACTGCAGTCATCGGGATAAAATGATAAGGTCAGGTTTATCCGATAATAGAGACTAGTTACCAGACATCCGGCATGTGCTTCGTACGGGGCAGACACAATTCCAGCCCCAGGCCTGGCACGTGATCATCCGATACTGGATCGAAATACGCAATACTACGTATACTACGCCTGATATAGATCACTATATTCCTGTAAGGATATTTTTGGAGAATTGGGTAGGCATGGCACCTTGCTAGAAGCCAACCTTGTCTTGTAAATCGGTACAAACGTAGTACTAGGTACTTACGTGTTCGGATAGTCCGAAGACCGTATTTACTGTCAAAATATCCGGGGATCTCATGGGTCACTTCCCAAAGATTCACCGATGACGTATGACTCGCACTTTAATTAATCTGGGATTAATTAGTAGAGAGAGAAAATTAATATGAGATTAATTGCGGAGGTATTTTATCTGGGATAAAATATCAATTAAAGAGAGATAACGATTAATTTGGAATTAATCGATAAAATAATATATTCGATATATTATACAAAATTGGATTTCGACGCGGAATTAAAATTAGATTTTAATTCGTTAGCGACGTGAATAGTGATTTCGCTAGGCATAATCATTTAATTGTGTCGCAACGGAAAATTTGTTAATTTGGAATTAGCGAACCCGAGCCCGGGATTGTTTGTGAGCGCATTCGCATTTCGAATTCGAGTGTGGCACGCAAGTCAAATCAAGCGTTAAATCGCTTGTCACTTCAAGCGTCAAATCATTAGTCACCTTGAGTGATGTGACTACTTGTCATTTGATTGATTGATTGATGTGACTTGATGGGAGTTGTTTGAAAAGCTTTTGAAAGCTTGAAGTCATTTATCATTTATTTAATATTTGGTATTTGACTTTTTGGTTTTGTATTTTAGATATACAAAAACAAAAACAATTGATCTCTCTCTCTTGCAACCTTTACGGTTTTGGAGCCAAAATGCCTCTCTCTCTCACACGGTCTTGGATCGATTCCTCTCCAAAATGTTTCTAGTTTCACCGTGAAAATGGAGGAGAAGCATGAAGTTTTTGTGGCAAAAACACCAAGTGCTAGCACACATAGGAGACATACAAAGGTGATAGGGAACTCACTTCATGAGCTTGGAATCACCGTCAACCAAAGCTTGGAGTTTGGAGCATCAATGGAGGACCAAGATGGCCGAATCTTGAAGATCAAAAACTGCTCACTACCGAGCTTCATGGAGGAGGGCATAACATTTTTTGTCTTCACCGCATCGTCTCAACCGCTCGATATAAGTATTCCGCAACTTCGTTGGTTGTATTCACATGTATTTTCAATGCTTATAATGATCTTGGGTTGCTTAGAAAATTCCAACAATGGTATCTATGAGTAAGGTTGAGCACGAAAATATTTTAGGGTTAAAATTGGGGAACATGTGTTTGAGCATGATTTAATTAAATTGGATGTTTGAGTATGCTTAAAACATGTTTAATTGAGGATTGATTGGATCAATTTGATGAAAAATTATTTGGAATAAATTTCCCCAAAATTCTTAGCTTGGCCGAGAATGGTACCCTAATTTGATGTCTTGGAATTTTGATTTTTAATTCATTGGATGACTTAAAATCTTTCGGGAAATATTGATTTAGAATTTGATGGATTGATTCGGAATTGATTTGAAAAATCCCTCAATTGCCGAGACTATAGCATGTGTATTTGGGTTTGAGTTTTTATAAAAATGTGTTGACATGTTTGTTGTTAAAAAAGCATGATTAGTTAGTAAATTGGTGTTTTGGAAATATTGATTTGGGTGATTAATTGTGTTATACACTTAGGTAATTAAATTGTGAAATTGGATTTTGTAATTTAATTGAATTGGGCTTAAATTGGATTTGGGCTTGAAATGTTGAAATTGGGCTAATTGGGCTTGGTTGTACCAAGTTAGGTTTAGGCTAAATTGGTTGGATCCAATTGGGCCCAAAAACCGCTTCCATAAAGCCCAAATGCGACTAATAGACCTTTAAAGTTTAATTGGGCCTAATGGGCCTAAATTGATTTCTAGGCTTATGGGGTAATTCCTTAATTGGGCTTGGTTATTGGGTTTGACCCGAATTGACCAAAAGTCCACGCCTTAAAGAAATTAATTAAAAGCCCATTGGACTTTAATTAAATTCACGTTCGACGTTAATCGTGCTTTGAGACCCGTAACGATTAAATCTGGAATTTAAATCGTAAAAGGTTTATTAATAAAGTGTAATATTTAATTTGGAATTAAATAGTGAATTAGCTAAATACAAATTGAATTGGATTTAATTATGTAGTTTAATTTAATTCGAGAATTCGTACTTTGAGTACCTATTCGCAAAACGAGTTTGACTCGCGCAAAATCAAATCGTTGTTTGAACATGGATGGTCATTAATTATCAGATTAATTAATTTGATTAGATTGATTGATAGCATGCTTGTGTGAATACATGGTTGCGATGCATGAATAATTTATATCGGATGGATATTAGAAGGGTGAGGCAATTTTAGAAATTGTTGTAATAAATTTGAAATTTATTAATTGGACCTGCGTGTCCAGCCTTATTACCTCCTTACTCTTTGTATTTCTCTTCTCACCTATTCCCCTCAATGTAAATGAGGTTTCTTTAGAAGTGTAGTGTAACTGGTAGAAGTAATACATGTGTTATCGGGAGAGAGAAAGAGAGAGATTTGATCTAGGATCAATGTGTTAAGTATCCATCCGCATATCATTATTATTTATTTATACGCACTTTATTATGTGTTTAGAATGCACGCTTAAGGGTGTATGATGATGAGACCTTAACAAAGATAATGATTTGGTTGCCAATTTGCACGCGAAAAAACCCTCAACAATATTAAGGTTTTTTTTCCTTCCATTGAGTGATTCTTACTCAAGATCTAAGACTGGCATTGGTTTGTTGGCCAAAGTCAAGGCCTTTGTCCGTCGAGGATGTGTTTGAATCACGAGAGCTTTGTTCCATATCAGTGTCTTGTCCAAGTTGTGGTTTGTTGGCCAAAGTCAAGACCACTTCTTTTCATGGACATTGATTACGAAGCTTTCCATGGTCAATGGGTCACGCTTAACTGGGATCACTAAGTTTGTTGTGCCAAAGCCAAGGCTTAGTTGATTCAGAGAAAAAACGTTAGGCAATATATTGGATATATTGGCATATATAAGATATATGTTTCGGACTTGGATGTCCCCATACCGGATCTAGGAATTGGATGGGATCCAATTGATCTTAGAGATCTACCTAGTTAATTATCATACAATTTGTTGGCAAAGTCAAGATTGTGTGATATTTAACGGGATCCCAGCCCACTAGGAAACACGGTTTCCCGAGTACTCGACAGAGGTTAGAGGCTCGCCGAAAAACAGTGGGAGGCAAGAATTAAATTTGCAATATTCGTTAATTACTTGCCATACGCGCTCAAACAAATATCATTCGTTAAATAAATTAAATGTTAGTTGGACTAATATTTAAATTGTTGTTTTTAATTAACAGTTGACTGTATTCAAACAATTCATTTATAGTTGATTATATAATTGAATTATAATAATCAATATATTTGATTTAATTAAGTATAGTTGGACTATAATAATCATTATATTTAAAGTACCTAAATCGTTGATTAAATAGTTGGACTATTAGAATCAAGATATAAATTGAAAGATTGACATTTAAAACATAATCCTAGGGAAAATGTATTTAAATGATTTAATTTCAAATTGGGAATAAAGTTTCAGGATGGTCCTCGAAACTAATAAAGTTACTTTATTTGATAAAATAACATATTAGGCCTAAGCCCGGAGTTAAGTAAATAGTATAGCATAATCTTTGGAAGATTAATGTGATGATAACTTTAGTGCTCAATCCATTAAGCTTGTCACAGTAGACTCTTTAATTTCTTTGTCAGAACTAAGGGTTAGATCCTTAAAGTATGATAATGAAATTGAAGGATCTTCATAAATCTATACTTAGATTTTAGATGTACTAAATTGCAATTAATAACTCTTGGAGAGTTAATGACTATTCTCAAGGAGATAAAGTTAAAGTTTGCAATTAGGCAAATTGCGCAAGGCGCATCTTACTTCGATATTCTAGAAGGCCGAGGCTAGGCCAAAGGCTTATGGAGTGTTGAAATAATCAAAGTCAAAATCATTATAATCTTCTAGGAAGATAAATGACATATCCCAAAATGTCTGCCTAAATTGTGGCAAATGGGATCGCGGAAGCGTGACTGCCGTTTGGACAAGAAAGACATGAAGGAATTGAAGACGAGCAAGGCTCTGACTTCAAATATGTTTGTCATATTATGTTCACTACTAGTATTAAAATTAGATTTTAAATACATAGTGTGGTACATGAATATATACTGATGTTCAGAATCTGCTTTGAGCAGGATACTGACTTCAGATTGAGATTAATCTGCGAATTGAAAACGGGACGAAAGTCGCTGTTTTAACCGTAGATACCTAAGTTTAGGAACTACCCTTCAGGTACGTACCTAAAATTGGAAACTGTTATAATGTGACTAGTTTGACTAGAAACATTATCTCTATATCAGTGTTTAACCCGTTGCGGGTGAACCTTTATATTATAAGACACTAAAGTGTTTCATTATATAAAGATGATATTGAGATAAACACATTTGATGTGAATAACATCATTTATTATTTGAATATAAATAAATCTCAAACGTATAACATGACAAACAAATAGCTCAAACTGTTTGATCAGAAGAAACTAATATGTGGCATTGTTGTATGGAACACAATTAAACAAGACTCGTATTTCTACACTTTTGAAGAATGGGTACTTGGACTGATTTGATTCCATTCAAATAAAATCTATGAATCTAGTTATTGGGCAAAGTGCCTAAAACACTATTTACTTGGTAAAAGTGTGTAAGTGCCACTGATCTGTAAGCCCTAGTTCATAGTGAAGCAAGTGGGCCCATGTCTAGCTAGGCTAGAGGTGGATATGAATATTTCGTGACCTTTACGGATGTGGCATCACGTTATGGTTATGTGTTTCTTTTGAACACAAATCGGAAAATTTAGAGTTTCGACACGAAATAGACAACAGATCGGCTAAAGTATTAAACCGTCACGGTAAGACCGTAATGGAAAATACTTAAGCAATAAGTTTCTAATATACTTGAAAGAGTATAATATTCTTTCAAAGAGGACTCCACCTGGAACACATCATTCTGACGGTGTGTCCGAACCGAGAAACCGAATTTTGTTGGATATGATAAGGTTAATCATGAGTCGTTCTGAGCTACCATTTCCTTCAAAGGATAAGCATTAACAGTGCAATACTTATTTTGAATAAGGTTCCATAAAATCTGTTTGACATATTTCATATTAGATATGAACGGGAAAGAAACTGGGTTTCTCAATCCTGATAATTTGGAAATGCTGGGCATACGTTTGGATGATACCAAACTAGAACCCAAATTGGATAAGTGCCAATTATAGGTAATCCTAGGGATACCAAAGTATAGTACTTATACAACTCACAAGAGAACAATTTTATTGTTGCTCACCATGCGGTTTTCCTAAGAGGAATACCTATATGTAGTGGTAGGTGGGAGGATAGTAAAACTCGATGAAAATCAGAGTAATAATATTCCAGGCACCAGATCCTTAATGGAACATAAATAGTTCATCAAGGATGAAACTACCATTAATCTTTGAATACACAAGAACCGCGTAAGTCGGAGAGAGTCAGAAAACAACCTGGAGTATGGGTTTCTGATCTCACCTCATAAAGATGTCAATCTCATTGAGGTATACCAACTGACTACATATGAGGAAGTGATACAAGGTATTGACTCTCTATTATGACAAAGTTTCATAAATTCGAAATGGATTCCATGTAAATCGACTATGTTTGGACACTAGTTGATGTACCAGAAGGCATTGTGCCTATTGGTACTATATAAGTTTCAAGGAAGACATACATGGATAGCAACATACCAACGTATAAAGCTAGGCTTTTAGCGGAAAGGTATCGTTATCAACATTATGTTGATTACGATTCAACCTTTTACCTGTTTCCATGGTAAATCCATCTGAATAATGCTTGCTAATGCTGCATGTTTCATTTATGAAATATGTCAGCTTAACGGGAAAATTGCTTTCCTTAAACGGAAACCTTTTGGAGGATGTTTACAACATCCTGTCGGTTTTGTCGTATTATAACTAGCAAACAAGGTTTGCAGGTTATTCGATCCATGTTTGGATTGAAGCAAGCATTGGGTTCTTAGAATTATCGTTTTGATGTAATCATAATGGTATATGATTTAATTCAAAACGAAAATGATTCTTGTGTGTATAAAGAGGTTAGTGGGAGGCACTGACAATAAATGTCCTATAAATAATGATAATATGTCATTTCTTGGAAATGATATTCCCATAATAATGATCGGTGAAAGCTTGGCTTTCGAAAAAAACTCTCCGAGAATTCGTACATTTTAAAAAATGTACGTTACCTGGTGTCTCATATGGTTTGAGCATATGAATTCACAAACGGGTCAATCCTATGTGATAGTCACTGGATAGAAGTTAAAACATACTTTGTATCTTAGAGATCTAAGGATGTTGTCTTATACTATGGGATGGAGAACTTGAAGTGACTGGGATCACTACTGCAAGTTTCCTAACCGATAAACGACTATAAGTCCACACGGTACTATAAAGTTTGAATACGGAACAGTGTGCTGGAAATCTTCCAAGCAAGATACTGTTACCGAATAATAAACACAAATGCGGGTTATTGCTGCAGTGAGGCAGCAATGAAGCCATTTTGGTCGATAAACAAATCTAATTAGATTAGATATAGTTCTATTAGAAGTTGAGCTAGGCTACAGTGCAGGCTAAAGAATAACGGTCTCATCAACGATCCAGATAATACTTCGATATCATCTAATTCGTTCGGATCATACATCGTGGCGATGTGATGATCGAAAAAATCACATCAGACGATAATCGTGCAATCCGCTGACGATAGCCATTTAATTTAGAATTAATAGATAGAATAATATATTTGATATATTATATGAAATTGGATTCGACGCGGAATAAATGGATTTTAATTCTGGCGAAGAGTTAATTAGAATTAATCGTTAGCGACGGAATAATAATTTTGCTAGGCATAATTATGTTGGATAATATGACCCATAGCGTCACTATTTGTACAGATCACGGTGTTGGTGTACAAATTAACTATGTGGACAAGGAAATTGCACTCTCATCATTTGTGATTAGATCACCATAGATGTATAAATGAAGAGAGGTCCATATGATTAGTTCCTGGATTGAGATGATATGAGACAGTATCAGTCCACGAAGGATTAATCATTAAATATCCCTAGCCGGAGTATTATCGAGACAGGACATCGATAATGCGGAATAGGCTAGTATTGCACTTGTGGCGTTGTGAGGGCACAACGACATAGTTCTCATATATATAAGTGTTGGATACTTATGCAAGTGCGATAGGAGGTCGTGTTTCACCGATGGTACGGGAAACAGCTTTGCTCTGGATAGACCCCTCGGAATCCCATTGGTATTATGACTATGTGTCTATGGGAGGCCGAAATCAGGGTAGGTGTGTATAGTCTTAACCTGAGACTTACATCGCTAATACTTGCGATAATCGGTAGACTTTAGTCTTGGTGGTACAGGGCTTTAACCGGTTCTGCGTACACCACTTCTAGGTTTATCAGAGAGTCGTAGTGTATTGGGTGTGATGTCAAGACGGAAGTATCACTTCAGTCATATTGGAGATGATGTCACGCAGGATACGGTATTAGTGCTCTTAAGTGCGCTGCGCGGCAATCGGGATATTATGACAAGTCATATATATCGATTATAGAGACTAGTTACCAGACATCCGACATGTGCTTCGTACGGGGCAGACACAAATCCAGCCCCAGGCCTAGCACGTGACTATCCGATACTGGGCCGATATACACAATACTACGGTATACTACGCTTGATACAGATCTATATATCCTGTAAGAATATTTCGGAGAGAATTGGGTAGGCATGGCGCTTTGCTAGAAGCCAACATTGTCTGTAAATCGGTATAAACGTAGTACGCGATACTTACGTGTTCGGATAGTCCGACGACCGTATTTACTGCCAACATATCCGGAGATCTCATGGGTCGCTTCTGAAGATTCACCGATGACGTATGACTCGCACTTTAATTAATATGGGATTAATTGGAAGAGAGAGAAAAATTAATCTGGGATATTTTACGGAGATATTTTATCTCGGATAAAATATCGTTAAAGAGAGAGAACGATTAATTTGGAATTAATCGGTAAAATTAATATATTCGATATATAATCGAAATTGGATTTCGACGCGGAATTAAATTAGATTTTAATTCGGGCGCGAACGAATTAATTTAGAATTATTCTTTTGCGACGTGAATAGTGAATTCGCTAGGCGTAATCATTTAATTACGACGCGACCGAAATTCGTTAATTTGGAATTAGCGAACTGAGCCCGGGATTATTTGCGAGCGCATTCGCATTTCGAATTCGAGTGTGGCACGCAAGTCAAATCGAGCGTCAAATCGCAAATCACATCAAGCGTCAAATCAAATGTCACTTTGAGTGATGTGACGAGTTGTCACTTGATTGAGTGATTGATGTGGTATTGAAAAGCATTTATTGTTTTGCTTTTTGAATTTTACTTTTTGGAAAGTAAAAAGAATTTGGTATTTGCCTTTTTGGAAAATATATAAACCAAATTCATTTTTCTTTTCTCTCTCTCCTGGACCACATTCGGTCTTCTCATTTCCCTCCTCTCCTTACGGTTTGGAGCCGTTTTTCTTCTTCTTTTGTTCTGGATTGCCGTACAAAATGAGAAGCAAGATAACGTTTTTGTGGCAAAAATCAAGTGCTAGCACACACCATGAGTGGATACATAGGTGATAGGGGAAACGGATTTGTGAGCTCTTGGAATCAATTTTGGAGCTTGAAGCTTGGAGCTTCCATGGTGTTCATCAATGGCCGATTCTTGGAAGAGACAAAAACCGTGAAACCGAGCAGCCCACGGCATGAGGACGCCACTGCCGAGCATGAAGGGAGGCAGGCAGAAAACGCATCTTCTTCGTTGCATCTCAAAACCGTTCAATGTGAGTTATGTTTCCGCCTTACTCCTGATGTGTTCATACTCGTTTTTTATGCATGATTTATGATATGAGACTTGATTGAAACTCAACAATGGTATCTTTGAGCCATTTGTGCATAAAACGAATTTAGGGTTCTTGAGCAAAATTGGTGGCTTTTTGATTTAAGCATGAGTTTGACAAAATTGTTTGTTTAAAGAATGTTTGTATCTGAATAACTTAGAGTTATATGTAATCAATTTGAAGAAAAAATTAATTGGATTGATTTTCCCCAATTTGCTTATGTTGGCCAAAACTTTAATTTAGGTAAACTCAATTTGAGCATCAAATAATTAAATTGTTTAGTATAGTATGCTTGAATGAGGTTGAATTGATGTTGTGCATAATCAATTTCATGAAAATTTGGTTGGATCCATTTTTTCCCCAAATTTTGGGCATGACAAATTTGGGGTAAACTTGATTTTGAGCATGTTTAATGAAATTGGATGATTTAGAATGCTTGAATGTTGTTTAATTGATGTTGATTGATTAGATCAAATTGTGATGAAAAAAGTGTTTGGAACAATTTTCCCCAATTTGCTTGTGATGGCGAAATATGATCCCTAAAAATTGTCTTGGATTTTGATTTTTGTTCATTGGATGACTTAGAAATCATTTGGGGATGTTGAATTTATGTTTAATTTGGTTCAATTGGATTGAATTTGATTTGGGCATAATTCCCTCTTTTGGCGAGATGCAATTGAGCAAGAAATTGAAATTGGGTTTGATTTTGATTCAAATCATGTTGGACATGATTCATTGATGTTAAGCATGATTAATTGGACAATTTGATTTTTGGAAAATTTGATTTGGGTAATTAATAATGCTATGCACTTTGGTTAATTGAATTGTAAATTGGGATTTTGTAATTTAATTAAAATGGGCCTTAAAATTGGATTTGGGCTTTTAAAGTTGTTATTGGGTTTATTGGACTTTGTTGTACAAAGTTGGTTTAGGCCAAAATTGGTTGGATCCAATTAGGCCCAAAACCGCTTTCCAAAAGGCCCAAATGCGACTAATGAACCTTTAACGTTTAATTGGGCCTAATGGGCCTAAATTAATTTATGGGCTTATGGGGTAACTCCCGGATGGATGGACTTTGGTTGCGGGTTTGACCCGAGTTGACCAAAAGTCCACGCCTCAAGAAATTAATTAAAAGCCCATTGGACTTTAATTAAATTAATATTGGATATTAATCGGGCTTTGAGACCCGTAACGATTAAATTTGGAATTTAAGTCGTAAAGGTTTATTTTATAAAGTATAATATTTAATTTGGAATTAAATAATGAATTAGAATTAAATGCGTATTAAATGGATTTAATTATGTAATTTAATTTAATTCGTGGAATTCGTACTTTGAGTACGTGTTCGCAATACGAGTTTGACTCGAACAAAATCAAATCTTTGTTTGAACATTGGATGATCACTAATTATCAAGATTAATTAATTTGATTAGATGATTGATAACATGCTGTGGAATACATGGTTGTGATGTTTGAATATGTATATCGGATGGATATTAGCCGGGTGGGGCGAGATTTTAGAAATTGTGTTGTAATAAATTGATTTATTAATTGGACCTGCGAGAGTCCAGCCTTATCTCCTATTCTTTGTATTTCTATTCTCACATATTCCCCTCCATGTAAATGAGGTTTCTTTAGAAGTGTAGTGTAACGGGTAGAAGTAAATACATGTGCTAGCTTGGAGAGAGAAAGTGAGAGATTTGATCTAGGATCATATGTAAAATATCCATCCGCATATCATATTATTTTATCATATGCGCTTTATTATGTGTTTAGAATGCATGTTTAAGGGTGTATGATGATGAGACCTTAACAAGATAATAAATTGGTAGCCAATTGCACGCGAAAAAACCCTCATAAATATCATGCGTTTTTCCTTCCATTGAGTGATTCTTACTCAAGATCTGAGATTGGCAGGGGTTGTTGGCCAAAGTCAAGCCCTTGTCCGTCGAAGATGTGTTTTAATCACGAGGCTTTTTTCCATATCGGTGTCGTGTCCAAGTTGTGGTTTGTTGGCCAAAGTCAAGACCACTTCTTGTCCATTGACATTGATTACGAAGCTTCCATGTCAATGGGTCCGCGCTTGACTGGGATCACTAGGTTTTGTGTGCCAAAGCCAAGGCCTAGTGATTCAGAGGAAAAAGGTTAGGGTATACATTTGATGTATAGGCATATATAAGATATATGTTTGGGACTTGGATGTCCACCTACTGGATCTAGGAGTTGGATGAGATCCAATTGATCTTAGAGATCTACCTAGTTAATTATCATACAATTTGTTGGCCAAAGTCAAGATTGTGTGATATTTAACGGGATCCTAGCCCACTAGGAAACACGGTTTCCCGAGTACTCGACAGAGGGTTAGAGGCTCGACGAAAAATAGTGGGAGGCAAGAATTGATTTGCAATACTCGTTCAATTACTCGCCATACGCGCTCATTTAAATTATTTCGTCATTAGATTAAATGTTAGTTGGACTAATATTTAAATTGTTGTTTAATAAAACTTGGACTGTATTATACTTGATTATATATAATGGATTATATTAATCAATATATTTGAATTAATTAATTTCAGTTTACAGTTGATTTATAATTGGATTATAGTAATCAAGTAATGAGGTTAATTAATTGGATTATATTTGATATATAGTGGGACTATTATAATCATTATAATATAATAGTACCACTAATCGTTGATTAAATAGGTTGACTATATTGTAACTCAAGATAAATTGAAAAGTTGGATATTTAAAATATAATCTGGGATTAAAATATTTTAAATAATTTAATTTTCAATTGGGAATAAACATAGGTTACTTTATTTGATAAAATAACTTATTATACCTAAGCCCAAAATTAAGCAAAATAAGTAGAGCATAAAGTCTTTGGAAGATTTATGATGATGACTTTAATGCTTAATTAATATACTTGTCATAAATCTAATTTTTAGATTTAAGAAGTATTAAAATTGCAATTTATAATTCTTGGAGAATTAATTGACTATTCTAGAGGAGATAAAGTCAAAGTTTGCAATTGGGCATGTAGCACGAGGTGCACATCGTTTCGATATTCCGAAACCCAGGCTTGGCCAAAGGTTTGTGAAATATTGAAGGATTAATTGACATATCCCAAAGTGACTACCATTTGGATATGGAAGACACGAAGGAATTAAAGAAAGGGCGCGGCTCTAACTTTAAAAATATTTGTCAAAGTTATTGTTCACAGCTAGTATTGAAAT
This sequence comes from Zanthoxylum bungeanum, assembly GCA_019454045.1. Classification (NCBI taxonomy): domain Eukaryota; kingdom Viridiplantae; phylum Streptophyta; class Magnoliopsida; order Sapindales; family Rutaceae; genus Zanthoxylum; species Zanthoxylum bungeanum. The sequence goes on along the minus strand of SKCR01033605.1, from coordinate 329,657 downwards.
TAGATTTTAAATACTTAGTGTGGTACATAAAATATATGTATTGATGTTCAGAATCTGCTTTGAGCAGGATACTGACTTCAAGCTGAGATTGCTCTGCGAATCGGAAACGGGACGAAGTCGCTGTTTCGACCGTAGATACCTAAGTTTAGGAACTACCCTTCGGGTGTTGTACTAAATTAGGAACTGTTATAATGTAACTAGTTTGACTAGAGACATTATCTCTATATCAGTTTATGTTTTAATCCATTGTGGATAACACCTTATTCTAGAACACTAAGTGTTTCATTATTAAAGATGATACTGAGATAAACACATAGATGGAATAACAGAATTTATATTTTGAATATAATTAAAATCTCAAACATATAAAATGATAAATAAATAGCTCAAATTGATTTGATCAATAGAGACTTATTTGTGGCATTGTTGTCTGGGACACAATTATACCAGACTCGTATATCCACACTTTTGAAGAGTGGGTACTAGGACTGATTTGACTATTCAAATAAAGTCTACGAATCTAGTTTATTAGGTAAAGTACCTAAAATACTATTTACTTGGTAATAGTATAAGGGCCACCGATCTGTTAGCCCTATTCATGGTGAAGTAAGTGGGCCCATATCTAGCTAGGCTAGATGTGAACATGAATATTTCATAACCTTAAACGGATGTGGCATCACGTTATGGTTATGTGTTTCTTTTGAAGAACACAAATCGGAAACTTTTAGAGTTTTCGACACGAAATAGACAAAACAGATCGGCTATAGTTATTTACCGTCACGGTAAGACCGTAATGGAAAATACTTAAGCAATAAGTTTCTTATTACTTGAAAGTGTATAGTATTCTTTCAAATGAGGACTCCTCCCGGAACACGTCAAAGTGACGGTGTGTCCGAACGGATTAACCGAATCATGTTAGACATGATAAGGCTAATCATGAGTCGCTCTGAGCTACCATTTCCTTCAACGGATAAGTTTTAACAGTGCAATAACTTATTTAGAATAAGGTTCCATAAAATCTGTTTGACAGATTACATATTAGATATGAACGGGAAAGAAAGCAAAACCAGGTTTCTCATTCCTGATAATTTGGGTATGCCAGGCATAACGTTTGGATGATACCAAACTAAGGACCCAAATTGGATAAGTGCCAATATTGGTTATCCTAAAGGAAACCATAAGTATAGTACTTGTAAATCTCACATGAGAACAATGTGATTGTTGCTCACCATGCGGTTTTTCCTGAGAGGAATACCGATATGCAGTGGTCAGTGGGAGGATAGTGATACTCGATGAAAATCGAAAAAGAAGTAATACTGTTCAAGGCACGAAGTCTTAATGGAACATAATAGTTCATCTGTGATGAATCTATACCATTAATCTTCGAATACACCAAGAAACTCGTAGATCGGATAGAGTCAGAAAACGACCTAGGGTATGGGTTTCTGATCTAACCTCATAAGATGTCAATCTTATGAAGGTATATCAGCCGACTACGTTTGAGGAAGTGATACGAGGTATCGACTCCCTATTATGGCAAATGCCATGAATCCGAATGGATTCCATGTATAACAACTATTTTGGATACTAGTTGTTGTACCACAAGGCATTGTGCCTATTGGACATTTAAATGTCTTCAAGGAAGACATACATGGATGGCAACATACCAACGTACAAAGCTGGGCTTTTGACGGAAAGGTATCGTTATCAACATTGTGTTAATAACGGTTCAACCTTTACCTGTTGCCATGGTAAATCCATTTTGAAGATGCTTGTTGATTACTGCATATTTCATTTATGAAATGTGTCAGTTGCAGATCAAAATCGCTTTCCTGAAAAGGAAACCTTTTGGAGGATGTACAACATCCTGACGATTTTTATAACCGACAAACAAGTTTGCAGGTTATTCGATCCATGTTTGGATTGAAAACAAGCATAAGGTTCTTGGAACTGACGTTTTGAAATAATCATAATGTTTATGATTTGACTCAAAACGAAAATAATTCTTGTGTATATAAAGGAGGTTGAGGAGAGGAGAGCACTGATAATGAAATTCCCATAAAGCAATCGGTTGAAAGCTTGGCTTTCATAAGAAATTATCTGTAGAATTCTGGGGAGTAACACCACCCTATTCAAGGAATAATAAAGATCTACTGGGATAGATTTGGAGTTATTAACACTCTGGAAATTGTACATTTAAAATGTACTTGATATGGTGTCTCATACGCATTGAGCATATGGAGTCAAATCAGGACAATCAAGTGATAGTCATTGGATTGAAGTTAAGGACATCTATTAGTATCTTAGAGAACTAAAGATTGTCTTAAATTATGGAGTAGGAGAACTTGAAGTGACTAGGATCACTGTTGCAAGTTCCAAACCGGTAAATACTGCGGTGGTACTATAAAGTTTGAATAACGGGACAGTACGCTGGAAATATTCCGCAAAGAAAGATAACTGTTGCCGAATTAACAACAAAGCGGATTATTGCTGCAGCTGAGGCAGCAATAGAAGCCATTTGGATCGATAATAATATCTCATTAGATTAGATTTAGTTTGTTAGCGGCTGAGCTAGGTGTCAGCACAGGCTAAGAATCAATGTCTCATCGACGATCCAGATATATACTTCTATATTCATCTGATTCGTTCGGATCATACATGGTGGCGATGTGTGATGATCGTGTAAATCGCGTCAGACGATAATTAAGCAAATCCGCTGACGAAAAACTTTCCTCAGCAATTTGAGTGCGAACAACAGTACATAGTTCGGGTGTTAGACACTCGAGTGACGGCTATGTGCCAAGTGGGAGATTTTTGGATAATATGACCCATAGCGTCACTATTGGTACAGATCCCGGTGTTGTTGTAAAAAATTAACTATGTGACAAGGAAATTGCACTGTCATCATTGTGATTAGATCACCATAGATGTATAAATAAAGAGAGAGGTCCATATGATTAGTTCCTAGATTGAGATGATAGAGACAGTATCAGTCCACGAAGGATTATTAATCATTAAATATCCCTAGCGGGAGTATTATCGAGACAGGACATCGATAATGCGGAATAGGCTAGTATTGCACTTGTGTGCGTTGTGAGGGCACAACAACATAGTTCTCATATATATAAGTGTTGGAATACTTATGCAAGTGCGATAGGAGGTCGGTCGTGTTTCACCGATGGTACGGGGAAACCGCTTCACTTAGATAGACCCTCGGCATCCCATTGGTATTATGACTATGTTTCTATGGGAGGCCGAAATCAGGGTAGGTGTGTATAGTCTTAACCTGAGACTTACATCGCTAATACTTGCGATAATCGGTAGACTTTAGTCTTGGTGGTACAGGGCTTTAACCGATCTACGTACACCACTTCTGGGTTTATCAGAGAGTCGTAGTGTATTGGGTGTGATGTCAAGACGGAAGTATCACTTCAGTCATATTGGAGATGATGTCACGCCAGGATACGGTATTAGTGCTCTTAAGTGCTGCGCCGGCCATCGGGATATTATGACAAGGTCATGTATATCCGATTATAGAGACTAGTTACCAGACATCCGACATGTGCTTAGTACGGGGCAGACACAAATCCAGCCCCAGGCCTAGCACGTGACTATCCGATACTGGGCCGATATACACAATACTACGGTATACTACGCTTGATACAGATCTATATATTCCTGTAAGAATATTTCTGAAGAATTGGGTAGGCATGGCGCTTTTGCTAGAAGCCAACCTTGTCTTGTAAATCGGTATATAAACGTAGTACGCGATACTTACGTGTTCGGATAGTCCGACGACCGTATTTACTGCCAACATATCCGGAGATCTCATGGGTCGCTTCCTGAAGATTCACCGATGACGTATGACTCGCACTTTAATTAATCTGGATTAATTGAGAAATGGAAGAGAGAGAAAATTAATCTGGATTAATTACGGAGATATTTTATCTCGGATAAAATATCGTTAAAGAGAGAGAACGATTAATTTGGAATTAATCGGTAAAATTAATATATTCGATATATTAATCGAAATTGGATTTCGACGCGGAATTAAAATTAGATTTTAATTCGGGCGAACGAATTAATTTAGAATAATTCGTTAGCGACGTGAATAGTGAATTCGCTAGGCGTAATCATTTAATTACGACGCGACCGAAAATTCGTTAATTTGGAATTAGCAAACCTGATCCCGGGATTATTTGCGAGCGCATTCGCGTTTTGAATTCGAGTGCGGCACGCAAGTCAAATCGAGCGTCAAATCGTAAATCACATCAAGCGTCAAATCAAATGTCACTTTGAGTGATGTGACAAGTTGTCACTTGATTTGAGTGATTGATGTGGTATTGAAAAGCATTTATTGTTTTGCTTTTTTGAATTTTACTTTTTGGAAAGTAAAAAGAATTTGGTATTGCCTTTTTGGAAAATATATAAACCAAATCATTTTTCTTTTCCTCTCTCCTGGACCACATTCGGTCTTCTCATTTTCCCTCTTCTCCTTCACGGTTTTGGAGCCGTTTTCTTCTTCTTCTTTTTCTGGATCTGCCGTACCAAATGAGAAGCAAGATAACGTTTTTGTGGCAAAAAATCAAGTGCTAGCACACACCATGAATGATACATAGGTGATAGGGAAACGAATTTGTGAGCTTGGAATCAATTTTGAGCTTGAAGCTTGGAGCTTCCATGGTGTTCATCAATGGCCGATTCTTGGAGAGACAAAAACCAGTGAAACCGAGCAGCCCACTGCATGAGGACGCCACTGCCGAGCATGAAAGGAGGCAGAAAACGCATCTTCTTCGTTGCATCTCAAACCGTTCAATGTGAGTTATGTTTCCGCCTTACTCCTTTGATGTGTTCATACTCGTTTTTTATGCATGATTTATGATCTTGGGACTTGATTGAAACTCAACAAATTATTTAATTAAATTTTATTTAATTACGTCCCAATGGAAAATTTGTTAATTCGGAATTAGCGAACCCGAGCCCGGGAGTGTTTGTGGGCCCACTCGCATTTCGAATCAAATGGGGCCCACAAGTCACATGAAGCGTCACATCACTAGTCAACTTTATCACTTTATTGTGATGGAAGTTGTTGGATGATGTTTGAGTGTGAAACACTCAATTGTGATGGTTGAAAGACATTTACCATTTAATTATTTTTTGGTATTTGACTTTTAATTTAGTGTATTAGATACACAACACACAACCAACACAATTCTTCTTCCTCTCTCTTTCACACTCATGGCCTTGGGCCATTTTTCCTCTCCAAAATTCTGCAATTGCCGAGAACATCAAGAAGTGCAATGGAATTTTATGGCAAAATTTCCAAGGTGCTAGCACACATTAGGAGTCATATAAAGGTGATAGGGAAACCTACCCATGGGCATGGAATCCTTACCCAAAGTTTGGAGCTTGAAGATTCAAATGGAGCACAAAAAGGGGAGCAAAGTCGTGAGCCTTCATGGAAGAAAAGCTTGAAGATTTTGTTGTTCCTCGCATCGCAAAAGCCGATCATTGTAATTATGATTCCGCCATACTTCTTTTGAGTAGTCACACATGTTTCTATGCTTGAATTGATCTTGGGACTAACCTAGAAACCCAACAAGAGAAACCTCTTGGGCCTAAGCCCAGAGTTGAGCAAATAGTAGAACATGATCTTTGGAAGATTCATGTGATGATAACTTTAGTGCTCAATCCATTATGCTTATCGCAATGACGCTTTAATTCCATCATCAAAATTAAGGATTAGATCCTTGTACCATAATGATGAAATTAAAGATCTTCATAGATTTATTCTTAAATCTTAGAAGTACAAATTGCACAAGAAGCTCTTTCGCCCGTGTATGTCAGAGGGTACATTTGTCGAGCACTAGGTGTCACAGATGATTGCTGACATCGATCAGCTAGGTTAGCTGGCATTACCTACGTGGTCGAGACTACAAAGATTTGATCTTATAGTCTCTTCCCGAATGCTGGGGCAGGTTCATTGTGTGAACCAAGAGAAAACTCTTGGAGAGTTGAGGCTATGCTCTAGGAGGCAGAGCCAGAGCTTATAAAGGGCAAAGGCAAAATCATCACAAGTCTTCTAGGAAGACAAAAGACATATCCTAAAATGTCTGCCTAAAACTGTGGCAAACGGGGTCACTATATGCGTGACTGTCGTATGGACAAGACAAACATGAAGGAATAGAGAAGAGGGGCAAGGCTCCGGCTTCAAATATGTTTGTCATTAACATATTCACTATTGGTTTCGAAATTGGATTTTGATACTAAATGTGGTACATAAATATGCATTGATGTGCAGAATCTGCTGATTAGCAGGATACTGACTTCAGATGAGATTGATCTGCAAATTGGAAATGGGACGAGAGTCGCTGTTTTAACCGTAGAAACCTAAGTTTAGGAACTACCCTTCGGGTGTGTACTTAAATTAGGAAACTATTAAAACGTACCTAGTTTGACTAGAAACATTATCTCTGTATCAGGGTTTAACCCGTTATGGGTATACCTTTATATTCTAGAACACTAAAGTATTTTATTTTATAAAGATAATATTGAGATAAATACATTAGATGTGAATAACAGTATTTATATTTTTAATATAAATAAATCTCAAACGTATAACTGGACAAACAAATAGCTCAAACTGATTTAATCAGATGAGACTTATTTATGGCATTGTTGTCTGGGACACAATAACAAGACTTGTATATCCACACTTTTGAAGAGTGGATACTAGGACAGATTTGATTCTATTCAAATAAAGTCTACGAATCTAGTTTAATAGGCAAAGTGCATATAACACCTTTTACTTGGTAAAAGTGCAAGTGCCACCAATCTGTTAGCCCTCATTCATAGTGACGTAAGTGGGCCAATATCTAGCTAGGCTAGAGGTGGATATGAACACTTCGTAACCTTTACGGATGTGGCATCGCGTTATGGTTATGTGTGTTCTATTGAAACACGAATCGGAAACTTTTGATGAATTCAAAGAGTTTCGACACGAAGTAGACATACAAACCGGCTAAAGTATTAAAACCATCAAGAGTTAGACCATGATGGAAAATACTTAACCAATAAGTTTCTCAAATAGTTGAAAGGGTATAGTATTCTTTCAATGGGACTGCTCTCGGAACACGTCAATTTGACGGTGTGTCCGAACAGAGAAACCAAATTTTGTTGGACATGACAAGGTTAATCATGAGTCACTCTGAGCTACCATTTCCTTCAAAGGATACGCATTAATCAGTGCAAAACTTTTTTTGAATAAGGTTCCATAAAAATCTGTTAGACAGACTTCATATTAGATATGAACAGGAAAAAAACTGGGTTTTCTCATTCCTGTAGATTTGGGAATGCTGGGCATATGTTTGGATGATACCAAACTAAAACCCAAATCGGATAAGTGCCTAAGTTGTGGGTTATCCTAGGGTAACCAAAGTATAGTACTTATACTACTCACTAGAGAACAATGTAATTGTTGCTCGCCATGCGGTTTTCCTAAGAGGAATACCTATATGCAGTGGTAAGTGGGAAGAAAGTAAAACTCGATGAAAATCGGAGTAATACTGTTCCAGGCACTGAGTCCTTAATATAACACAGATAGTTCATCAATGATGAAACTATACCAATAATCTTCAAATACACATGAACCGCGCATGTCGGTGAGAGTCAGATAACAACCTGGGAGGTATGGGTTTCTGATCTCACCTCGTAAAGATGTTAATTTTATTGAGGAATACGAACTAACTACGAATGAGGAAGTGATACAAGGTATCGACTTCCTATTATGGCAAAGTGCCATGAAGTCCGAAATGGATTCCATGTATACCAACCAAGTTTGGACACTGGTTGTTGTACCGAAGGCATTGTGCCTATTGGTACTATTAACTCTTCAAGGAAGACATACATGGAAGGCAACATACAAACGTACTAAGCTGGGCTTGTAGCGAAAAGGTATCGTTATCAACATTGTGTCGATTATGACAAAACCTTTTATTTGTTGCCATGGTTAAATCCATTTGGATAATGCTTGCCAATGCTCCATGTTTCATTTATGAAATATGGTAGCTGAATGTCAAAATCGCTTTCCTTAAACGGAAACCTTTTGGAGGATGTTTACAACATCCTGATGGTTTTGTCGTACCAAAACGAGCAAAAAGGGTTTGCAAGTTAATTCGATCCATTTATTGGAACTATCATTTTGATGTAATCATAATGGTAGATGATTTAATTCAAAAAAAAAATGATTCTTGTGTATGTAAGGAGGTTAGTGGGAGCGCACTGACAGTGATTGTCCTAAAAATGATGATATGTCATTTCTTGGAATGATATCCCATAATATCGTCGGTGAAAGCTTGGCTTTCATGAAATTCTCTCGTAGAATTCTTGGGAGAGACAACCTTTATTCTAGGAATAAGGATCTACTAGGATAGATCTAAAAGTTGTTGGCACTCTCCGAGAACTCGTACATTGAAAATTGTATGTGACCTGGTGTCTCATAACTTTGATCATATGTAGTCACAATCAGGCCAATCCAAGTGATAGTCATTGGATTGATGTTAAGAACATCCTTTAGTATCTTAGATGAACTAAGGATGCTTTCTTATACTATGGAGAATGAGAACTTGAAATGACTGGATTCACTGCTGTAAGTTTCCTAACCGATAAAAATGACTATAGGTCATAATAAAGGTACTATATAGTCTGAATAACGGAACAGTGAGCTGGAAATCTTCCAAGCAAGATACTGTTGCCGAATAAACAACAACAGCGGAATAATTCTGCAGCTGAGGCAGCAATAGAAGCCTTTTGGATTGATAATAATCCTAATCAGATTAGGAGTAGTTCTGTTAGCAGCTGAGCTAGGCTACAGCACAGGCTAAAGAATTAATGGTCTCATTAACGATCCAGATATATACTTCAAATATTCATCTGATTCGTTCGGATCATACATCGTGGCGATGTGATGATCGGATAAATCGCATTAGATGATAACACTGCAAATCCACTGATGAAAGTATTTTCTCAGCAGAAGTTTGAGCGAACCATACATAGTTCGGGTGTAGGACACTTGAGTGATTGGCTATAGGCTAAGTGGGAGATTGTTGGACAATTATGACCATAGTATCACTATTTGTACAGATCATGGTGTTGTTGTACAAATTAACTATGTGACAATGGAAATTGCTCTTTTATCATTTGTAATTAGATTACCAAGATGTAAAAATGACAGAAGGTCCTTATGATTAGTTCCGGATTGAGATGATATGAGACAGTATCAATCCGCGAAGGTTTAATCATTAAATATTCCTAGTCGTAGTATTATCGAGATTGGACATCGATAATGCGGAATATACTAGTATTACACTTGTGCGTGTTGTGGTAGCATAACAGCATAGTTCTCATATATTTTGGTATTGGATACTCATGCAAGTGTAATAGGAGGTTGTGTTTACCGATGGTACGGAAACAGCTTCGCTCTAGATAGACCCCTCAGAATTCCATTGGTAGTATGATTATGTGTCTATGGAAGTCCGAATCAGGGTAGGTGTATTTGCTCTTAACCTGGGACTTGCACCGCTAATACTTGCGACAATCAATGTACTTTTGTTTTGGTCGTCCAGGGCTTTAATAGGTTCTGAGTACGCCTCTTCTGGGTATATTGAGAATCGTAGTGTATTGGGTGTGATGTCAAGATGTAAGTATCACTTCAGTCATAGTAGAGATGATGATCACGTAGGATACGGAACTGGTGCTCTTATATGCTGCAGCTATCGGGATATTATGACTAGGTCATGTTTATCCGATTATAGAGACTAGTTACCAGAGATCCGATATGTGCTTCGTAAGGGCCAGACACAATTCCAGCCCCAGGCCTTGCACGTGACATCCGATACTGGATCGCAATACGCAATACTACGTATACTATGCCTTGATAAAGATTACATTTTCCTTTAAGAATATTTCTGGAGAATTGGGTAGGCACGATGCTTTGCTTGAAGCCAATTATGTCTTGTAAATCGGTAAAAATGTAGTACTAGGTACGTACGTGTTCGGATAGTCCGACGACCGGATTTACTACTTTCTGCCAACATTTTCGGGGATCTCATGGGTCGCTTCCCGAAGATTCATCGATGATGTTTGACTCGCACTTTTAATTAATCTGAGATTAATTATAAGAGAGAGAAAATAATCTAGGATTAATTACGGAGATATTTTATCTGGGATAAAATATTATTTAAAGAGAGAGAATGATTAATTTGGATTAATCGATAAATAATATATTCGATATATTATACGAAATTGGATTTCGACGCGGAGTTAAAATTAGATTTTAATAACGGGGAACGAGTTAATTTAGAATTAATTCATTAGCGACGTGAATAGTAATTTTGCTAGGCATAATTATTTAATTAAATTTGATTTAATTACGTCGCAATGGAAAATTCGTTAATTCGGAATTAGCGAACCCGAGCCCGGGAGTGTTGTGCGGGACCACTCGCATTTTGAATCAAGTGGGGCCCACTTGTCCCATCAAGTCACATCACTTGTGTTTCACCTCACTTTATGGTTGATGGAATTTGATGGGATTTGATGGTTGCTTACCAAACACTCAAGCTTGAAAAGTTGAAAGACATTTACCTTTTTTTTGGAATTTTGGTATATGTTTTGAATTTTTTGGAAAATCATAGAAAATTTTCACAACTCATTCTCTCTTTCCTCTATGCCTTGGGCGTGACCATCTGTTAGACATTATGTCCCATAGCGTCACTGTTTGTAAATGATATTGTATTATTGTACAAAATTAACTATGTGATAATGAAATTGCCTTTTGCCGTTTTGTATATTATTTACTTTGACTTATAAATGGCGAAAGTCCATATGATTAGTACCTGGACTGAGAATGATATGAGACAGTATCAGTCCCCAAAGGTTTAATCATTAAATATCCCTAGTCGTAGTATTATCGAGACTGGACATCGATAATGCGGAATAGACTAGTATCGCGCTTGTGCACGTTGTGAGGGCACGACGGCATAGTTCTCATATATTTAAGTATTGGATACTTATGCAAGTGCGATAGGAGGTTGTGTTTTACCGATGGTACGGAAAACAGCTTCGCTCTGGATAGACCCCGCGGAATCCCATTGGTAGTATGTCTGCGTGTCTATGGGAGGCCGCATCAGGGTAGGTGTATATGGTCTTAACCTGAGACTTACATCGCTAGTACTTGCGACAATCGGTAAACTTTAGTTTTGGTGGTTGGGGACCTAACCGGTTCTGTGTACACCTCTTCTGGGTTTATCGAGAATCGTAGTGTACTGGATGTGATGTCAAGATGGAAGTATCGCTTCAGACATATGGAGGTGATGATCACGCAGGACACAGAACTAGTACTCTATAAAAGGTTGCAACCGTCGGGACAATATGACAAGGTCAGGATTGTCCGATTTAAAGAGACTAGTTGCTTGATGTCCGATATATGTTTCGTACGGGGCAGACACATCTCCCCCCAGGCCTAGCATGTGATCATCCGATACTGGATCGATGTACGCAATACTACGGTATACTACGCCTGATACAGATCTTATATCCTATAAGAATATTTCTGGAGAATTGGGTAGGCATGGCCGCTTTGCTAGAAGCCACCTTGTCTTGTAAATCGGTAAAGACGTAGTACGAGGTACGTACGTGTTCGGATTATCCGACGACCGTATTTACTGCCAAAATATCCGGAGATCTCTTGGGTCGCTTCCTGAAGATTCACCTATGATATTTGATTCGGACTTAATTAATCTTGGATTAATTGCGGAGAAACTTTATCTTGGATAAAGTGCCTAATTTAGAGAGAGAGAACGATTAATTTGGAATTAATCGATAAAATTATTGTATTCGATATAATAATCGAAATTCGATTTCGACGCGAAATTAAAATTAGATTTTAATTCGGGCATACGAGTTAATTTAGAATTAATCGTAAGCGACGTAAATAATATTTCGCTAGGAGCGATTATTTATTTAAATCCGATTTAATTAACGTCGCGACGCTAGCTCGGTATTTCGGAAATATCGAACCCGAACGCGTGAGTGGACGTGGGCCCACTTTCATTTGGGAACGTGTGGGGCCCACATGACACTTGTCATTATATGCATTATTTTATTGATAAGGCATTGCATGTTAATAGTGTACAAAACACTCTAAGGCATTGCATGGTGATAGTGTGCATTACACTCAAAAACTCAGGCTTTGCAGGAGTTGTGTGACACTCTAAGCCATTGCATGGTTTATGTCATAGATTTATTATTTATTTAATAAATTATAACATAAATATAAATTGATTTTTGGTAAAACAAAGATCAATTAAGACTTTACACAAAATCTCTCTTCTCTCTCAAATTGCCGAGAACTCCATTGACAAGGGCAAGGAAGATTTGATCTTCTATTTCTCCATTTTTGCTAGCACAAGCAGGGATCAAAAGAGATGATAGGGAAAACCATCAAAGAGCTTGGAATACAAGAGCTTGGAGCTTCAAGTCTTCTTCCTCCTCTTGGCCGAATCTTCCAACACTTGGAGCTTCCACCATTTGATCATCTTCTTCATCACATAGCTTTGTAAGTATGATTCCGCCATGCTTCAAGTCTTTTATATATATTCATTTATAGTATTTCATGAATGCTTAATCTTTCCTTGGGACATATAATAGAAACCAACAATGGTATCATGGAGCCATGGTTAAGCATGAAATACTTTAGGTTAAAATTTGACAAAATTGGTTGAAGCATGTTCTTGTGAAATTTGATGAATAAGTATGCTTGCATGTATATAGAATGATATTACATGGAATCAATTTTATGAAAATGCATTGGATGATTTTTCCCCAAAATTTTGACCTTGGCCGAATGGGTGTGGTAAATTGATAAAGCATTTTCTTGTGAAATTTGATGAATAAGTATGCTTGCATGTATATAGAATGATATTACATGGAATCAATTTTATGAAAAATGCATTGGATGATTTTTCCCCAATATCTTCACCTTGGCCGAATGGCATGAAGAAATTGATATAAGCATGTTCTTGTGAAATTTGATTAATAAGTATGCTTGCATGTATATAACATGATGTTATATGGAATCAATTTTATGAAAAATGCATTGGATGATTTTTCCCCTAAACTCATGCCTTGGCCGAATGTGTTGCTACTTGGAGTGGATTGGATTTTTTTTGTGTTTAAGATCATTGGATGACTTAGAACATGTACGGAACGTTAGATTAGTAATTCAATCGGATTGAAAAGCAAAATCGACACAAAAACTCACCTTGGCCGAATACATAAGACATGTAAAGGAGTTGATTTTTTGTTAAAATTAATGTTGGACATTTATTTTGAACAATACATGATTAATAATTAAATGGGTATTTTTTGAAATATTTGTTTAATATATTAATCTTGGTATTACACTTTAATTAATTGGACTTTAATGTTTGGAATATTAAAATTTAATTAATGGGCTTAATTGGTGAATTGGGCTTTTAATATTGTATTTGGGCATAATGGGCTTGGTTGGACCAAGTGGATTTGGGCCAAATGGATTGGATCCAATTTGGGCCTAAATCACTCCATTAAGTCCAAATATAATATAATGGGCTTTAATAATTTAATTGGGCCTTATGGGCTTGAAATTGGTTTTATGGCACTTAAGGGTGATTCCTTATTTGGGCTTGGTAATTGGGTATGACCCACATTGACCAAAGCCCAAGCCTTAATAAATCAATTGAAAGCCCATTTGACTTGAATTAAATTAAACATTGGATGTTAGTTGGGCTTTGAGACCCAATAGAATTGGATTTAGAATCTAAGTCTTTAAAGCACATTTAAAGTGTAAACATTTAATTTGGAATTAAATAATTGAATTAGTATTGAATACGAATTAAATTAGATTTAATTAGTAGTTCGATATAATTCGCGAATTCGTACCTTATGTACTTATTCTAAATCGAGTTGGACTCGCGCAAAATCAAACCGTTGTTTGAACATTGGATGATCACTTTAACAAAGACTAATTAATTGGATTAGATTGGTTGTAAAAGCATGTCTTGTTTGAATATATATGTATGTGATGAATGAATAGTGTATATCGGATGGATATTAGAAGGGAAAGGGTAATTTTAGAAATTATTGTAAATTTGGATTTATAAATTGGACCTGCGTGTCCAGCCTTATCTCTTTATCTCTTTGTATTCTCTTCTCACCTAATTCCCCTCAATGTAAATGAGGTTTCTCTTATTGTATTATGTAATTGGGTAGAAGTAGAATAGTGCTAACGGGGAGAGAAAAGGGAGTGATTTGTTCTAGGAACAAGTTGTTATATATCCATCCGCATATCACTATTACTTTACTTTACGCGCTTTATGATGTTTTAGAAGCATGCTTAAGGGTGTATGATGATGAGACCTAACAAAGATAAATTAATTGGTTGCCAATTACGCAAAAATCCCTCAAACAATATTAAGCGATTTCCTTCCGTTGAATGATTCTTTCTCAAGATCCGAATTGGCATTGGTTTGTTGGCCAAAGTCAAGACCTTTGTCAATTGAGGATGTGTTTGAATCATGAGAGTTTTGTTCACATCGGTGTCCTGTCCAAGTTGTGATTTGTTGGCCAAAGTCAAGATCACTTCTTGTCCATCGACATTGATTACGAAATTTTCCTTGTCAATGGGTCCCGCTTAACTGGAATCATTAGGTTTGTTGTTGTGCCAAAGCCAAGGCTTAGTTGATTCAGAGGAAATGGTTAGGAAAATGTATTAGATACATTGACATATGTATTAATAATATGTTTCGGACTTGGATGTCCACCTACCGGATCTAGGAATTGGATGGGATCCAATTGATCTTCGAGATCTACCTAGTTAAATATCATACAACTTGTGGCCAAAGTCAAGGTTGTGTGTTATTTAACGGGATCCTAGCCCACTAGGAAATTCTATTTCCCGAGTTCTCTACAGAGGGTTAGAAACTTGAAGAAAATAGTGGGAGGCTATTATTGAATTTGCAATTTCATTCAGATATTTAGCCTTACGCGTCTTTCAAAATTATTTCGTCAATATTTTAAATAATTAGTTGGACTAATATATTGTTATTTTTATATGTAACAGTTTGACTGTACCCATAACATCGTTGACTTTATAGTTGGACTATAGTTGTCAAGATGATTGGCAAAGGTAATATCCGCGACATAATCATGGGCGATAATGTCTTCAAAGGGACAAACTTTGCCGACTGGGAAATGAACCTCAAGATAGTGCTTGGGGCTGAGAGGATACTGTATACTATTCAGAGACCTCTCCCGCCTAAACCCACTGAGCCACTGGAGCTAGAGTTATGGAAAACTCATAGTGATGATTGTGACCAAGCTCAGTCAGTTATGCTAGCTGCAATGACTCAGCATTTCAGACGCCAGAATAGGGATTTGGATCCCTATAACATGATGGCAAGATTGCGTGATCTTCACCGCACCAACAAGCGGATGAAGAGGTACGAGCTAGTAAGGAAACTCTTCCGCTCCCGGATGACAGACGGCGCATCAGTTGAAGCCCACGGGGCTCAAATGATTGCCGATATTGATGAGTTGGCCAATATGGGAATAGTCTTGGAGGCTGATCTGACTATAGATATGATCTTGCAGTCACTTCCTGATACTTGGAAACAAATCATAGTCAACTACAAGTTGATGGATACTGACGACACTCTTGGAGAGTTGTTTTCTGTGCTGAAGGAGTCCGAAAGGGAACTCCTAAAGGGGAGCAAGCGCGAGGCGCATTTGCATTGACCTCTCATGCGCCAAAGGGTGGGCCCAAGGCAATTGAGGTGCAAGGAAGAAGAAAGTTCAAGAAGAAGGGTAAAGGCAAGTTGACAGTGGCTTCTAGGAAGCCAAAGGACAAATCTCGCGACATCTGCCTCAACTGCGGCAAGAGGGGTCACTGGAAACGTGACTGCCGAATGAGCATTGTGCAGAGGGAGGATATCAAGGCTGGCAAGGCCATTGCCTCTGGTATGTTTGTTATTGAGATAAATATGAATACTTCTAGTTTTAAAAATTGGATTTTTGATTCTGGTTGTGGTGCTCATATTTGTACTGATGTGCCAGGATCTGCATGATAGCAGGGTGCTGGCATCAGGGGAGATGGATCTACGGGTCGGAAACGGAACACCAGTTGCTGTTTTGGCCGTAGGGACTTTTGTTTTAGTACTGCCCTCAGGGCATGAACTTAAACTTTTGAACTGTTATTTTGTGCCTAGTTTAACTAGGAATATATATCTGTATCTTTGTTAACCCAGCAGGGTTACACTTTTGTATTCAGGAACACAGGGTGTTATTTATATAAAAATGATACAGAAATTTGCACAGCTGTTGCAAATAACGGTCTTTATATTTTGAATATAAATGAATCTCCTAAAATGACAACAAAAGGCTCAAAAGGAGTAATCTAAAAGATGAAGCTTATATATGTGGCATTGTCGTCTAGGACACATCAACAAGACTCGCATATCCACACTTTCAAAGAGTGGGTACTTGGACGAATTTGATCCCAATTCATATGACGTCTGCGAATCTTGTCTTTTAGGCAAAATGCCTAAATCACCTTTTAGCGGTAAAGGTGAACGTGCCACAGAACTGTTAGCTCTCGTTCATACTGACGTATGCGGGCCCATGTCTAGCCAGGCTAGAGGTGGATTTCACTACTTCGTAACCTTTACAGATGATGCATCTCGTTACGGTTATGTGTATCTTATGAGACACAAGTCGGAAACTTTTGAGAAATTCAAAGAGTTTCGACACGAAGTGGAGAAACAAACAGGGATGAGTATCAAGACATTACGGTCAGACCGTGGTGGCGAATACTTAAGTTATGAGTTTCAAGATTACTTGAAAGAATATGGTATTCTTTCACAGTGGACTCCTCCTGGAACACCACAATTAAACGGTGTGTCCGAACGGAGAAACCGCCACCTTGTTGGACATGGTGGAGGTCAATGATGAGTCGCACTGAGCTACCAATATCCTTCTGGGGATACGCATTAAACAGTGCTATACTTATTTTGAATAAGGTACCGTCGAAGTCTGTTGAACAGACCCCATATGAGATATGGACAGGAAGGAAACCAGGTTTCTCTTTCCTAAAGATTTGGGGATGCTGGGCATATGTTAAACGTTTGGAAGGCACCAAACTTGAACCCAAATCTGATAAATGCCTTTTCGTGGATATACCTAGGGAAACCAAAGGATATTACTTCTATTACCCACAAGAGAACAAAGTATTTGTTGCTCTACATGCGGTTTTCCTTGAGAAGGAATTCCTAAATGCAGTGGTTAAGTGGGAGGAAAGTAGAACTCGATGAAGATCGTAGTGATACTGTTCCTGGCAATGAATCAACGACGGAACAAGAACAGACCATCCGGGATGAGTCTGTACCACAAACTTCACATACACAAGGACCGCGTAGGTCGGAGAGAGTCAGAACAGTACCTGAGAGGTATGGGTTCCTGATCTCACCTCATATAGATATTAATCTTATTGAGGATAATGACGGCCGGCTACGTATGAGGAAGCGATACAAAATATCGATTCCGCTTTATGGCAAGAAGCCATGAAGTCCGAGATGGATTCCATGTACGCCAACCAAGTTTGGACACTGGTTGATGCACCAGAAGGCGTAAAGCCTATTGGATGCAGATGGATCTTCAAGAAGAAGACCGACATGGATGGCAACGTACAAACGTACAAGGCTAGGCTTGTAGCGAAGGGGTATCGTCAACAATATGGTATTGATTATGACGAAACCTTCTCACCCGTTGCCATGATTAAATCCATTCGGATAATGCTTGCAATAGCTGCATATTTCGACTTCGAGATATGGCAAATGGACGTTAAAACCGCTTTCCTTAACGGAAACCTTTTGGAGGATGTTTATATGCAACAGCCTGACGGTTTTATCGTACCTAGACTTGCAAACAAGGTTTGCAAGTTAAATCGATCCATTTATGGATTGAAGCAAGCATCACGGTCATGGAATCAGCGTTTTGATGAGATCATAAAGGAATATGATTTCGTGCCAAAACGCAGATGACCCTTGTGTATACAAGAAGGTTAGTGGGAGAGCACTTACTTTTATTGTCCTTTATGTCGACGACGTATTGCTTATAGGCAATGACATTCCCATGCTAACGTCGGTGAAAGCTTGGCTTTCATTAAAATTCTCCATGAAAGATCTGGGAGAAGCAGCCTTTATTTGGAATAAAGATCTACAGGGATAGATCTAGAAAGCTGCTTGGACTCTCCCAGAGTACATACATTGATAAAGTGTTGAAGAGATTCAACATGGAACAATCCAAGAGGGGATTGGTTCCAATGGTACGTGGTACCTCTCTGTCTAAGGACATGTGTCCTAAGACTCAGGAAGAGAGAGACCACATGAGTCGGATACCGTTCGCCTCGGCAGTCGGATCGATCATGTATGCCATGATATGTACACGACCTGATGTCTCATATGCTTTGAGCATGTGCAGTCGCTATCAGGCCGATCCAGGTGAAGGTCACTGGATAGCAGTTAAGAATATCTTAAGTATCTTAAACGAACTAAGGATGCTTTCTTAATTTATGGAGGTGGAGAACTTGCGGTATCTGGGTATTACCGATGCAAGTTTCCAAACCGACAAGGATGACTACAAGTCGCAATCCGGGTACATTTTTTGCTTGAATAACGGAGCAGTGAGCTGGAAATCTTCCAAGCAAGATACTGTTGCCGATTCAACAACAGAAGCGGAGAGTACATCGCTGCATCTGAAGCAGCAAAGGAGGCAGTTTGGATCCGAAAGTTCCTAATCGGATTAGGAGTAGTTCCGTTAGCAGCTGAGCCCGTTCCATTGTATTGTGACAATAACGGGGCTATAGCACAGGCTAAGGAACCAAGGTCTCATCAACGGTCCAAGCATGTTCTTCGACGTTATCATCTGATTCGGGAGATTATACATCGTGGCGATGTAAAAGTCGAGAAGGTCACATCAGATGACAACATTGCAGATCCGCTGACGAAAGCTGTTCTACAGCAAGTTTTTGAACGACACATACATAGTTCGGGTATTAGATGCTTGAGTGACTGGCTATAGGCCAAGTGGGAGATTGTTAGACATTATGTCCCATAGCGTCACTGTTTGTAAATGATATTGTATTATTGTACAAAATTAACTATGTGATAATGAAATTGCCTTTTGCCGTTTTGTAATATTATTTACTTTGACTTATAAATGGCGAAAGTCCATATGATTAGTACCTGGACTGAGAATGATATGAGACAGTATCAGTCCCCAAAGGTTTAATCATTAAATATCCCTAGTCGTAGTATTATCGAGACTGGACATCGATAATGCGGAATAGACTAGTATTGCGCTTGTGCACGTTGTGAGGGCACGACGGCATAGTTCTCATATATTTAAGTATTGGATACTTATGCAAGTGCGATAGGAGGTTGTGTTTTACCGATGGTACGGAAAACAGCTTCGCTCTGGATAGACCCCGCGGAATCCCATTGGTAGTATGTCTGCGTGTCTATGGGAGGCCGCATCAGGGTAGGTGTATATGGTCTTAACCTGAGACTTACATCGCTAGTACTTGCGACAATCGGTAAACTTTAGTTTTGGTGGTTGGGGACCTTAACCGGTTCTGTGTACACCTCTTCTGGGTTTATCGAGAATCGTAGTGTACTGGATGTGATGTCAAGATGGAAGTATCGCTTCAGACATATGGAGGTGATGATCACGCAGGACACAGAACTAGTACTCTATAAAAGGTTGCAACCGTCGGGACAATATGACAAGGTCAGGATTGTCCGATTTAAAGAGACTAGTTGCTTGATGTCCGATATATGTTTCGTACGGGGCAGACACATCTCCAGCCCCAGGCCTAGCATGTGATCATCCGATACTGGATCGATGTACGCAATACTACGGTATACTACGCCTGATACAGATCTTATATTCCTATAAGAATATTTCTGGAGAATTGGGTAGGCATGGCGCTTTGCTAGAAGCCAACCTTGTCTTGTAAATCGGTAAAGACGTAGTACGAGGTACGTACGTGTTCGGATTATCCGACGACCGTATTTACTGCCAAAATATCCGGAGATCTCTTGGGTCGCTTCCTGAAGATTCACCTATGATATTTGATTCGGACTTAATTAATCTTGGATTAATTGCGGAGAAACTTTATCTTGGATAAAGTGCCTAATTTAGAGAGAGAGACGATTAATTTGGAATTAATCGATAAAATTATTGTATTCGATATAATAATCGAAATTCGATTTCGACGCGAAATTAAAATTAGATTTTAATTCGGGCATACGAGTTAATTTAGAATTAATTCGTAAGCGACGTAAATAATAATTTCGCTAGGAGCGATTATTTATTTAAATCCGATTTAATTAACGTCGCGACGCTAGCTCGGTATTTCGGAAATATCGAACCCGAACGCGTGAGTGGACGTGGGCCCACTTTCATTTGGGAACGTGTGGGGCCCACATGACACTTGTCATTATATGCATTATTTTATTGATAAGGCATTGCATGTTAATAGTGTACAAAACACTCTAAGGCATTGCATGGTGATAGTGTGCATTACACTCAAAGGCTTTGCATGGAGTTTGAGTGTTTGACACTCTAAGCCATTGCATGGTTTATGTCATAGATTTATTATTTATTTAATAAATTATAACATAAATATAAATTGATTTTGGTAAAACAAAAATCAATTAAGACTTTACACAAAATCTCTCTTCTCTCTCAAATTGCCGAGAACTCCATTGACAAGGGCAAGGAAGATTTGATCTTCTATTTCTCCATTTTTGCTAGCACAAGCAAGGGATCAAAAGAGGTGATAGGGAAACCATCAAAGAGCTTGGAATACAAAAGCTTGGAGCTTCAAGTCTTCTTCCTCCTCTTGGCCGAATCTTCCAACACTTGGAGCTTCCACCATTTGATCATCTTCTTCATCACATAGCTTTGTAAGTATGATTCCGCCATGCTTCAAGTCTTTTATATATATTCATTTATAGTATTTTCATGAATGCTTATCTTTCCTTGGGACATATAATAGAAACCACACATCTCATCCTCCTATTTGCTTCTCCTTGCGAGAAACAACCGTGAAAGAACACGGTAATTTGTGTCCAATTTACAAGGTGCTAGCACCACATTCGGAGTCTACGAATGTGATAGGGAACCCCATCTATGAGTATGGATTGCACACTCAAGTCTTGGGCTCTTGAACCGAATCATGGAGCCAAAACATGGAGGCAAAGAGCCCGTGAGCTTATGAGGAAAAGCTTGAAGAATTTTATTGTTCCTCGCATCGCAAAAGTCGATCATGTAAGTATGATTCCGCCATACTCTTTAATTGTATTCACACATGTTTATGCTTAAATCGATCTTGGTTTGACCTTAGAAACTCAACAACGATCCAGTTTATCGGATGTACATGTTAGGCCTGGGGTGGAATTAGTTTGCCCCGTACGAAGCATATATCGGATGTCTGGTAACTCGTCGGATTATCATGACCTAGTCATCTCCGATGACTGCAGTACTAAGAGTACTAGTTCCGTATCCTACGTGATCATTCATCTCCATATGACTGAAGTGATACTTCCATCTTGACATCACACCAAACACTACGATTCTCAGTATACCCAGAAGAGGCGTACACAGAACCTGTTAAAGCCCCGGGACGACCAAAACCAAAGTATATTGATTGTCGCAAGTATTAGCGATGCAAGTCTCGGGTTAAGACCAAATACACCTACCCTAATTCGGATTCCCATAGACACATAGTCATACTACCAATGGGATTCCGATGGGTTTAACCAGAGCGAAGCTATTTTCGTACTATCGGTAAACAAAAACCTTGTTATTACCCTTGCATGAGTATCCAATACCCAAATATATGAGAACTATGCTATTACGCTTCCATAACACGCACTAGTGTAATACTAGCATATTCCGCATTATCGATGTCAAGTCTCGATAATACTACGACTAGGGATATTTAAAGATTAAACCTTTATGGATTAATATTGTCTCATATCTTATTAATCTGGTACTAATCATATGGACTTTTATCATTTATATATCCAGGTAATCCAATTACAAAAGATAAAAGAGCAATTTCCTTTGTCACATAGTTAATTTATACAACAACAACATGTTCTGTACAAATAGTGATGCTATGGGTCATAATTGTCCAACAATCTCCCACTTGGCCTATAGCCAATCACTCAGGTATCCCACACCTAAACTATGTATTGGTCGCTCAAACTTCTACTGAGAAATAGCTTTCGTCAGCGGATTTGTAATGTTATCATCTGATGTGTTTTATTCGATCATCACATCGCCACGATGTATGATCGAACAAATAAGATGAATTAGTCGAAGTAGATACTTGGATCATTGATGAGACCGTGGTTCCTTAGCCTGCGCTCTAGCCTAGCTCAGCTTCTAAGAGAACTACTCCTAATCCAATTAGGATTATATAGATCCAAAATGCTTCTATTACTGCCTCAGCTGCAGCAATGTTCCAATTTTGTTGTTTATTCGGAAACAGTATCTTGCTTGGAAGATTTCCAGCTCACTGTTCCGTTATTCAAACTAAATATGTACCCTTATTGTGACTTAAAGTCATCTTTGTTGGTTTGGAAACTTGCAGCGGTGAACCTAGTCACCTCAAGTTCTCTTTTCCCAATATTTCCAGAAAGCATCCTTAGTTCATCCAAGATACTCAAGGATGTTTTTTAAATTAATCCAGTGACCTTCACATGGATTGGCCTTATAGCATATGAGACATTAGATCATATACATTTCAAAAATGTACGAGCTCTGGGAGGGTTGTCAGTAACTTTCTAGATCTATCCCAGTAGATCTTTATTCCTAGAATAAAGCCAACTTATCCCAGGTATACCATGGAGAATTTTAAAGCTTTCACCGATTATATTATGGGAATGTTATTGCTAAAAAGCAATACATCATCAACATATAGGACATTCATTATCAGTGCGCTCCCACTAACCTTCTTATTTACATAAGAATCATATTCGTTTTTGAATGAAATCATATACCATTTTGATCTCATCAAAACATTGGTTCCAATAACACAATGCTTGCTTCAATCCATAAATGGATCGATTTAACTTTCAAACTTTATTTGCATGTGTTGGCACAACAAAACCTTCATGATGTTGTAAACATCCTCCAAAAGGTTTCCATTAAGGAAATCGGTTTTGATGCCATATATCATAAATGAAATATGCAACATTAGCAAGCATTATCCAAATGGATTTAATCATGGCAATAGGTGAAAAATTTCATCATTGACGATATCCCTTCTGTACAAGCCTAGCTGTGTACATTAGTATATTGCCATCGATGTTTGTATTCCTTGAAGACTCATTTAGTACCAATAGGCACAATGCCTTCTGGTACATCAACCAGTGTCCAAACTTGGTTGGTATACATGGAATCCATTTCGGATATCATGGCACTTTGCCATAAAAGGAGTCGATACCTTGTATCACTTCCTCATACGTAGCCGGTTCGTTTTCCTCAATAAGATTGATATCTACATGAGGTGAGATCAAAAACCCATACCTCCCAGGTTGTTTTCTGACTCTCTCCGACCTACGTGGTTCTTGTGTATTCAAAAAATATTGGTATAGTTTCATCCCTGAGGAACTGTTGGTGTTCCGTGAGGATTCGATGCCTGGAACAGTATTACTCTAATTTTCATCGAGTTATACTTTCCTCCCACTTACCACTGCATATAGGTATTCCTCTTAGGAAAACTACATGGAGAGCAACAATTACATTGTTCTCTTGTGAGTTGCATAAGTACTATACTTTTGGTTTCCCTAGAACAACCTACAAATAGGCACTTATCCAATTTGGGTTCTAGTTTGGTATCATCCAAACATTCAATTATATGCCCAGCAAACCCAAATCTTCAGGAATGAGAAACCCAGTTTCTTTCCTATTCATATCTAATATGAAGTCTGTCTAACAGATTTTTATGGAACTTTATTCAAAATAAGTATTGCACTGTTATTGTGTATCCTCAGAAGGAAATTGGTAGCTCAGAGCAACTCATCATTAACCTTACCATGTCCAACAAAGTTTGGTTTTTTTGTTCGGACACATCATCAAATTGAGGTGTCCCGGGAGGAGTCCACTGTGAAAGAATACCATAGTCTTTCAAGTAATCTTGAAACTCATATCTTTAAGTATTTTACACTATGGTCTGACCGTAATGTTTTTAATACTTTTAGTCAGTCTGTCTTCTTACTGTTGGACAATTATGAACCATAGCGTCAATATTTGTACAGATCATGGTGTTGTTGTACAAATTAACTATGTGAAAAAGAAGATTGCACTCTTATCATTTGTGATTAGATCACCAAGATATATAAATGATAGGAGGTCCCTGTGATTTTTTCATGGATTGAGAATGATATGAGACAGTATCAGTCCACGAAGGAAAAATCATTAAATATCCCTAGTCAGAGTATTATCGAGATTGGACATCGATGAAAACGTAAAAGACTAGTATTACACTTGTGCGCGTTGTGAGGGCACAACGGCATAGTTCTCATATGTTTGGGTATAGGATACTCATTCAAGTGTAATAGGAGGTTATGTTTCACCGATGGTACGGGAAACAGCTTCGCTCTGGATAGACCCCCTCGGAATTCCATTGGTTGTATGACTATGTGTTTATGGAAGTCCGAAATCAGGGTAGATGTATTTGGTCTTAACCTGAGACTTGCATCGCTAATACTTGCGATAATCAATATACTTTGGTTTTGGTCGTCCAGGGCTTTAACAGGTTTTGTGTACGCCAATGCTGGGTATATTGAGAATCGTAGTGTGTTGGGTGTGATGTCAAGACAGAAGTGTCACTCCATTCATATGGAGTTGATGATCGCGCATGGATACAGAACTGGTTCTCTAAAAAGGTTGCAACCGTCGGGATAATATGACTTGGTCATGATTATCCGATATTAAAGAGACTAGTTGCTCGTAATTCGATATATGCTTGGTACGGGGCAGACACTGTACCAGCCCAAGGCCTTGCATGTGATCATCTGATACTGGATCGAAATACGCAATACTATGTATACTACGCCTGATATATCCTTTATTCCTGTAAGGATATTTCCGGAGAATTGGGTAGGCATGACGCTTTGCTAGAAGCCAACATTGTCTTGTAAATCGGTATAAACGTAGTACGAGGTACTTACGTGTTTGGATAGTCCGACGACCGAATTTATTGCCAACATATCCGGGGATCTCATGGGTCGCTTCCCAAAGATTCACCGATGACGTATGACTCGCACTTTTAATTAATCTGGGATTAATTAGATGAGAGAGAAAATTAATCTCGGATTAATTGCGGAGATATTTTATCTGGGATAAAATATCATTTAAAGAGAGATAACGATTAATTTGGAATTAATCGGTAAATTAATATATTTGATATATTAAACGAAATTGGTTTTCAACGCGGAATTAAAATTATATTTTAATTCGGGCGAACGAATTAATTTAGAATTAATTCGTTAGCGACGTAAATAGTGACTTCGCTAGGCGTAATCATTTAATTGCGTCGCAACGGAAAATTCATTAATTTGGAATTAGCAAACCCGAGCCCGAGATTATTTATGAGCGCATTCGCATTTTGAATTTGAGTGCGGCACGCAAGTCAAATCAAGCATCAAATCATTAGTCGCATCAAGCGTCAAATCACTTGTCACTTTAAGTGATGTGACTTGACAACTTGTGATTGATGTGATTGAGTGATGTGTGTGGTTGGCATTTGTGGGCATTAATTGCCTTGACTTTTGGAACCAAAATTGTGTATTTGTTTTATAAATCAAAAACCGAAATTAATTAACACATATCATCTCTCTTTCTTCTTCCTTTTCTCCCTCTTCTACACGCCCATGGAGGGCTTTTCTTGTTCTATTTTTTCACTGAAAAACCGTGAGCAAGAAAGGGAAGCAAGTGCGATTTTGTGGCAAAATCGAGAGTGCTAGCACACTCCGAGATCATGCGAAGGTGATAGGGAAGTCCACCCATGAGCCGAGAATCAAATGACGAAGCTTGGAGCTTGGTTTCTTGTTGATTGAAGGCCGAACACAGTGGACTGTCACTGCTATTGCCGAGAGGTCCAAGGGCAGAAAAGAATTTTTTGTTGCCTACCACGTCACTCAACCGATTGTTGTGAGTATTCCACGACTTTCTCGATTGTATTCACACATGTTCATGCTTGTTTATTGATCCTTGGGACCTTTGTAAACTCCAACAATGGTATCATGAGCAAGGAAAAGCATGAAAAAGTTTAGGGCTTAAAATTTGGGTAAACTTGATTTTGAGCATGATTAATGAAATTGGATGAATTAGTATGCTTAAATGTGTTGGAATTAAGGATTGATTGGATCAATTTGTTGAAATTGTGTTTGGAATATTTTTCCCCAATATTTTGGTGTTGGCCGAAAATGTGAAGAGCCCTAATTATTGGTGATTTTGATTTTTTTTTATTCATTGGATGAGTTGGAAATCATTCGGGATGTGATTTAATGTCGATTGTGGAATTAATTGGATTGAAATCGAATCAGACACATTATTCCCCAAATTACCGAGAGTAGTAAAACATGTAATTGGGTTTGATTTTTGTTAAAATGTGTTGGACATGTTTTAATATTAATGGAATGATTAATTAGAGCTAATTGATGTTTTAGAATTGTTTATTAGGTAATTAATTGTGTAATACACTTTGGTTAATTAAATATGAAATTTTGAATATTTTGTGTTTAATTAATTGGGCCTTAAATTGGATTTGGGCTTGTTGTGTTGTAATTGGGCTTATTGGGCTTAGTTTTACTAAGTTGGGTTAAGGCAAATTGGATTGGATCCAATTGGGCCTAAAACCGCCTCCATAAAGCCCAAATGCGACTTAATGGACCTTTAAAGTTTAATTGGGCCTAAATTGATTTCTAGGCTTATGGGGTAACTCCCGGATTGGATTTTGGTTATTCGGTTTGACCCGAGTTGACCAAAAGTCCACGCCTTAAGAAATTAATTAAAAGCCCATTGGACTTTAATTAAATTGACGTTGGGCGTTAATCGGGTTTTGAGACCCGAAACGATTAAATTTGGAATTTAAGTCGTAAAAATTCATAAATAAAGTGTGTTATTTAATTTGGAATTAAATAAGCGAATTAGAATTAAATACAAATTGAATTGGATTTAACTGTGTAGTTTAATTTAATTCGAGAATTCGTAATTTGAGTACTTATTCGCAAAAATGAGTTTGACTCGAGCAAAATCAAATCGTTGTTTGAACATTGGATGATCACTAATTATCAGATTAATTAATTGGATTAGATTGATTGATAACATGCTTGTGTGAATACATGGTTGCGATGCATGAATAATGTATATCAGATGGATATTAGATGGGTGGGGCAATTTTAGAAATTGTTGTATTAAATTTGGAATTTATTAATTGGACCTGCGTTTCCAGCCTTATTACCTCATTATTCTTTGTATTCTCTTCTCACCTATTCCCCTCAATGTAAATGAGGTTTCTTTAGAAGTATAGTGTAACGGGTAGAAGTAATACATGTGTTAGCGGGAGAGAGAAAGGGAGAGATTTGATCTAGGATCAATGTGTAAAGTATCCATCCGCATATCATTATTATTTTATTCATATGCGCTTTATTATGTGTTTAGAATGCATGTTTAAGGGTGTATGATGATGAGACCTTAACAAAGATAATAAATTGGTTGCCAATTTGCACTCGAAAAACCCTCGGAAAATATTAAGCGTCTTTCCTTCCATTGGGTGATTCTCACTCAAGATCCGAGACTAGCATTGGCTTGTTGGCCAAAGTCAAGGCCTTTGTCCGTCGAGGATGTGTTTGAATCATGAGAGTTTTGTTCCATATCGGTGTCTTGTCTAAGTTGTGGTTTGTTGGCCAAAGTCAAGACCATTTCTTTTCCATCGACATTGATTACGAAGCTTTCCATGGTCAATGGGTCGCGCTTGACTAGGATCACTAAGATTGTTGTGCCAAAGCCAAGGCTTAGTTGATTCAGAGGAAAAAGGTTAGGTAATACATTGGATGTATTGGCATATATAAGATATATGTTTCGAACTTGGACGTCCCCCTACCGGATCTAGGAATTGGATTGGATCCAATCAATCTTAGAGATGTTCCTAGTTAATTATCATACAATTTGTTGGCCAAAGTCAAGATTGTGTGATATTTAACGGGATCCTAGCCCACTAGGAAACACGGTTTCCCGAGTACTCGACAGAGGATTAGAGGCTCGCCGAAAAATAGTGGGAGGCAAGAATTGAATTTGCAATATTCGTTTAATTACTTGCCATACGCGCTCAATCACAAATACCATTCGTCATATATATTAAATGTTAGTTGGACTAATATTTAAATTGTTGTTTTAATAAATAGTTAGACTATATTCAAACTATTCATTTATAGTTGATTTTATAATTGGATTATAGTAATCAATATAATTGATTTTAATCTATTAAATTATAGTTGATTAAATAGTTGGACTATTGTAATCATTATAATAAATAGTACCTAAATCGTTGATTAAATAGTTGGACTATTAGAATCAAGATATAAATTGAAAGATTGACATTTTAAACATAATCCTAGGGAAAGTTTATTTAAATGGTTTAATTTTCAAATTGGGAATAAAGTTTCAGGATGGTCCTGGAAAATAATAAGTTACTTTATTTGATAAAATAACATATTAGGCCTAAGCCTGGAGTTAAGAAAACAGTAGAGCATAATCTTTGGAAGATTTATGTAATGATAACTTTAGTGCTTAATCCATTATGCTTGTCGCAGTAGATTCCTTAATTTCTGAATCAGAACTAAGGATTAGATCCTTAAAGTATGATAATGAAATTGAAGGATCTTCAAGGAATCTATCCTTAGATTTTAGAAGTACTAAATTGCCAAAAATAACTCTTGGAGAATTAATTACTATTCTCAATGAGACAAAGTCAAAGTTTGCAATTAGGCAAGTAGCGTAAGGCACACCTTACTTCGATATTCTAGAAACACGAGGCTTGGCCAAAGGCTACTGGAATGTGAAAAACGGGCAAAGGCAATATCATTATAATCTTCTAGGAAGATGAAGGACATATCCAAAAATGTCTGCCTAAATGTGGCAAACGGGATCGCGGAAGCATGACTGCCGTTTGGACAAAGCAGACATGAAGGAATTGAAGATGAGCAAGGCTCTAACTTCAAATATGTTTGTCATAAATATATTCACTATTAGTACTAAAATTGGATTTTAGATACTTAGTGTGATATATATATATATATATATATATATATACTGATGTTCAGAATCTGTTTTGAGCAGAATACTGACTTCAGTTGAGATTTAATCTGCGAATTGGAAACGGGACGAAAGTCGCTGTTTTAACCGTAGATACCTAAGTTTAGGAACTACCCTCGGGTGTGTACCTAAATTAGGGAACTGTTATAATGTAACTAGTTTGACTAGATACATATTATCTCCATATCAGTTGGTTTAACTTGCTGCAGGTGAACCTTTATATTCTAGAACACTAAAGTGTTTCATTATATAAAGATGATATTGAGATAAACACATTAGATGTGAATAACATAATTTATATTTGAATATAAATAAATCTCAAACATAAACATGACAAACAAATAGCTCAAACTGATTTGATCAGAAGAAACTAATTGTGGCGTTGTTTTCTATGACACAATTAAACAAGACTCGTATATCCACACTTTTGAAGAGTGGGTACTATGACTGTTTTGATTCCAATCAAAAAGGTATATGAATCTAGTTTATTGGCCAATGTGCCCAAAACATTATTTACTTGGTAAAAGTGTAAATGTCACTGATCTGTTAGCCCTAGTTCATAGTGAAGCAAATGGGCTCATGTCTAGCTAGGCTAGAGGTGGATATGAATATTTCGTGACCTTTACGGATGTGGCATCGCGTTATGGTTATGTGTTTCTTTTGAAACACAAATCAAAAACTTTTAAGTTTCGACATGAAATAGACAAACAGATCGGCTAAAGTATTATACCATCACGGTAAGACCGTTATGGAAAATACTTAAGCAATAAGTTTCTAATATACTTGAAATAGTATAGTATTCTTTCAAAGAGGACTCCTCCTGGAACACGTCATCCTGACGGTGTGTCCGAAATGAGTAACCGAATTATGTTAGACATGATAAGGTTAATCATGAGTCGCTCTGAGCTACCATTTCCTTCAACGGATAAGCTTTGACTGTGCAAAAATTATTTTGAATAAGGTTTCATAATAATCTGTTTGACAGATATCATATTAGATATGAACGGGAAAGAAACCGGGTTTCACATTCCTGATAATTTGTTAATGCTAGGCATATGTTTGGATGATACCAAACTAGAACCCAAATTGGATAAGTGCAAATTGTAGGTTATCCTAGGGATACATAAGTATAGTACTTATACAACTCACAAGAGAACAATTAGATTGTTGCTCGCCATGCGATTTTCCTAAGAGGAATACCTATATACAGTGGTAAGTGGGAGGATAGTAAAACTCGATGAAAATCAGAGTAATACTATTCCAGGCACCGAATCTTAATGAAACACATATAGTTCATCAAGGATGAAACTATACCATTAATCTTCGTATACACAAGAACCGCGTATATTAATTGATGTACCACAAGGCATTGTGATCTCACCTCATAAAGATGTCAATCTTATTGAGGTATACCAACTGACTACGTATGAGGAAGTGATACAAGGTATCGACTCCATATTATGACAAAGTGTCATGAATCCGAAATGGATTCCATGAATCAACATTTAGATACTAGTTGATGTACCACAAGGCATTGTGCCTATTGGTACTTATAAGTCTTCAAGGAAGACATACATGGATGGCAACATACCAACGTTTAAAGCTAGGCTTTTGACGGAAAGGTATCGTTATCAACATTGTGTTGATTACGATTCAACCTTTTACCTGTTGCCACGGTAAATCCATTTGGATAATGCTTGCTAAAGCTGCGTGTTTCATTTATGAAATATGACAGCTTTACGGGAAAATCGCTTTCCTGAAAAGGAAACCTTTTGGAGGATGTTTACAACAACCTGTCGGTTTTACCGTACCAAAACTAGCAAACAAGGTTTGCGGGTTATTCGATCCATATTTCAATTGAAGCAAGCATAGGTTCTTGGAATTATCGTTTTGATGTAATCATAATAGTTTATGATTTAATTCAAAACGAAATTATTCTTATGTATATAAGAGGTTAGTAGGAGCGCACTGACAGTGGCTGTCCTATAAATAATGATAATATATGTCATTTCTTGGAAATGATATTCCCAAAATAATAATCGGTGAAAGCTTGGCTTTCGAGAAAACTCTCCGAGAAATCGTACATTGAAAAATGTACGTGACCTGGTGTCTCATACGCTTTGAGCATATGGATTCACAAACAGGCCAATCCGAGTGATAGTAACTGGATTGATATTAAGAACATCCGTTAGTCTCTTAGAGAACTAAGGATGTTGTCTTAAACTTTGGAGATGGAGAACTTGAAGTGACTGGGATCACTGTTGCAAGTTTCCTAAACCGATAAAATGACTATAAGTTGCAAACGGTACTATACAGTTTGAATAACGGAACAGTGAGCTGGAAATCTTCCAAGAAAGATACTGTTACCGAATAAACAACAAATGTGGGTTATTGCTGCAGCTGTGGCGGCAATAGAAGCCTTCTCGGTCGATAATAAATCTAATTAGATTAGATATAGTTCTGTTAGCAGCTGAGCTAGGCGTCAGCACGGCTAAAGAATTAATGGTCTCATCAACGATCCAGATACATACTTTGATATTCATCTGATTCGTTCGGATCATACATCATGGTGATGTGATGATCGAATAAATCGCATCAGATAATAATCATGCAAATCGCTGACGAAAGCCTTTCCTTAGCAATTGAGCCAACCGTACATAGTTCGAGTGTCAGACACTCGAGTGATTGGCTATAGGCCAAGTGGGAGATTGTTGGACATTATTACCCATAGCATCACTATCTGTACAGATCATGGTGTTGTTGTACAAATTAACTATGTGAAAAAAGAGATTGCACTCTTATCATTTGTGATTAGATCACCAAGATATATAAATGATATGAGGTCCCTGTGATTTTTTCCTGGATTGAGAATGATAAGAGATAGTATCAGTCTACGAAGGATAAATCATTAAATATCCCTAGTCAGAGTATTATCGAGATTTGACATCGATGAATACGTAAAAGACTAGTATTACACTTGTGCGCCTTGTGAGGGCACAACGACGTAGTTCTCATATGTTTGGGTATAAGATACTCATGTAAGTATAATAGGAGGTTGTGTTTCACCGATGGTATGAGAAACAGCTTCGTTCTGGATAGACCCCCTCGGAATTCCATTGGTTGTATGACTATGTGTTTATGGAAGTCCGAAATCAGGGTAGGTGTATTTGGTCTTAACCTGAGACTTGCACCGCTAATACTTGCGACAATGAATATACTTTGGTTACGGTCGTCCAGGGCTTTAACAGGTTTTGTGTATGCCAATGCTGGGTATATTGAGAATCGTAGTGTGTTGGGTTTGATGTCAAGACGGAAGTGTCACTCCAGTCATATGGAGTTGATGATCGCGCATGGATACAGAACTGGTTTCTAAAAGATTGCAACCGTCGGGATAATATGACTTGGTCATGATTATCCAATTTTAAAGAGACTAGTTGCTCGTAATCCGATATATGCTTAGTACGGGATAACACTGTACAGCCCCAGGCCTTGCATGTGATCATCCGATACTGGATCGAAATACGCAATACTACGTATACTACGCCTGATATAGATCCTTTATTCCTATAAGGATATTTTCCGGAGATTGGGTAGGCATGGCGCTTTGCTAGAAGCCAACCTTGTCTTGTAAATCGGTATAAATGTAGTATGAGGTACTTACGTGTTCGGATAGTCACGACCGAATTTTTGCCAACATCCGAGGATCTCAAGGGTCGCTTCCCAAAGATTCACTGATGACGTATGACTCACACTTTTAATTATTTGGGATAATTAGATGAGAGAGAAAATTAATCTGGGATTAATTGCAGAGATATTTTATCTGGATAAAATATCATTTAAAGAGAGATAACGATTAATTTGGAATTAATCGGTAAATTAATATATTCGATATATTAAACGAAATTGTTTTCGACGCGGAATTAAAATTAGATTTTAATTCGGGCGAACGAATTAATTTAGAATTAATTTGTTAGTGACGTGAATAGTGACTTTGCTAGGCGTAATCATTTAATTACGTCGCAATGGAAAATTCGTTAATTTGGAATTAGCAAACCCGAGCCCGGGATTATTTGCGAGCGCATTCGCATTTTGAATTCCAGTGGGCACGTAAGTCAAATCAAGCGTCAAATCATTAGTCGTATCAAGCGTCAAATCACTTGTCACTTTGAGTGATGTGACTTGACAACTTGTGATTGATGTGATTGAGTGATGTGTGTGGTTGGCATTTGTGGGCATTAATTGCCTTGACTTTTGGAACCAAAATTGTGTATTTGTTTTAGAAATCAAATACCAAAATTAATTAACACATATCATCTCTCTTTCTTCTTCCTTTTCTCCCTCTTCTACACGCCCATGTAGGGCTTTTCTAGTTCTATTTTTCACTGAAAAACCGTGAGCAAGAAAGGGACGCAAGTGCAATTTTATGGCAAAATCAAGAGTGCTAGCACACTCCGGGATCATGCGAAGGTGATAGGGAAGTCCACCCATGAGCCGGGAATCAAATGACGAGCTTGGAGCTTGGTTTCTTGTTGATTGAAGGCCGAACACAGTGGACTGTCACTGCTACTGCCGAGAGGTCCAAGGGCAGAAAAGAATTTTTTGTTGCCTACCGCGTCGCTCAACCGATCGATATGAGTATTCCGTGACTTTCTCGATTGTATTCACACATGTTCATGCTTGTTTATTGATCATTGAGACCTTAGTTAACTCCAACACTTACTTCGTGTCGAAATCTTTGATTGACTCAAAAGTTTCTGACTTGTGTTTCATAAGATACACATAACCGTAATGCGATGCCACATCTGTAAAGGTTACGAAGTATTCATATCCACCTCTAGTCTAGCTAGATATGGGCCCAATTATGTCATTATGAACGGGGGGTAACAGATCGGTGGCACTTGCACTTTTACCAAGTACAAGGTGTTTTAGGCACTTTGCCTAATAAACTAGATTCGTAGACATCATTTGAATTAGAATCAAATCCGTCCTAGTATCCACTCTTCAAAAGTGTGGATATACGAGTCTTGTTTAATGTGTCACAGACAACAATGCCAGTTTTAAGTCTCAACAGATTTATTCAGTTTGAGCTTTTGTTTGTCATATTATATGTTTGAGATTCATTTATATTCTAAATAAAAATGATGTTATTCACATCTAATGTGCTTATCTCAATATCATCTTTATAAACAAAACACTTATTGTTTTAGAATATAAAGGTATACCTGCAACATGTTAAACTAGATACAGAGATAATGTTATTTGTCAAACTAGATGCATTATAACAGTTTCCTAATTTAAGTACATGCCCAAAGGGCAGTTCCAAAACTTAGCTTTCTACGGCCAAAACAACGACTCTGTCCCGCTTCCAACTCATAGGTCGATCTCAATTGAAGCCAGTCTCCTGCTAATCAACAGATCCCGCACATCACTACATATATTTATGTACCACATCCAGTATCTAAAATCCAATTTTAAAACCAACAGTGGACATGTTTATAACAAACATACCTGAAGTCGGAGCCTTGCCCATCTTCACTTCCTTCATGTCTGCCTTGTCCATACGACAGTCACGCTTCCAGTGACCCCGTTTGCCACAGTTTAGGCAAACATCTTAGGATATGTCATTTGTCTTCCCAGAATACTGTGACGATTTAGCCTTGCTCTTTTTTTCACACCCCCAGAAGCCTTCGGCCAAGCCTTGGCCTTCTGGGATGTCGAAGTAAGATGCACCTTGCGCTTCTTGCCTTTTTGTAAGATCTGGCTCTGTCTCCTTGAGCATAGCCATTAACTCTCCAAGAGTTTTCTTATTGCATTAGTACTTATAAGATCTAAAAATAGATCTATGAAGATCCTTCAATTTCAATATCATACTATAAGGATCTAATCCTTAGTTCTGACGAAGAAATTAAGGAGTCATTGCGGAAAGCATAACGGATTAAGCACTAAAGTTATCATCACCATGAGTCTTCCAAAGCTCATGCTCCACTATTTTCTCAACTCCGGGCTTAGGCCCGAGATGTCACTCTATCAAATAAAGTAATTTCTCGGCTCCCAAGACTATCCTGAGGTTCTATTCCCAATTTGAAAATTGAAGTCGCTTAAAGACATTTTCACCGAGGATTATGTTTTAAACGCTAATCTTTCAGTTATCTTGATTCCAACAGTCCAATTATCTAATCAACGATTTCGGGTACAATCGAATATAATGATTACTATAGTCTAACTATATAATCAACTACTATTTGATTGGTTAAATTCAAATATATTGATTACTATAATCCAATTATATAATCAACTATAAATGAAGTAGTTTGACTACAGTTCAACTGTTTAATTAAAACAACAATTGAATATTAGTCCAACTAATATATTTATAAATATTTTAATGACGAAAAAGAAATGAGCGCGTATTGGTAATTATCTAAACGAAATTGAAAATTTAAATCTTGCCTCCCACTATTTTTCGGCGAGCCTCTAACCCTCTGTGGAGTACTCAAGAAACCTAGTTTCCTAGTGGGCTAGGATCCCGTTAAATAACAAACAACCTTGACTTTGGCCAACAAGTTGTATGAAACTTAACTAAGTAGATCTCTAAGATCAATTGGATCTCATCCAATTCCTAGATCCAGTAGGTAGACCTCCAAGTCTGAAACATATATCCAATATATGCCAATATATCCAATATATTGCCTAACCATTTTCCTCTGAATCAACTAAGCCTTGACTTTGGCTCAATAAGCTTAATGAAACCAGTTAAGCGTGACCCATTGACAGTGGGAAAGCTTCGTAATCGAGGTCGATGAACAAGAAGTGACCTTGACTTTGGCCAACAAACACAACTTGCCCAAGACGTACGATATGGAACAAAGCTTTTGTGATTCAAACACATCCGCGATGGAAAAATGTCTTGACTTTGGCCAACAAACCAATGCCAATCTTAGATCTTGAGAGAGAATCACTCAATGGAAGGAAAAACACTTAATATAAAATGAGTGTTTTTGTCACGATTGGGCAACCAATTTATTATCTTTAATTAGGTCTCATCATACACCCTTAAGCATGCATTCTAAAAGCATAATAAGGCGCGATAAAATTTAATAATGATATGCGGATGAATATATAACAAACTTGTTCCTAGAACAAACCTCTCACTTTCCTCTCTCCCGCTAGCATTATTCATACTTCTACCTAATTATATAATACTCTAAAGAAACCTCATTTACATTGAGGGGAATTGGTGAGAAGAGAAATACAATGAGAAAAGAGGTAATAGGCTGGACACGCAGGTCCAATTTAATAAATTCTAAATTTATTACAACAATTTCCAAAATTGCCCTCACCCTTCTAATATCCATCTGATATATATTATTCATACATACATCCAAGTATTCACACAAAGCATGTTATCAATCAATCTAATCCAATTAATTAATCTTTGATTAGTGACCATCCAATGTTCAAACAATGATTTGATTTGCGCGAGTCCAACACGTTTAAGAATAAATACTCAAAGTACGTATTCTTGAATTATATCAAACTACAATTTTAAATCCAATTTAAATTGTATCCAATACTAATTAATATTTAATTCCAAATTAAATAATTACAATTCAATAGAGCCTTTTAGACTTGGATTCCAAATCCAATCTTTATGGGTCTCAAAGGCCTAATTAGTATCCAATATTATTCAATTAAAGTCCAATGGGCTTTCAATTAATTCTTAAGGCATGGGCTTTGGCAATTATGGGTCAAACCCAAGATGCCAAGGCCCAATTAGGAATCACCCTATGCCAAAAATCAATTTAGGCCCAATTATCATATTTGGACTTTATGGAAAAGGTTTTAGGCCCAATTGGATCAAACCAATTATCCTAAACCAAACTTGGCCCAACCAAGCCCATTAAGCCCAAATACAATAAATTAAATTAACTTATTATTCCAAATTCCAAATTAATTCAATTCAAGTGTAATTACCATAATTAATTAATTAATCTAATGCTTCCAAAATACTAATTAATTCAATTAATCATGCTCTACATTCTAATTCATGTCTAACAGAAATTGAAGCAAAATCAATCTTATAACATGCTCCAAGGCTCACGGCAAAGGCATACAAAAATCATTCAATTTGATTTCAATCTAATTAAATCAACATCTAAGATTCTATCATTCCAACAACACATCCAATTGTCTAATTTTCAAAAACTTACCATGAGCAACCTAGGGGTACATTCGGCTAAGCATGAAGAATTAGGGATTTTTTATCTAATCAATTTATCACAAATCCAGTTCAACATCACATAAACTCAACCCAACCATCATTTTAGGCATTTCATGCTCCAAACACAAAAATCCCAAATTTAAAGTTTAGAACCCTAGATTTTCAAATCAAGCTTAGATCACTCTGATACCATTTTAAGTGTTCCTAGAGATATGCCAATGTTGGATAATATGACCCATAGCGTCACTATTTTCACAGAACATTGTGTTGCTGTGGCAAATTAACTATGTAACAAGGAAATTGCACTCTCGTCATTTGTGATTAGATCACCATAGATATATAAATGAAGAGAGGTCCCTATGATTAGTTCCTGGATTGAGATGATATGAGACAGTATCAGTCCACGAAGGATTAATCATTAAATATCCCTAGCCGTAGTATTATCGAGACTGGACATCGATAATGCGGAATAGGCTAGTATTGCACTTGTGCGCGTTGTGAGGGCACAACGGACATAGTTCTCATATATATAAGTATTGGATACTTATGCAAGTGCGATAGGAGGTCGTGTTTCACCGATGGTACGGGAAACAGCTTCGCTCTGGATAGACCCCTCGGAATCCCATTGGTATTATGACGATGTGTCTATGGGAGGCCGAAATCAAGGTAGGTGTGTATAGTCTTAACCTGAGACTTACATCGCTAATGCTTACGACAATCGATATACTTTAGTTGAGGTCGTCTAGGACTGTAACTAGTTCTGTGTACGCCAATGCCGGGTATATTGAGAATCGTAGTGTATTGGATGTGATGTCAAGACGGAAGTATCACTCCAGTCATAATGGAGATGATGTCACGCAGGATACGGTATTAGTGCTCTTAAGTGATGCGCATCCAATCGTGATATTATGACCAGGTCATGAATATCCGATTATAGAGACTAGTTACCAGACATCCGATATGTGTTTCGGACGGGGCAGACACTTATCCAGCCCCAGCCCTAGCACGTGACTATCCGATACTGGGCCGATACACAATACATTAGTATACTACGCTTGATACAGATCTTAATATTCTTAAATGGATATGTCCGGAGAATTGGGTAGACTTGGTGCTTTGCTAGGAGTCGACCTTGTCTCGTAAATCGGTAGAACGTAGTACTTGGTACGTACGTGATTCGGACACTCCGACGACCGTATTTACTGCCAGATTATCCGGGGATCTCATGGGTCGCTTCCCGATAATCCACCGATGACGCACAACTCGCACTCTTGAATAATCTGGGATTATATAGAAGAGAGAGAGAAAATTAATCTAGGATTAATAACGGAGATATTTTATCCGGGATAAAATGTCGTCTAAAGAGAGAGAACGATTAATTTGGAATTGATCGATGAATTAATATATTCGATATATTAAATGAAATTAGATTTCGACGCGGAATTAAAATTAGATTTTAATTCGGGCAAACGAGTTAATTTAGAATTAATTCGTTAGCGACGTAAATAATAATTTCGCCAGGCGCAATTATTTATTTAAATTCGATTGAATTAACGTCGCGACGTAAGCTCGGTATTTCGGAAATATCGAACCCGAACGCGTGAGTGCACGTGGGCCCACTTTCATTGGAAACGTGTGGGGCCCACATGACACATGTCATTGCATTAACTTTGACACATGTATGTTAGATATTTGACACTCTAATGATTGCATGGAGATTGTGTGCATTGCACTCAATGTAATGCATGGAAATGAGTGTTTGACACTCTAAGCCATTGCATGATTGTGTCATAATTTTATTATTTGTTAATGAAAATTATGGCATAAATATAAATTGATTTTGGTAACAAAAAATTATGGTAATACATACACATCTTCTCTCTCATTTCCTCTCTTCCTCTCACGAAAATGGACTGGTTTGGAACTGGTTTTGGGCGTGAGTTAAGGGAAGCAAAGAGTGATTCTCATGGTGAGAAATCAAGTGCTAGCACACTACAAGTCTTGCGAAGGTGGTAGGGAGGTTCGACCATGAGACGGGATCCATCCGACGAAGCTAGGAGCTCCGTTTCTCATCTCAAATTTCTGTTTTTGGAGGCAGTGGACTGCATGCAGTGGAGCTCAAAGGCAGTGCGTTTTTTGGGCATCATTCGTTTCCAAATCGACATAACCGATCAATGTAAGTATTCCGCTATCTTCATTGGTGTATTCACGCATGTTTTCATGTCTTGTTTGATCTTGGGACCTTAGATAATTACCAACAATGGCATCATGAGCTAATGTTGCAAGCATGAAATTTTAGGGCTTAAATTTGGGTAAATGTTTGTTGAGCATGATTTGAATAAATGCTTGTTTGAGTATG
Organism: Zanthoxylum bungeanum; assembly: GCA_019454045.1. Lineage (NCBI taxonomy): Eukaryota > Viridiplantae > Streptophyta > Magnoliopsida > Sapindales > Rutaceae > Zanthoxylum > Zanthoxylum bungeanum. Next base: position 289,593 of record SKCR01033605.1, on the reverse strand, counting down.
CTTATAACATGTTTAAATTCATTTTGGTTGGACTAATTTGATGAAAAATGATTTGGAATTATTTTCCCCAAAATTAACACCTTGGCCGAATGTATAATGATTTTGGGATCTTGATTTTTCATTTTTAATTCATTTGATGAGTTGTAATGGAGTAGGATGATGTTAATTTAAGATTGAATTGGATTTAATTTAAATTGACAAAAACCCTAAATTCTATATGTTGGCCGAATGGTGCCTTGCCCTAATGTCTTGGTGTTTTGATTTTATGAACATTGGATGTGTATGAAATCATTCGGGAAGTTAATACGTGTCAATTGTGTAATTAATCGGAATTAAATTCAAATCGGACAAAATAACCTTCCTTGGCCGAGAGCATTGAAGCATGTTAATGGGTTTGATTTTTCAATTTGTGTGTTGGACATGTAATAATGAATTAAGCATGATTAATTGGACTAATATGGTGTTTTAGAAATATTGATTTAGTTGATTAATCATGTAATACACTTTATTTTAATTGAATATGAAATTGGATTTTGTCATATTTATTAATTGGGCCTATTTTGGAAATTGGACTTTAATGTTGTAATTGGGCCTATTGGGCTTGATTTATCAAGTTTGGTTTAAGCCAAATGGATTGGATCCAATTGGGCCCAAAACCTTGACCATAAAGCCCAAATGCCACTTAATGAACCTTTAAAGTTCAATTGGGCCTAATGGGCCAAGATTGATTTATGGGCTTATGGGGTAAATCCCGGATTGGACTTGGTTATCGGTTTGACCCGAGTTGACCAAAAGTCCACGCCTTAAGAAATCAATCAAAAGCCCATTGGACTTTAATTGAATTGACGTTGGACGTTAATCGGTCTTTGAGACGCGTTACGATTAATTTGGAATTTAAATCGAAAAGGTTTATTGAATAAAAGTGTAATATTTAATTTGGAATTGAATAATGAATTAGTATTAAATACATGTTAAATTAGATTTAATGATGTAGTTTAATTTAATTCATGAATTCGTACTTTAAGTACTTATTCGCAAAAACGAGTTTGACTCGAACAAAATCAAATCGTTGTTTGAACATTGGATGATCACTTAATTATCAGATTAATTAATTTGATTAGATTGATTGATAGCATGCTTATGTGTGTGAATACGTGGTTGTGTTGAATGAATAATGTATATCGGATGGATATTAGTTGGGTGGGCAATTTTAGAAATTGTTGTAATAAATTCGATTTATTAAATTGGACCTGCGTGTCCAGCCTTATCACCTTCTTTCTCTTTGTATTCTCTTCTCACCTATTCCCCTCTATGTATATGAGGTTTCTTTAGAAGTGTAGTGTAACGGGTAGAAGTAATACTAGTGCTAGCTTGAGTGAGAAAGGGAGAGATTTGATCTAGGATCAATATGTTAAGTATCCATCCGCATATCATTATTATTTATTTTCATACTCGCTTTATTATGTATTTAGAATGCATGTTTAAGGGTGTATGATGATGAGACCTTAACAAAGATAATTAAATTGGTAGCCAATTTGCACGCGAAAAAGCCCTCATCAAATATCATGCGGTTTTTCCTTCCATTGAGTGATTCTTACTCAAGATCCTAGATTGGCAGGGGTTGTTGGCCAAAGTCAAGCCCTTGTCCTTCAAAGATGTGTTTTAATCACGAGGCTTTGTTCCATATTGGTGTCTTGTCCAAGTTGTGGTTTGTTGGCCAAAGTCAAGACCACTTCTTGTCCAACGACATTGATTACGAAGCTTCCTTGTCAATGGGTCCGCGCTTGACTGGGATCATTAGGTTTGTTGTGCCAAAGCCAAGGCCTAGTTGATTCAGAGGAAAAAGGTTAGGGTATATATTGGATATATAGGCATATATAAGATATATGTTTAGGACTTGGATGTCCACCTACTGGATCTAGGAGTTGGATTAGATCCAATTGATCTTAGAGATCTACCTAGTTAATTATCATACAATTTGTTGGCCAAAGTCAAGATTGTGTGATATTTAACGGGATCCTAGCCCACTAGGAAACACGGTTTCCCGAGTACTCGACAGAGGGTTAGAGGCTCGACGAAAAATAGTGGGAGGCAAGTATTGAATTTGCAACATTCGTTCGAATACTCGCTAAACGCGCTCATCTATTTTTACTCGTCATATTAATCAAAAGTATTAGTTGGACTAATATTTTATGTTGTTTTAAAATATTATATAGTTGGACTATATACAAACTCATTCAATATATAGTTGATTTTATAATTGGATTATAGTAATCAATATAATTGAATTAAATGATAGTTGATTTTATAATTGGATTATAGTAATCAATATTAAAATTATAGTTGATTAAATAATTGGATTATTGTAATCATTATAATAAATAGTACCTTATTAAATTGATTAAATAGTTGGACTATTGAAATCAAGAAAGAATTGAAAAGTTGAATATTTAAAATATATAATCATTGGATTAAATGCTTTAAATGATTTAATTTTCAATTGGGAATTAATAATAGGTTAATTTATTTGATAAAATAACTTATTATGACTAAGCCCATTATTAAGCAAATAGTAGAGCATAAAGTCTTTGGAAGATTTATGTGATGATGACTTTAGTGCTTAATTAATATACTTATAATAAATCTATCTTTAGATTTAAAAGTATTAAAGTTGCAATTAATTGACTATTCTAGTGGTGAAAAGTCAAAGTTTGCAATTGGGCATGTAGCACAAGGTGCATATCATTTCGATATTCTAAAACCCAAGGCTTGGCCAAAGGTTTGTGAAATATTGAAAAGATAATTGACATATCCCAAAGTGACTACCATTTGGATATGGAAGACACGAAGGAATTAAAGATAGGGCGAGGCTCTAACTTTAAAAATATTTGTCAAAGTTATGTTTACTACTAGTATTGAAATTGGATTTTAAATACTTAGTGTGGTACATAATACATATATGTATTGACGTTCAGAATCCGCTGTGAGCTGGATACTGGCTTCAAGCCGAGATTTCTCTGCGAATTGGAAACGGGACGAAAGTCGCTGTTTCGACCGTAGATACCTAAGTTTAGGAACTACCCTTTGGGTATGTACTTAAATTAGGAAATGTTATAATGTAACTAGTTTGACTAGAGACATTATCTCTATATCAGTGTTTAATCCGATGCGGATAAAACCTTTATATTCTAGAACACTAAAGTGTTTCATTATATAAAGATGATACTGAGATAAATACATTGGATGTAAATAACAGAATTTATATTTTGAATTATAAAAATCTCAAACATATAAAATGACAAATAAATAGCTTAAATTGATTTGATCAATGGAGACTTATATGTGGCATTGTTGTCTAGGACACAATTAAACAAGACTTGTATATCCACACCTTTTAAGAGTGGGTACTAGGACTGATTTGACTATTCAAATAAGGTCTACGAATCTAGTTTATTAGGTTAAATACCTAAAATACTATTTACTTGGTAATAGTAAAAGGGCCACCGATCTGTTAGCCCTATTCATGGTGAATTAAGTGGGCCCATATCTAGCTAGGCTAGATGTGAACATGAATATTTCGTGACCTTAACGGATGTAGCATCACGTTGTGGTTATGTGTTTCTTTTGAAGAACACAGATCGGAAACTTTTGAAGTTTCGACACGAAAGAAAACAAACAGATCGGCTATAGTGTTATTCCGCCACGGTAAGACCGAAATGGAAAATACTTAAGCAGTAAGTTTCATATATAATGAAAGAGTACGGTGTTCTTTCATGTGAGGACTCCTCCCGAGACACGTCAGTTAGACGGTGTGTCCGAACTAAAACGAATTTTGTTGGACATAATAAGGTTTATCACGAGTCGCTCTGAGCTACTATTTCCTTCAACAGGATATGTATTAACAGTGCAAAACTTATTTAGAATAAAGTTCCATATAAATCTGTTTGACAGATATCATATAGGATATGAACAGGGAAGAAACGAGGTTTCTCATTCCTGATAATTTGGGTATGCGAGGCATAGCAGTTTGGATGATACCAAACTAAGGACCCAAATTGGATAGTGCCAATATAAGTTATCCTAAGGGAAACCTTAAATATAGTACTTATAAATCCCACAAGAGAACAATGTGATTGTTGCTCACCATGCGGTTTTTTCCTGAGAGGAAGTACCGATATGCAGTGGTCAGTGGGAGGATAGTGATACTCGATGAAAAATCGGAGTAATACTGTTCTAGGCACGAAGTCCTTAATGGAACACAAACAGTTCATCTATGATGAAACTATACCATTAATCTTCAAATACACAAGAAACTAGTAGATCGGATAGAGTCAGAAAACAACCTAGGGTATGGGTTTCTGATCTAACCTCATAAAGATGTCAATCTTATGGAGGTGTACCATCCGACTACGTAATGAGGAAGTAATACGAGGTATTGACTCCCTGTTATGGCAAAGTGCCATGAGTCCGAAATGGATTCCATGTATAACAACTATGTTTGGATACTAGTTGTTGTACCACAAGGCATTGTGCCTATGGTACATTAAATGTCTTCAAGGAAGACATACATGGAAGGCAACATACCAACGTGCAAACCTAAGGTTTTGACGGAAAGGTATCGTTATCAACATTGTGTTAATAACGGTTCAACCTTTTACCTGTTGCCATGGTAAATCCATTTTGAAGATGCTTGTTGATAACTGTATATTTCATTTATGAAATATGTCAGTTACAAATCAAAATCGCTTTCCTGAAAAGGAAACCTTTTGGAGGATGTTTACAACATCCTGACGATTTTGTATAACCGACAAACCAGGTTTGCGGGTTATTCGATCCATGTTTGGATTGATGCAAGCATAAGGTTCTTGGAACTGTCGTTTTGAAATAATCATAATGGTTTATGATTTGACTCAAAACGAAATAATTCTTGTGTATATAAGGAGGTTAGTGGGGGAGCGCACTGACAGTAAATTCCCATATAGCAATTGGTGAAAGCTTGGCTTTCATAGATATTCTTTCATAGAAATTCTCCGTAGAATTCTGGGGAGTAACAACCTTTATTCAAGGAATAAAGATCTACTGGGATAGATTTGGAGTTTGTTAACACTCTCTGGGAAATTGTACATTTAAAATGTACTTGAATTGGTGTCTCATACGCTTCGAGCATATGGAGTCACAATCGGGTCAATCCAAGTGATAGTCACTGGATTGAAGATAAAAACATCTGTTAGTATCTCTGAGAACTAAAGATGCTATCTTTTACTATGGAGAAGGAGAACTTGAAGTGACTGGGATCACTGCAGCAAGTTTCCAAACGATTAAATACTGCGGTACTATAAAGTTTGAATAACGGGACAGTGAGCTGGAAATCTTCCAAGCAAGATAACTGTTGCCGAATAAACAACAAATGCGGATTATTGCTGCAGCTGGGGCAGCAATAGAAGCCATTTGGATCAAAAATAAATCTAATTAGATTAGATATAGTTCTGTTAGCAGCTGAGCTAGGCGTCAGCACAAGCTAAGGAATTAAAGGTCTCATCGACGATCCAGATATATACTTCTATATCATCTGATTCGTTCGGATCATACATCGTGGCGATGTGATGATCGTATAAATCGCGTCAAACGATAATCGAACAAATCCGCTGACGAAAACCTTTCCTCAGCAATTTGAGCGAACCTTACATAGTTCGGGTGTAGGACACTCGAGTGACTGGCTATGTGCCAAGTGGGAGATTGTTGGATAATATGACCCATAGCGTCACTATTTCACAGACATTGTGTTGCTGTAGCAAATTAACTATGTAACAAGGAAATTGCACTCTCGTCATTTGTGATTAGATCACCATAGATATATAAATGAAGAGAGGTCCCTATGATTAGTTCCTGGATTGAGATGATATGAGACAGTATCAGTCCACGAAGGATTAATCATTAAATATCCCTAGCCGTAGTATTATCGAGACTGGACATCGATAATGCGGAATAGGCTAGTATTGCACTTGTGCGCGTTGTGAGGGCACAACGACATAGTTCTCATATATATAAGTATTGGATACTTATGCAAGTGCGATAGGAGGTCGTGTTTCACCGATGGTACGGGAAACAGCTTCGCTCTGGATAGACCCCTCGGAATCCCATTGGTATTATGACGATGTGTCTATGGGAGGCCGAAATCAAGGTAGGTGTGTATAGTCTTAACCTGAGACTTACATCGCTAATGCTTACGACAATCGATATACTTTAGTTGAGGTCGTCTAGGACTGTAACTAGTTCTGTGTACGCCAATGCCGGGTATATTGAGAATCGTAGTGTATTGGATGTGATGTCAAGACGGAAGTATCACTCCAGTCATAATGGAGATGATGTCACGCAGGATACGGGTATTAGTGCTCTTAAAGTGATGCGCATCCAATCGTGATATTATGACCAGGTCATGAATATCCGATTATAGAGACTAGTTACCAGACATCCGATATGTGTTTCGGACGGGGCAGACACTTATCCAGCCCCAGCCCTAGCACGTGACTATCCGATACTGGGCCGATATACACAATACATTAGTATACTACGCTTGATACAGATCTTAATATTCTTAAATGGATATGTCCGGAGAATTGGGTAGACTTGGTGCTTTGCTAGGAGTCGACCTTGTCTCGTAAATCGGTAGAACGTAGTACTTGGTACGTACGTGATTCGGACACTCCGACGACCGTATTTACTGCCAGATTATCCGGGGATCTCATGGGTCGCTTCCCGATAATCCACCGATGACGCACAACTCGCACTCTTGAATAATCTGGGATTATAATAGAAGAGAGAGAAAATTAATCTAGGATTAATAACGGAGATATTTTATCCGGGATAAAATGTCGTCTAAAGAGAGAGAACGATTAATTGGAATTGATCGATGAATAATATATTCGATATATTAAATGAAATTAGATTTCGACGCGGAATTAAAATTAGATTTTAATTCGGGCAAACGAGTTAATTTAGAATTAATTCGTTAGCGACGTAAATAATAATTTCGCCAGGCGCAATTATTTATTTAAATTCGATTGAATTAACGTCGCGACGTAAGCTCGGTATTTCGGAAATATCGAACCCGAACGCGTGAGTGCACGTGGGCCCACTTTCATTTGGAAACGTGTGGGGCCCACATGACACATGTCATGTTATGCATAACTTTGACACATGTCATGTTATGCTTATTGACACTCTAATGCTTTGCATGGAGATTGTGTGCATTGCACTCAATAGTAATGCATGGAAATGAAGTGTTTGACACTCTAAGCATTGCATGATTTGTGTCATAAGTATTATTTGTTTAATGAAATTATGGCATAAATATAAATTGATTTTGGTAACAAAAATATGTAATAAATTACACATCTTCTCTCTCAATTTCTCTCTTCTCTCACGAAAATGGACTGGTTTGGAACTGGTTTTGGGCGTGAGTTTAAAGGGAAGCAAAGAGTGGATTCTCATGGTGAGAAATCAAGTGCTAGCACACTACAAGTCTTGCGAAGGTGGTAGGGAGGTTCGACCATGAGGCGGGATCCATCCGACGGAGTTTGGAGCTTCGTTTTGATCCCAAATTTCTGTTTTTGGAGGCAGTGGACTGCTGCAGTGGAGCTCAAAGGCAGTGCGTTTTTGGGCATGATTCGTCTTCAAATCGACATAACCGATCAATGTAAGTATTCCGCTATCTTCATTGGTGTATTCACGCATGTTTTCATGTCTTGTTTGATCTTGGGACCTTAGATAATTACCATCAGCCAAGATCGTCCTAAGAGTGAGTTTTGTGTGAATAATCAAAAGAAGAGTTGCGGAAAATACTCACATTGATCAGATGAGTCAAAACTTTTTATGCATTTCGGTGGAAGCTCCAAGTCCTTCTTGAGTGTTCCAACACTTGGGGTATGAGTTTCCCTATCACCTTGATCCACTCCTTTAATGCTAACTTGAAACAAATTGAAAGAAATTTTCCCCTCCAGGTTCATGGTTCACATTTTTAGAGAGAAGAGGGAATGGGAATAATGTTTTTCAAGTTCTAAAACTTGTTACAAAAAGTTGACTTCTTAAATTAACTTAACTTAAGTGTGTTGTGTAAGTTAAATGAATTACATTTAATAGCCAACCACCTCCATACACTTATGACTACGTGATGTAAGTCAAATGTCAGTTGATGTAAGTTGTGGGCCCACTTTAAATTCAAAATTCAAGTAGGTTTCCTCAAACACACTTCGGGGTCGAGTTCGTTTAATGCGAGTAAACGAATTTTCCGTTTTTGCGACGTAATAAATCCAATTTAATTAAATAATAATGCCTAGCAAAATTATTACGGAAGTCGCGTACGAATTATTCCAAATTAATTATTGACACGAAATAAAATCCAAATTTAATTCCGCATTGAAATCTAATTTAAATAAATATCTAATATATTATTTTAGCTCAATTAATAATAAATAGTAAAATCTAATTTCACTATTAAAATTACTTTCTAAATTAATCACATTCTCTCTCTCGACGAATTTAATCCCAGATTAAATTCTCGTCGCAATTAATCCCAGATTAATTCTTTCTCTTTTAATTAATCCCAGATTAATTCATTGCCGTAATTAATCCCAGATTAATTTTCTCTTCATAATTAATGCCCAGATTAATTTTCTGTTCGAGTCAAATCTCAACGGTGAATCTTGGGAAGAACACCGACCAAGAGAGATCATGGATATGTTGGCAGTAAATACAGTCATCGGACATCCGAATACGTGCATTACCTTACTCTGGGGCCATGTTCTCACCGATTACAAGACATGGTTGGCTCCTAGAAAAGCACCGTGCCTACCCATTCTCCAGAAATATTCTTTAAAGGAATATTTAATTTGTTCAGGCGTAGCATACGTAGTATTTCGATTAGATCCAGTTCGGGGTGGTATTGTGTCTGCCCCGTACGAGGATATATCGGATCACTAGAAACTAGTCTCTTTTATGATCGAAAAGTCATGACCTAATCCTACTTTCCGATTCTATAGCAATTATAGAGTACCAGTTCTGTATTCCTGCGTGATCATCATCTCCATATGACGGAAGTGATATTTTCCATCGTGACATCACACGCAATACACTGCGATTCTCAGTATACCCAGAAGAGGCGTACACAGAACCTGTTAAAAGCCCCAGATGACCAAAACAAAGTATACTGATTGTCGCACGTATTAGCGATGCAAGTCTCAGGTTAAGACCAAAACACCTACCCTGATTTGGATTCCCATAGACACATAGTAATACTACCAATGGGATTCCGAGAGGTCTATCTAGAGCGAAGTTGTCCCGGTCCAACGGCTAACAGAACCTCATATCACACTTGCATAAGTATCCAATACTTTAATATATGAGAACTATGTCGTTAAGCTTCCATAACGCGCACAAGTGTAATACTAGCCTATTCCGCATTATCGGTGTCCAGTCTCGATAATACTACAATAGGGATATTTAATGATTTAAAACCTTTGTGGATTAATATTGTCTCATATCTTATTAATCTGGTACTAATCATATGGACTTTTATCATTTATAATCAGGTAATCCAATTACAAATGATAAAAGAGCAATTCCTTTGTCACATAGTTAATTTGTACAAAACAACATGTTCTTACAAATAGTGATGTTATGGGTCGTAATTGTCCAACATGGGGATTGTTTCAAAGGCTGTAGGAAGTAGGCTGTCAAGTCTTGGGAATCATCTCAAATCCCTTGGCGGAGGCGAATCTTATAGGACCATCAAACAGAGAGAAACTTATTATGGCAGGTATGTCCAAGTGATTGGTGGAAATGATTAACCGTGCTGATGCTTTTATTATTTTGTCAGGTGGCTTGGGCACGATGGATGAAATTTTTACAATATTATCTTGGGCGAACTTGCACATACACCAGAAACCGATTGGACTATTTAATGCTAATGGATTTTATGATTTTCTTTGTGTGTTTCTTGATGATGCCCGAAGAAATATATTCATGTCAAAACCTGTAAAAGAACTCCTATTTACTGCCAGAACTGCCCAAGATTTAATTGACCAACTTTTAGCCTTTGAACCAAAAATTGACCCTATCCTTTACAAGATAATCTGGTCCGATAATGATTGTGGTAAGAAGCATCGGATAAATCTGGATCTTAACCTTTAATTTTCATTTTAGATGTAGAATTTCAGTTAAACAGGTACTATCTTAGAAACTATTATTCTACTTCTTAAGACATTAGGGACAATGTCTCATTTAGGTTTGAGGGACGGAATAGTTGACTAGTATCTTGTTTTTATTGTGTTGTTTTTATTTGATTTTTAGTCAAAAATTTTCAAAAAAAATTCAAAAAAAAAATTTAATAAAAAAATGAAAAAAAATATTTTGTGTTTTTAATTTGACTAATGTGGTGAAATTGGTGTGAGATAGATGTGTAAGGAATTACCACTCCTGAGACGTATCTCAACCTATTTCGTAACAAGTTAATTTTTATTTATTTCCTTTTTAATTATTTAATTTGTGAATTCTCCATAAAATTGATTAAAAATGCATCTTCACATGCTCAGTTGACATGTATTAACAACATGCATGGTAACATATGAACATGAGTAGTAATTGATAAGTTTGTATTATCCAGTGCTCTAGTTTTATTGGAGGAAGCATCTAAAAAGCGATGGGATAAAAAAAACGTCTGAGATTCTGGTAATTAAGTCTGTAAGGGTGTCTTAACACCTAGTGCCCTAAAATCAACTGGTTTGGGAGTCACTGGCCCAAAGCTCGCTACATAGATTGAAGATGTTAAAAAATATATATATTTATATCGGAAATCTGAGTAATTAAGTCTGTAGATGTGTCTTAACACCTGGTACCCTAAAGCCAACTGGTTTGGGAGTCACTGGCCCAAAGATCGTTACAAGGATGGAAGATATTGTATAAATAAAAAAAATCAGAAAAATATTTCATCGCTAAAATATTTGTGAATTCTGATATAACTTTTGGACAAAAATATTACTCTCTTTTCAAGTACACTTGTGAATATTGTGGGCACAATGACTTGATTAATACCTTGTTAGCTGTGTATATGAAGAATGGTAAAAATAATCGAAGAATTTACTTATTCGGTAATTTAGAAAGAAAGAAAACAACTATTAACTTAGATAAGGAGTTTCACATGTTAGTCACTAACTTGTTTATTCTCTTTTCTGTTGTCTTTTGCTTTTGTGTGCATTAGTTTTATTATCTTTTTAATGTTATTATCTTTTTACTTTTTTGTCCATTCGTTTTATATTGACGTTTGTTGGTATCGTCACTGTAAGCCCTCACGAGACTTCAACTCGTCCACTAGGGACACCAAGGGGTTTAAAGGCTTGTTGCATACGCTAAAAGCAATCGCAATCCCTAAGAAAGTGGCTTAGTTTAATTTTATTTTTAAGATATTTATATTATTTTATTATGTTGTTTTGCTCGAGGACTAGCAAAATGGTAGGTTTGGGGGTGTGATGAGTGGTAAATATATCATTATTTCCCACTCATTTGACCTAATATTTGGTGTAGTTTCTTGTGTTTTATGAATTTTTTGATGTATTTTGTGTTATTTTGTCGATAAGTAAAGTTTCAGGACTTACTGGAAGTAATTCAAGGCCAAAACAGTGAAAAATAGACAAAAGGACAAAACTATCTTTTGGACGTCGCGACGCGCAAGTCCTCTGCATCGTGACCGCTAACGTGCACCGGGTTCTGCTAAAATGCACCGGACATGTGTCACCATCACATGTTGCCGAAAATCATCATCATTTGCTAAAATGCGCCTGCCAAGTGTTAACACCACAACGAATTATGCTAACGTGCGTCATCCCATGCAGCCGACACTAAAAATTTAGCTGGCGACGAAAGCGTGACACGTGTCACCATCTCCGCATAAGCCGCGCCATATGGCAGAAATCTACGGAGCGTCGCGACGCGTAAAGTTGTGCGCGTCGCGACGCGTGGAGCCTATTGGTGCCTATAAATTCAGCCGAATTTCATTTGAATTTTCAAACCTTCCTAGAGTTCCTAATAAGAGACTAAGGATTGTATCTTGTTTGTTTAAGTTTTTGTATTTTAAATTAAGTATTTTTATTTATTTATTTATTTTCATCACTTTTAATTTTGAACTTTTACTTTTAGCACTTTTAATTATGCAATTTTACTTTTAGTAAATTATTTTATTTATTTACTTTTTATTTCTTTTATGTTCAGTAGTTAATTTACTGCTGGGGTAGGGTGAAGCTTTTTACTTTTATAATTTAGATTAATCTCCCTAAATTATAATATATAAATTATCTAAAAACCTGACTTAATTGGATACCGCCTTATTGGTCAGTTGGACTTAATTAAATTGATTTTAACCTGACTTAATGGGATACCGCCTATATGGTCGGTTGGTAATTATCACATAAATTTATATATTATAATAAGGGAGATTTCTAAATTAGAAATAGTAAAGGTATATTAATCTCACTTAATTTATAATAAGGAAATTATAATTTAATAATATGGATTAAAAGTTGATACCGCCTTAAAGGCTGGTTTTAATTATGTAACATAATGTGACACCGCTTATAGGCCGGTCTTTAGGTGACATATGATTACCGCCTAAATGACTGGTTTATGGATAAATAATAACACCACATTTATGGTTGGTTCAACTTAATTGGGTAACCCTGACAATTTCCATATTATAATAAAGTGAGATTTCTAAAAGTGGATCTTCTAACCCCATCATTTTATTTTTATTCTAGGGAATTGATGAAACACAATATTAACATACTTAATAATTGATTTAATTATATTATAGGTAAAATCTTAGTTTGTTTATTGAATCTTAAGCTTAATGCTTTTTGTTGCCTGATCTCCTATAAGATTGATATGGTAAACTTAAAATGAACTTGGAAAATGGATTTTAGGTTTTAGCCTTAAATTCAATAGCCCATGATCTTCCTTGAGGATAGATAACCCTTTAATCGATTTCCTTACAGGATAGACATATACATGTCAGACGGGGGTAGCCACAATTGGAACTTATACTTAATGAATTCAGGTAACTTGGTTAACATATGAATATGATTAATTGGGTTATTTGGGTTTGCATTTGACTATCGACAGAGGCTTATGCATATCTTCGTGTTCCAGGTTAGCAAACTGATTTATTACACATATATAAGAGAATCAATTCATCATTATAATAATATTGTGTAGAATCACAACTCTAGATATTTTGTCTTTTGTTTATTTTCCTTAGTATTTTTTTTATTTAATCAGCAAATCCACATTCAACATACCAATCAAGCGATCAATCTCTTCTCCCTTAATTAGATACTTGTAAGTAAATAGTATCAATAATTAATAACAACAGTAGAAATTAAGTGATCGTGGGAACAATATTTTTATACTACTTGAACGACACGTGTGATTGCGTTATACGCGTGTGATTACGCCGGTCAAACGCCCCCATACATCAAGTTTTTCAGAGACAGATCAGTTTTCAGATATCAGGTTTTCAGAAAATAATTTTCAGGGATCAGATATTAAAAATCATTTTCAAAACAGATATTTCATATATAAGTTTACAGAACCAGATTTTCAAAAGCAGATTTCAGAAAAGTTAAGTTTTAAAAAGAGATTCCAGACAAGATTTTTCTGAAAATAGTTCAGAGTTTTCAGACAAGCAAAAAGGTTTTCATATAATTTTATTTTCTGAAAGAACCTTGGTTTTAGAATTGAACATTTTCATTATAGTATTTTAGTTTTATTTTAAATTGCCCACTCACTTAGATCGTTCAAACGGTCTAACCCCTCACTCTCAGTTTCTTTGTTTTACAGGATACCAGGAGGACGCGCTTGAGAGGATGGATACTGATGGCAGTCACTAGAGGGTCTGAGTACACCAGATTTAGTTATAGTTCAGTCATAGTCATGTAAAGTCATGCATTTTGCATGTTGTATAGTAAAGATTTCATATGTAATATGTTTAAGTATTATTGTCAAGGTTTTATTGTAAAGAAGTGTTAAGTACATGACATGAGTCAAATAGTACTTATATGTTAAAATGAGTTTGGGCAATGGTCCCATGTTTGAGCTATAATTGAGATGCGTTAATAGTGATGTATACAGTCAGTAAGTCAGAGGCTCAAGGGGATAGGTTAGCCTATTCCCTGCCGATAGCATCTCCGGGATCGGAGATATTACAAAGATGGTATCAGAGCATGGTCTAGGGAGTTAGTGACTGCAGCAGGCAGCGTGTTGGGGTCTGGTATACGCAGTATGTCCGGTATACCCGTATACGAGGCACTACCTCTCCAGTATATTATCCTTGAGTACATCATCAAGCTCCATATACAGGTTAGTAAGCATTCCTCAGGCTACCTAAGTTGCTTCTCAATAAGTAACCCTAATTCCTACTCTAGTTAGGAATCATTCCATAATTATTCGGAATTATTACTACAAATTTAGTTAAGCCACAAACCTAGTTAATACAAGTACTAAGAATAGTTACTTAGTGGAGTAGGAATATAAAGCTTTTAGAAAGGAAGAAAAGATACATAGAAGCTTAAACGGCCAGAGATAAAAAAGTAAGGAGAAAGAAAGAAATAGTAAAGTTCTAAGGATATCCACCCAGGAAAACAGGAAGAGAAATAGAAAGCTAGAAATGAAAGTAAGCAAAGATACATAACTGTTCAAGTGACCAGAGACAGTAAATGGGAAAGATACAGAAGCCGATGATAAAGAGAATACCATAACCTATTACAGTAAAATGGAATATAGTAATCTTGGGTAGGAGAAAGAATGCCAAATGGACCTATATAAGGTTTCTTCTTTTCTCTAATAATCCTTCCTTCCTTAAGAAGTTACTTCAAGCTAAACCTATAGACAATGAATATCCTGTATAGATAGCAAGTAACCCGAATAGCAAAGAATAGTAAGAAGCATAAAGGAGGAAAGGAACCAGAAATAGATATGGTAGTTCCAACGAATATGAGATGCCAAAAAGGATTTAGAGAATTCTAGATTTTCAAATTCAGGCCCATAAGCAGATAAATGGAGGTCATTAATATAAATGCTTTGTTGTTTAAACCTAAGGATCTGATAGACAAAGTCCTGACCTATCTAAACCTTCATCCCTTAGTTATACCGGTTAAGGAAGCTTCCCCGATGGAGCTAATCTCATACTTATCTCACATAAATAATAGACCCTATAAGGATACAAGAGTATCCTAACAAGGAAGCCGATATCTATTGATATATGGATTCCTCCCCCATTCTTTATCAACTTAGATAAAAGTAATCGTAAAGAAAACCCAATACCCATAATACTGTAGTTTGAAAGAGGGCCAACAGATCTTGAGGAGTGGTTTATCCAGAAAGGAATCAATGAGGATTTAAGGATAAAAGAGAAAAAAAATTGACACAAGTCAAAGTTAGCAAGATTCTGGTACTAGGAATAAATCTATAATCATATCAATATCAGTATAAGTCTACGTAAGTCCAAAAGGACGGACTTACGAGATAGAAAGGACTCAGAATTTAATAAGGAGTACCAGAATGGATATGAAGACTAGGTAGCAAAGTTGTGGTTTATCGCTAGAGTTGAGAGCAGAAATCTAGAAGAAGTCAGAAGAAGAAACCACCATTAGCCTTAGTAGTATGGCTTAGAGCCAAGAGGTAGATTATGAAAATAGTAAAAAAGAAACAGAAAATAACAAAAGAGTTCAGTACATATAGTGACATAGATAATGTATCTTGGAAACAACAATGTAAGTGAAGACCTCGGAGTGATTGATCAAGATTAAGAAATCGTAGGACATTGATTAGTACATACAGCTTCCAGTAGTATGAATGATAATTCTTCCTTCCAGAAACCTTACTTTAGTACGTATATAGATACTCAACTAGGAGTGGGAAACATGTGTATACCCCTCGACTTGGAGCTCAACAAGGATTTGAATAAGTAAGGAAAAGCGTGGGATACGATGGATGAATCACGAAATAGCAAGATAGTGAACAAAGAAACAGATAAACACCAAGAAAGTGAATGTTCCAAAACAGTAAGGAATTAAAGTAAGCAACGTATAGCAGCATAATGGTAAGATGTCTGACTTATACAGAGTTTCCCATAGCTTAGACACACAACTTATTCAGAATTAATAAAAGTGTAGTATCCAAGCCAATGAATTGGTAGTGATTCCGTAACATGTATTAATATATGGAGTTTCCAAGGAAGTGCAGACTTAAGAGATCTAAGAAAACGAGATAAAGAGGAAAGTCAAGTAACATAGCAAAATTTAGAAAGGCAGGATAACAGTAGGAGTACGGTAGGAGTTTGAGATAGCATGTTCCTTATGGAGATTCTTAGTAGGAAGTAGTATGATTAATAGCCAGAGGTAAATTATGAGTAGAGCTGAAAGAGATAATTCTGATGGCTTTAGCAGAAATACCTTAGTCTGGGAGCTAGCACCAAGTATGCAGATTAGAGAGTCCTAAGCTCATGGATAAGCCGCATATGCAATCGGAACACGGGTAACTAGTGAGAACACCTCAACTAGAAAGCTTCAAGACAAGCCCCACCCTCCCAGCCCTCGTTAGATAAAAATAACAATGATGGACCTTGATGTTCACCTCGAGATATTCCTAGAATCAAGTGCATGTGTAGGGAAAGGAAATCAAAACATAAAGCTTTGTATACAGTACAAGAGTAGAATAGAAGAAGAAAATAGCCCAAAGTAAAAGATTTAAAAGAAAAGTTATTTAGATGAAGCGATGAATAGATAAAGTATTAGTTTAGTAATGATGAGGATATAAATTTATAGCGTTAGACATGGCTCGAGATGTGTAGAGATGATATTCTTCTGGTAGGAAAATAGAGACAGATTAAGAAACTTCTAGGTATAGAGGGAGATCAAAAGAGAGATTAAGAAGGTCAATAAGTCAAGGGTTTAGAAGAGAAACTGTCAAGTCTCGGTGATAATAGTAGAGAATATTGAGTAAACAATGACAGAAGTGTATAACCACAAGACTTTTTAGTATTGGAACCGAGGAGATAAGTTCATTTCAAGGTTGCTTTTGGTACATGTGTAGTATAGTATGAAAATGAAAAGATAAGTTACTATAATGCTACATTTAGTACATTGGGTGAAAATTCAAGCTATAAGTTACGTAAACGGTCATTGGATAAGAATGGAATTTACAAGTTGTGAGTATCTGAGTTATGACAATATAGGGTACAAGAAAAAATATGAACTGTAACTAGAACCAAATCACCATAAATAACATCGAGAAAGGGAATACAATTTAAGCAAAAGTATGTATATAATTAAACTTAGCTTATGAACTTTATTTCTATGTCATTAGCCGAATAAGGAATATTCCAAAGAAGCTACCTAGAATTAACCTTCCTAATAGAAACCCTTCTGTAAATAACACTAGTTAGCAAGAGATACACAAAGACTTTGACATTGTATTATGAAGTGCTAAGCTCCATAGATAATCAGAGAAATGGGAACTTGGAAGAACAAAACCCATAAGAATTTGAAGCTTAGTGAGAAGATAGAGAGTTAAATAGTTAAGTTATGGAGATGAACACTAGTTTGTGATACATAAGCAGCGTTAAGGGAAGATACACGAGATTATTCATTTTACACTTACACTAGAATGAAATCAGTACACGCAAAAGGCTTAACCATGGAGAACGCTAGTAGTTTATAGTAGTTTGAATGTACATGTTGGAAAGAACCAGATGGAGACAAGTAAAGTTAGACATAGCTAGGAATCGAAGAATAAGATTTCCGTAAGATGTAACAATAGTCGTAGGACAGTAGTATTAAGTACCCAGTAGAACTCTTACAAAGAAAGGACAAGGAATTGCCATTCAATAAAGAAATTCAAGAGGTATCATGCATGAAACAAATATTAGGATTAGAAGAATTGTAATGCATACTTATGAGCTTTAGAAATAGAGTAAAGTATCAGTCCATGCAGACAGAATAGAGTACCTTCTAGGTTACAATACAATTGATGGAGCAAAGTAAAGAATGAGTATGTAGACGGTTATAAGTTGGTGAACTAAGAAATAGCATGTGAGTTATGTAGCTTGCGATAAGATGTTTAGTATCGAGAATCTCGAATCTACACAGACTCCAGAATTTTAGTTCTAAAGAGGATTCGAGGACGAATCCTAATTAAAGGGGGATGAATTTGTAACATCTGGTGAACCTGATGACTTGTACGGTACCGGAACCTGAAGACTATTATAATTTGGAGGCATAATACTTAATATAAATCATGTTCAAGCAAGTACGTGCTCATAAAATGTCATTTGGGACATTCAGAAGATTCCTTGAAATTTTGACGCGAAACTTAGTTTATGTTCCATCTCGAACAACTTTTAATAATCGAGCCGTACAATTTTCATACGATCTCAAATTTTTATGAATTTTATATTTTCGGAAAGCTAAGACCAAGAGCTACAACTTTCACGTTTGGAATTTCTACAAAATCGAATCCGAAATGGGTCAAAAATCGTGATATTTGTAACAGCTACAGTAATTTCGAGAAATGACTAGAAATGGGACATGTGGTAAAATTTCAACCACCCAAATCCATCACAAAAAATCAGTACCCTTCCTCTATAAATAAGACACTATTCCCTCATTCCAAAACTGGAAATTGGGTAGAAAAATAAGAAGAAGAAGAAGAAGAGAGGAAAAGAAAGAAAAGAGAGAAGAAGAGCAAAGAAGAAGAAGAATAAGAAGAGCATCAATTAAGGGCTTAGAGAATGAAGAAAATCAAGAAGAGAAAGGTAAGAAAACTTGACCCAAAACATGGTTTATTGAATTTTGAAAGCATGATGATAGAATAGAGATGTTGGCATGATAAGGATTGTATATTGGTGATTGATAAGTAAAGAAAATGATTGTTGAGTTAAATACCCAAATTATGAAAATTTTAAAGGTTTGGTTAAAAACAAGAAGTGTGAGGTTAAGATTTATTTAGGGGTGATATATTGATTTAGAACATGTGGAATTGAAGATTTATGGAATTGTTTGTGTGTTGATATTGATATAGAAGTGTTGAGGATGCATTTAGGTAAGATAGACTTGAGAAAGCAAGTGCAAAAACCTAGAAATCAGATGCGCGTCGCGAGGCCAAGGGGGTCAGGGTCGCGACGCGTACTGGAAATTAAGACAGAATCGTTTCTGGAATGTGCGCGTCTCGACGCGCAACACCTTGCGTCACGACGCGAGATCAAAATTTTCCCAAATCAGTTTTAATTCATTCCAATTTCACCCCAGCATGTTAGAGGCCACCATATGGATCTCGTATCAGTTCATGAATACACAATACACCATGGTATAATGATGATATGCTTTGAAATAATAATAAGTGCTTGAGTGGATAAATTTAGTTTAATTCGGAATCTGTTCCCCGACCCATTTTCTAATCAAAGTTGTCAATCATAGATCATCGCAGAAACCAGAGCTTGGAGGGTAGAATAGATTTTCAACCCCAGTTCTAGTTCACTGGCTTGGGGGATGGTGATACGTAATGCCCTAAGACCACTAGTTTCAGGGACCTGTAGTGGCATACTTTGGGGGACAACGATACGTAACTCCCTAAAGTCATGGATTTGCACTCCTGGCTCTAGTTAGGCGTATGAGGGGATGGCGATACGTAAAGTCATTGATTTGCACTCCTGGATCTAGTTAGTTATGTAAGGAATTTGGAGATTTTTGATCTATTCAATTTATCTCAATTCCAATGATGCACAAATCCATTTCATCATCATACTAACACAACCAAACAATCAATTTAGGTAAATCAAGTTCCAAGCAAAAAATCCCAAATTAAAGTCCATAAACCCTAGAATCCAAATCAAGCTTAGATCTCGCTCTGATACCATTGTTAGTGTCCTAGACATGCCATGGGATCTCTAAGTGTGATTATTGTGTGAATTATCAAGTGAGTTGTGGAAAAACTTACATTGATTTGGATGAACATTCGAAACTTTCATGGATGTAGATGGAAGCTCCAAGCTTTCTTTTGTGTTCCAAACTCAAGGGTGAGTTTCCCTATCACCTTTCTTTGACTTCTTTAAGTGCTAGCTTGAACAAAATTTGAAGAACAAAATTGTCTTCCATTGGAGAGAGGCTCACGATTTTTGCAACAAAAGAGAGAGTGAATAGTGAATTTTTGTTTTTCCAAAAACATGATTTAAAGTTAGCTTGTGTGTTGGTACAAATGCAACATTTATTAAGCTCAAAATCTTCCATCAAATGATTGACATGTGATGTAAGTCAATGGGTCCCACCCAATTTAAATTCAAAATTTAAGTTGGCTTCCAACACACAACTTAGCTTTGGGCCCGGGTTCGTTTAATCCGATTAAACGAATTTTCCGTCGCGACGTAATTAAATCCAATTTAATTAAATAATAATGCCTCGCAAAATTATTACGAAAGTGGCTTACGAATTAATTCCAAATTAATTTGTTCCCTTGAATTAAAATCCAATTTTAATTCTGTGTTGAAATCCGATTTCAATTAATATATCCAATATATTATTTTAGCCCAAATGAATAAATTAAATAGAAAAATCTAATTTAACTATTAATTTTATTTTACCGATTAATTCCAAATTAATCACGTTATCTCTTCTACACGAATTAATCTCATATTAATTCATGATGCAATTAATCCCAGATTAATTTTTCTCTTTGTTAATTAATCCCAGATTAATTCTTGCCGTAATTAATCATAGATTAATTTTCTCTCTCATATTTAATCATAGATTAATTCTGTTCGAGTCAAATGCCATCGGTGAATCTTTGGGAAGCGACCCTAGAGATTCATGGATATGTTGGCAGTAAATACGGTCATCGGACTATCCGAACACGTGCGTACCTGGTACCACGTTCTTACCGATTTACAAGACATGGTTTTCTTCTAGCAAAGCATCATGCCTACCTAATTCTCCAAAAATATATTCAACATGGAATATATATAATTTGTATCAGGCGTAGTATACAATGTATTGGGTATTACAATCCAGTATCGAATGTCACATGCTAGGCCTAGCGCTGGAATTGTGTCTGCCCTGTACGAAGCATATATCCGATCACTAGCAACTAGTCTCTGTAATCGGATAATCATGACCTAGTCATACTATCCTGATAGCTGCAGTATTTAATAGTACTAGTTCTGTGTCCTTCCGTGATCATCATCTCCATATGACTGAAGTGATACTTCCATCTGGATATCACACCCAATACACTACGATTCTCAGTAAACCCAGAAGAGGCGTACACAGAACCTGTTAAAGCCCCGAACGACCAAAACCAACGGGATTAAGACCAAATACACCTACCCTGATTCAGATTCCCATAGACACATAGTCATACTACCAATGGGATTTCGAGAGGTCTATCCAGAGCGAAGCTGTTCCCGGTCCAACGGCTAACAGAACCTCATATCACACTTGCATAAGTATCCAATACTTTAATATATGAGAACTATACCGTTAAGCTTCCATAACGCGCACACGTGTAATACTAGTCTATTCCGCATTAATATTGTCTCATATCTTATCAATCCAGAACTAATCATAAGGACTTTTATCATTTATATATCCAAGTAATCCAATTACAAAATGATAAAAGAGCAATTTCCTTTTGTCATATAGTTAATTTGTACGAAGAACACCATGTTTTTTACAAACAGTGATGCTATGGGGTATAGTTGTCCAACAATCTCCCACTTGGCCTATAGCCTATCACTCAAATTTCTAACACCTGAAATATGTACGGGTTGCTCATGCTTTTGTGAGATATCGCTTTCGTCAGTGGATCTACAAGGTTATCATCTGAAATGATTTTTTCGATCTTGACATCACCACGATGTATGATCTGACGAATCAAATGAAACCATCGAAGTACATAATTGGATCATTGATGAGACAGTAATTCTTTAGCATGTGTTGTAGCCCAGCTCAGCTGCTAACAGAACTACTCCTAATCCAATTAGGAATTTTATAGATCCAAAATTCTTCTTTTGCTGCCTCAGCCGTAGCAATATATTCCACTTTTGTTGTTGAATCGGCAATAGTATCTTACTTGGAAGATTTCCAGTTCACTGTTTCGTTGTTCAAACAAAATATGTACCCTTATTGCGACTTACAGTCGCCTTTATTGGCTTTGAAACTTGCATCGGTGAACTGAGTCACCTCAAGTTCTCTTTCTCCATATACTAAGAAAGCATCCTTAGTTAGTCTAAGATACTTAAGGATGTTCATAATATCAATCCAGTGACCATCACCTGGATCAGCCTGATTGTGACTCCACATGCTCAAAGCATATGAGACACCAGGTTGCGTACATGTTTATCAATGTACGAGTTCTCGGAGAGTGCCAACAACTTTTAGATCAGTCTTATTAGATCCTTATTCCTAGAATAAGGTTGCCTCTCCCAAGTTTTTCATGGAGATTTTTAATGAACGCCAAGCTTTCACCGATTGTTTTATGGGAATGTCATTGCTAATAAGTAATATATCATAATCGTATAGGGAAATGAATGTAAGTGCGATCCCACTAACCTTCTTATATACACAAGAATCATCATCATTTTGAATGAAATCATATACCATTATGATCTCATCAAAACGTTGGTTCCAAGAACGCAATACTTGCTTAAATCCATAAACGGATCGATTTAACTTGCAAACCTAGTTTACATGTTTTGGCGTGACAAAACCGTCAGGCTGTTAGAAAAAACATCCTCCAAAAGGTTTCCGTTATGGAAAGTGGTTTTGACGTCCAGCTGCCATATTTTATAATCGAAATATGCAGCATTAGCAAGCATTATCTGAATGGATTTAATCATGGCAACATGTGAAAAAGTTTCATCATAATCGATACCATGTTGATGAAGATACCCTTTTGATAAAAGCCTAGCTTTGTACGTTTGTATGTTGCCATCCATGTATGTCTTCACCATGAACACCCATTTGCTACCAATAGGCACAATGCCTTCTGGTACATCAACCAGTATCCAAACTTGGTTGTATACATGGAATCCATTTCGAACTCCATGGCCTCTTGCCATAAAGCGGAGTCGATACTCTGTATCGCTTCCTCATACATAGCTGGTTCTTCTTCCTCAATAAGATTAATATCTACATGAGGTGAGATCAGAAACCCATACCTCTAAGGTTGTTTTCTGACTCTCTCCGACCTACGCGGTTCTTGTGTATTAGAAGATTTTGGAACAGTCTCATCCTTGATGGACTGTTCGTGTTCCGTGAGGGGATTGGTGCTAGGAACAGTATCACTCTGATTTTCATTGAGTTCTACTTTCCTCCCACTTACCACTGCATTTATGAATTCCTTTTCGAGGAAAACTGCATGGAGAGCAACAAATATTTTATTCTCTTATCGGTTGTAGAATAATATCATTTGGTTTCCTAGGATAACCTACAAATAGGCACTTATCCGATTTGGGTTCTAGTTTGGTACCATCCAAACGTTTAATTATATGCCCAGTGTAGGTACTACATTTTTGCATATAAGTCCCTATGATGAGTCTCATTTGGAGACACTACCTTTTGAGTCGCGGAAGTCGCGGGAAACGGAAGTCAGAAGGGAACCTATATTTTTGTTAGATTTTAGTCGTTCGTTTAGCTTCAGGCTCGCTTGTTGGACCTCCGTTATTAAAATACACCCTTAGCATTGGCCCAAAACTACACCAAGCCCATCTCACCCAAGCCTAATCCAAAAAAATAATTAAAATATTTAAAATACATGTCACAAATTAGAACCAATTAAATTAAATTAAAACCAACTAAATTGAAATTAAATTAAAACCAATTAAATTAAATTGAAATTGAAAATAAATTAAATTAATATCTAATTAAATCTAATACAAAATTAAATAAATCAATTCCTAAAATAAACAAATCACTACCCTAATTTAAATAATCCCCTCCTAAATTACATAATTTTTTTCCTTAAATAATTAAATAAAATCCCTCCCTATATAAACAACAAACCCTAATCCTCTTCAACCTCTCTCTTGCCTCTCTCTCTCACGGCCAAATAAGAAAACCCTAATAACAGACTCACGCTCAACGTACCCTCAACACATTAACAACAGCAACCTTCAAAGCATTCACTCCACTCAACGCCATACTACCCCCTAACCTTGATCACTCCATTACACGCTGAAGTCCTCCTCATATATTGCCTAACGCCTAGCCACATAAACCAAAAAAATACTCATGCAACCCTCTTCCCTCTTGAATTAAACAACGCCACTAGCAGCTTCACCTTGACACCTCACACTCACCGACACAGACCAGCCTCCACTCGGCAACAACACTCACGAACCCTAGCAATAATGTAAGCCACCCGCTTGGCACTCACACCTGCCACCCTTACTGCCTCACGTCCTTCACACAGATCAGTACCCATTCTCTCTCACGTAAACAAACTCACAAAGAAACAATAAACCCTCTTTCACGCAAGCCATCGCTCACTCCACTTATGTATCGACGCCTTTTGCTCCTTCACACACAAACACCCTAGGCCCTCTCTCCTCTCCAACAAACACAACAGCCCTTCACTCAGCCATTATTCACGCACCTTAAACTACCCTTCAGGCAGCAACCTCACGCCCCGGCCTTCAGCCCAAGTCACTCACAAACAAAAAATCATCATCCTCTAATCCCACATCGAATAAGCCAAAGAAGACTCAAAACCATTCACGCTCAACGCACCAGCCCCCTACTCATGAAAGCAGCTCCCTGCCCTTTAACATAATCAACGCCACACCCTCCACTCACCGGCCCTAAACACGTACACAGCCCTTCAATTCATCACCACTCACAGCCTGCCTTTCACTAACCATAAACACAAACTGACAATAAAACCAATAAGCCACTCACGACAAACATACAAAAAGTCCCCCTAAAACAGTAGCCTGAATACAGCAAACACAGTGACCGAAAATTAGCAGTAAAATAGTAGCAAAATAACAGCGAAACGGAGTCAAAACAATAGCATGAGCTGTGAAATAGTGAGGAAAGACGCAAACCAGTGAACCAGAAAAGTTGCGGAGCTTTAACCCTTCCGATCACCATGAAACGCGAGTCCGAGAGTCGACGAAAAAGGTTAGACCTGAGGGCACTTTTCACATCCATTTTTATCCATATTTTTACTGTTTATTGAACCTTATTCGCATGATTATTATGGAGTGATGCATGTTGTGGCTCTTGAATAGATAGAAAATGCATGTATTGTGAAATGGTGTATATTGTGGCCCTTGAGTAAAATGGAAAATATGTCGCCTCTTGTGGTATATAGGATGGAAACCCGGACATAAATTTCCTAGCCGATTCCGAATGGACGGTAGTATGATATGTACTCGGGATACAACTTCACGTACCACTTGAGCAAATAACGCATATTTTGTTTTATGTTGTTTTGATTTGATTATTACCCGCTATTTAATTTCTGCATGTTATTTGTTTGTAAGCGCATGGGCTTAGTAAGTGGGATTAAAGGTTCTCTATGTTGAGGATTAAAATCCTTTGACACGATGCTTTGCTGCGCCGGATGATGTATATTTGATTGAATGTAAGATGTGTTCAATCAGGTATACGAAGTCCGATATTGTTATCGTTAGTTTTATATGCATTATGTGATAAAGCGCATGGGCTTAGTAAGCGGGATTAAAGGATCTCTATGTTAAGGGATTAAAAGCCTTTGCCACGATGCTTCGCCGCGCCTTTCATTTCGTTATTTGCTTTTCTTTGTACATCATTTTCTTGCATAATCATGCATCATAATGTAATGCGCATGGGCTCATCGAGTTGGATTAAAGGTCCTCCATCTTGAGGGATAAAAAGCCTAAGAGCTACCTTTGCCACAACGATTTGTCGCTCCTTTTAGAAGGCGTTTCAGAACGCCGCACGAACACATGTTTTCTGTCTCAGTTCGTTCGAACACGTTTACGAACGCTACTCGAACGCGAACCTTCTGTCTATCATTCGAACGCGGTTACGAACGCCGTACGAACGCCCACGTTAAACAGGCCCTCTTCCATCATATCTCATGCATGGTTACTCATTTTTTCATTTACCTTTTTGATTGTTCATGTTCTCGCAGTTAGTCATTTATTGTGTTCACGAGATCACATGTTCTTTTCCATGATGCATGTTTACACGATAGTTATCTACTTATACTTCTGCACTCACCTATTCAACAAGTTCATGAAGTTGTATGCCTGCTGTATTTCAATTTATCTTTATGCATGCAAATTCGGACATAGATTATATGCAAATAGGTTATAAGTAAATTTAGACATAGGTTATATGCAAATATGAAAATGTGTTACATGTGAACTTAGATGAACTCTTGATGTATGCATGCGAACTTAGGAGTAAATTACCCCTTAGGAATATATGTTGCCAAATTCGATTAAATTATTGCACAAATCATTTTATTACAAGTGGCATAAGTAAGGGACCATTTCGAACCCAACGGTTTGAGGTTTTCCATTGCGAGGGGTGAGTGCGGCCTTAAATCATTTTCCCGGTTCACACCGGGTGGCGACTCCATTATTTCTCTGGTTTAGTTCCCCCGCGGGCTCTTCCGTACTCCCAACCGGGCCACGAGCCCGGAACAGCATGCATCGCACAGTTTATGTGTCCCACAGTCTGGCGACTCCACTGGGATAAAGAATCGGCCCTGAAATAATGTCTTGTAATATTATGATTTGTGCTTTAAGTTAACCATTCCTAATGTGTTAAAAATGGTTTAATCAAAGGCACTTTTAAGGCTAGGTAATGGTTTGGTGTCTTCCTTCATTCACTACCTTTCTATAAGGAAAAGCTGTGAAGGCACCTAGATAATCATCTACTCGTAGCCTACTGTGATGGACTAATTTGGAGGACTCGTTGTTTATTCCTGATACCAAGCGATAAGAGCCTAAGAGGCTTGGGTACTTAAGAGAGCCTCGCTCCACCCTCCCTTTGGGGAATCTACAACAGAAAATCCATTTGACAGTCAGTCACACACCATAGCTCGTTGGCACGTACCTTAGTGTCTAAAAAAGGTGCTCTCACTTGGTCACTCGGACCCCTTGGAGTGGGGAGACCTAGTTGTGGGTAATCCTTCATCAACGAGTGCCTTTGTCCACACCCCTGTAGACCCGCATGTGAACCTAGTCGTAGAACTAATAAGAATTATTTACTTGTGCTTTTGTTTGGGAACATGGTCATTTGGATCCATTCGGACCTTTTGTCATGAGGTATGGGCTTGTTGGGCCATTTAATTGGGACAAGAACATATCTTATGATGATTGGGCTAAAAGCTTCTAAAACGCCAATGGGCCATTATATGTTTGTGTTTAGGAACATTATCATTTGGATACTGTTGGAATTCTTGCCATGAGATGTAAACTTGTTGGGCCATTTAAACTAGGACGAGTTCACTCCTATGACAGTTAGCCCAAAAGCTTCTAAAATGTTGATGGGTCGATTTGTGTGAAAATTTTAATGAGTTGATATATTCCTTGTATCGCATGCATCTCATTCACCTCATGCATACATGCACCATGTTAACCCCATTTTGTCTTGAAAGCCATCATAGATACCCGTTGGTTAGGGAATAGGGCAGACTTGTCAAAAGACCGAGCAACCACCAAAAGTACCGGCAGAAGACCTGACCCAACGGGATAGGAAACTCATTCATGCATGCATGCATACACGTAACGTATTTTGCATTCCTTTTTGTGTTTGTTTTGTTTTGTATTCACAGGTTTCAACGGAGAGAAAAAGAGAAAAGCAGCAAATGCAAGCCACCCAGAAGTAGTAACAGTACAGTGTCATCAGTTTTAGGAATGAATCATGGGGTTGAGGCCTACATCAGTCTCAAGAATGAATCATAATCGGTATCAGTTTCAGGAAAGAATCCCAGGGTTGAGGCCCGCACCAGTATTAGTTTCAGGAATGGATCCCAGGGGGCGAAGCCCATATTATCAGCGGTTGAAAAGAAGAATTCCATGGAGTGAGTGAGTGAAAAAAAAAAGAAGTCCTTGATGGTTAGGCATATGTCCGGTGACGATATTGTTTGCTGTAGGGAGAAACCTTAGAAACGATAAGTGCGAGATGTGCTCTCATCCGGTATTCTGAATAGTTGATCTCAGCTAGACTCGCGAGCACTTGATCACAAGATCTTAGTGGTGGAAGCATGTCTAGTCGGCAAGATGACTAGTCGAAGGGATGATGGATCAGTGAATGACCGTTTGCCTGGATGTCCACCCTGGTTTACTTATGCTACGATATATGATATGGTTGAGAACAAAGAAAGTCTCTGAAAAGAAAAAGAAAATAGACCGCCTATAACCGATAAGCGTGAAGCTACCATGGGCGAGTATTAGGACTACCATGAGGAGAAATGCTACCTTAAAGGGTAGGTGTGTCAAGAAAAGAAAAGAGAAAAGAAAAAAAATGAAAGAAAAAAAAACAAAAAAAGAAGAAGACCATATCATGTTGAGTATGACGAATTAATCACAGAGTGTGATTGAGACATCCAGTTTGGTTAGACCCACCGATCTGATTCTCCGAAATGAAATCATCGAGTTAGTTCACTTAAGGAATAAATTGCGAAAGAGCCTTGGCACACACACACACTAGGAGTCTAGTTCAGATCACCTATTCAGGGGATCGGAGTTGAGTGTATCAAGTACTTTCAAGGTTCTCAGGTTTCGATGCGAAAGTATTCGTTGAGGATGAAAATATGTCTAGCTATCAGGATTATCTCATGAGAGGCAATTTAATATGTTGAAATGACACATTAGCATCAGCATCAGTCTTGCCGGGTATGGCACTCTGGGGCGAAGCCCACATTATCATTATTAGTCTGGTCGAGTATGTCACCCTGGGGGTTGAGGCCCACGTCTTTATCAGTATCAGTCTTGCCGAGTATGGCACTCTGAGGGCGAAGCCCACATCATTATCAGAATCAGTCTTGTCGGGTATGGCACTCTGGGTGCGAGGCCCACATCTTTATCAGAATCAGTCTTACCGGGTATGGCACTGAGAGGGCGAGGCCCACATCATCAGCGGTATCAGTTTGGGGCGAGGCCCACATCAGTATCAGTATGGGGTGAGGCCCATATCAGTATCAGTATGAGGCTAGGCCCATATCAGAATCAGTTTTGGGGGCGAGGCCCATATCAGTAACAGTTCGGGGGCGAGGCCCATATCGTTATCAGTATCAGTCTTGCCGGGTATGGCACTCTGGGGGTGGGGCCCACATCATTATCAGAATCAGTCCTGCTTGGTATGACACTCTGGGGTCAGGCCCGCATCACATCAGTATCAGTCTGGGGGCGAAACCACATCAGTATCAGTATGCGGGCGAGGCCCACATCAGTATCAATCTGCGGGCGAGGCCCACGTCTGTATCAGTCTGCGAGCAAGGCCCATATCAGTACCGATTTTTAGCGAGGCCCACATCTACATCAATATCAGTTTGGGGATGATTCCCAGGATCGAGGCCCACATCAGCATCAGTTTCAGGGATGAGTCCCAGGGCCGAAGCCTACTGTTGGTTTCTATAATATGTCCCAATGAAAGATTAAGCATATGAAAACAACAATGAATATATATTAAAATATGAAGTATGGCGGAATCATACTTACAATGTTTTAGTGATGAAGAAAATCAAACCAAAAGTGGAAGCTCCAAGGTTGATGATTTTCGGCCAAGGAAGACAAGAGGTGGAAAGCTCCAAGCTTTGTGTATTCCAAGCTCTTTGATGGTTTCCCTATCACCTCTTTATGATCCCTTGAAGGTGCTAGCCTTTGTTGTGATTTTTCAATGCACAACTTCTTCAAATCTTGCAACAAAATGAAGAAAATGGAGAGCAAAAACTGCATGCAGTTTTCGGCAATTTGAGAGAGAAAGTTGTGTTTGTGTTATTAATTTTTGTTACCAAAAATCAATTTATATTTATGCCATAATATTTATTAAATTAATAATAAACTTATGACACAAATCATGCAATGGCTTAGAGTGTCAAACACTCAAACTCCATGCATAACCATTGAGTGTATTGTACACTATCACCATGCAATGCATTAACCATTAAATAATGCATATAATGACATGTGTCATGTGGGCCCCACACGTTTCCAAATGAAAGTGGGCCCATGTGCACTGACGCGTTCGGGTTCGATATTTCCGAAATACCGAACTTACGTCGCGACGTTAATTAAATCAAATTTAAATAAATAATTGCGCCTGGCGAAATTATTATTTACGTCGCTAACGAATTAATTCTAAATTAACTCGTATGCCCGAATTAAAATCTAATTTTAATTTCGCGTCGAAATCGAATTTCGATTATTATATTGAATATAATAATTTTATCGATTAACTCCAAATTAATCGTTCTCTCTCTAAATAAGGCACTTTATCCAAGATAAAGTTTCTCCGCAATTAATCCAAGATTAATTAAGTCCGAATCAAATATCATAGGTGAATCTTCAGGAAGCGACCCAAGAGATCTCCGGATATGTTGGCAGTAAATACGGTCGTCGGATAATCCGAACACGTACGTACCTCGTACTGCGTTTTTACCGATTCACAAGACAAGGTTGGCTTCTAGCAAAGCGCCATGCCTACCCAATTCTCCAGAAATATTCTTATTGGAATATTAGATCTATATCAAGTGTAGTATACCGTAGTATTGCGTACATCGATCCAGTATCGGACGATCACATGTTAGGCCTGGGGCTGGAAATGTGTCTGCCCCGTACGAAACATATATCGGACATCAAGCAACTAGTCTCTTTGAATCGGGCAATCCTGACCTAGTCATATTGTCCCGACGGTTGCAACCTATTTATAGAGTACTAGTCTGTATCCTGCGCGATCATCAACTCCATATGTCTGAAGTGACACTTCCATCTTGACATCACACCCAGTACACTACGATTCCTGATAAACCCAGAAGAGGTGAACACAGAACCAGTTTAGGTCCCCAACCACCAAAACCAAAGTTTACCGATTGTCGCAAGTACTAGCGATGCAAGTCTCAGGTTAAGATCATATACACCTACCCTGATGCGGCCTCCCATAGACACGCAGACATACTACCAATGGGATTCCGCGGGGTCTATCCAGAGCGAAGCTGTTTTCCGTACCATCGGTAAAACACAACCCCTATCGCACTTGCATAAGTATCCAATACTTAAATATATGAGAACTATGCCGTTGTGCCCTCACAACGTGCACAAGCGCAATACTAGTCTATTCCGCATTATCGATGTCCGATCTCGATAATACTCCGACTAGGGATATTTAATGATTAAACCTTTATGGATTGATACTGTCTCATATCATCTCAATCCGGTATTAATCATATGGACTTTCGCCATTTATATATCAAAGTAAATAATATTACAAAACGGCAAAAGGCAATTTCATTATCACATAGTTAATTTTGTACAATAATACAATATCATTTACAAACAGTGACGCTATGGGACATAATGTCTAACAATCTCCCACTTGGCTTATAGCCAGTCACTCAAGCATCTAATACCCGAACTATGTATGTGTCGTTCAAAAACTTGCTGAAGAACAGCCTTCGTCAGCGGATCTGCAATGTTGTCATCTGATGTGACCTTCTCGACCTTTACATCGCCACGATGTATAATCTCCCGAATCAGATGGTAACGTCGAAGAACATGCTTGGACCGTTGATGAGACCTTGGTTCCTTAGCCTGTGCTATAGCCCCGTTATTGTCACAATACAATGGAACGGGCTCAGCTGCTAATGGAACTACTCCTAATCCGATTAGGAACTTTCGGATCCAAACTGCCTCCTTTGCTGCTTCAGATGCAGCGATGTACTCCGCTTCTGTTGTTGAATCGGCAACAGTATCTTGCTTGGAAGATTTCCAGCTCACTGCCCCGTTATTCAAACAAAAATGTACCCGGATTGCGACTTGTAGTCATCCTTGTCGGTTTGGAAACTTGCATCGGTATACCCAGATACCGCAAGTTCTCCATCTCCATAAATTAAGAAAGCATCCTTAGTTCGTTTAAGATACTTAAGGATATTCTTAACTGCTATCCAGTGACCTTCACCTGGATCGGCCTGATAGCGACTGCACATGCTCAAAGCATATGAGACATCAGGTCGTGTACATATCATGGCATACATGATCGATCCGACTGCCGAGGCGTACGGTATCCGACTCATGTTGTCTCTCTCTTCCTGAGTCTTAGGACACATGTCCTTAGACAGAGAGGTACCACGTAGCATCGGAACCAATCCCCTCTTGGATTGTTCCATGTTGAATCGCTTCAACACTTTATCAATGTATGTACTCTGGGAGAGTCCAAGCAGCTTTCTAGATCTATCCCGGTAGATCTTTATTCCAAGAATAAAGGCTGCTTCTCCCAGATCTTTCATGGAGAATTTTAATGAAAGCCAAGCTTTCACCGACGTTAGCATGGGAATGTCATTGCCTATAAGCAATACGTCGTCGACATAAAGGACAATAAAAGTAAGTGCTCTCCCACTAACCTTCTTGTATACACAAGGGTCATCTGCGTTTTGCACGAAATCATATTCTTTTATGATCTCATCAAAACGCTGATTCCATGACCGTGATGCTTGCTTCAATCCATAAATGGATCGATTTAACTTACAAACCTTGTTTGCAAGTCTAGGTACGATAAAACCGTCAGGCTGTTGCATATAAACATCCTCCAAAAGGTTTCCGTTAAGGAAAGCGGTTTTAACGTCCATTGCCATATCTCGTAATCGAAATATGCAGCTATTGCAAGCATTATCCGAATGGATTTAATCATGGCAACGGGTGAGAAGGTTTCGTCATAATCAATACCATATTGTTGACGATACCCCTTCGCTACAAGCCTAGCTTTGTACGTTTGTACGTTGCCATCCATGTCGGTCTTCTTCTTGAAGATCCATCTGCATCCAATAGGCTTTACGCCTTCTGGTGCATCGACCAGTGTCCAAACTTGGTTGGCGTACATGGAATCCATCTCGGACTTCATGGCTTCTTGCCATAAATCAGAATCGATATTTTGTATCGCTTCCTCATACGTAGCCGGCTCAATATCCTCAATAAGATTAATATCTACATGAGGTGAGATCAGGAACCCATACCTCTCAGGTACTGTTCTGACTCTAACCGACCTACGCGGTCCTTGTGCATGTGAAGTTTGTGGTACAGACTCATCCCGGACGGTCTGTTCTTGTTCCGTCGTTGATTCATTGCCAGGAACAGTATCACTACGATCTTCATCGAGTTCTACTTTCCTCCCACTTACCACTGCATTTATAAAATCCTCTTCAAGGAAAAATGCTTGTAGAGCAACAAATACTTTGTTCTCTTGTGGGTGATAGAAGTAATATCCTTTGGTTTCCCTAGGATATCCTACGAAAAGGCATTTATCAGATTTGGGTTCAAGTTTGGTACCTTCCAAACGTTTAACATATGCCCAGCATCCCCAAATCTTCAGGAAAGAGAAACCTGGTTTCCTTCCTGTCCATATTTCATATGGAGTCTGTTCAACAGACTTTGACGGTACCTTATTTAAAATAAGTATAGCACTGTTTAATGCGTATCCCCAGAAGGATATTGGTAGCTCAGTGCGACTCATCATTGACCTCACCATGTCTAACAAGGTGCGGTTTCTCCGTTCGGACACACCGTTTAATTGCGGTGTTCCAGGAGGAGTCCACTGTGAAAGAATACCATATTCTTTCAAGTAATCTTGAAACTCATAACTTAAGTATTCGCCACCACGGTCTGACCGTAATGTCTTAATACTCTTCCCTGTTTGTTTCTCCACTTCGTGTCGAAACTCTTTGAATTTCTCAAAAGTTTCCGACTTGTGTCTCATAAGATACACATAACCGTAACGAGATGCATCATCTGTGAAGGTTACGAAGTAGTGAAATCCACCTCTAGCCTGGCTAGACATGGGCCCGCATACGTCAGTATGAACGAGAGCCAACAATTCTGTGGCACGTTCACCTTTACTGCTAAAAGGTGATTTAGGCATTTTGCCTAAAAGGCAAGATTCGCAGACGTCATATGAATTGGGATCAAATTCGTCCAAGTACCCACTCTTCGAAAGTGTGGATATGCGAGTCTTGTTGATGTGTCCTAGACGACAATGCCACATATAAGCTTCATCTTTTAGATTACTCCTTTTGAGCCTTTTGTTTGTCATTTTAGGAGATTCATTTATATTCAAAATATAAAGACCGTTATTTGCAACAGCTGTGCAAATTTCTGCATCATTTTTATATAAATAACACCCAGTGTTTCTAAATACAAAAGTGTAACCCTGCTGGGTTAACAAGGATACAGATATAATATTCCTAGTTAAACTAGGTACAAAATAACAGTTCAAAAGTTTAAGTACATGCCCTGAGGGCAGTTCTAAAACAAAAGTCCCTACGGCTAAAACAGCAACTGGTGTTCCGTTTCCGACCCGTAGATCCATCTCCCCCGATGCCAGCACCCTGCTATCCTGCAGATCCTGCACATCAGTACAAATATGAGCACCACAACCAGAATCAAAAATCCAATTTTTAAAACTAGAAGTATTCATATTTATCTCAATAACAAACATACCAGAGGCGATAGCCTTGCCAGCCTTGATATCCTCCCTCTGCCCTTTGCCCATTCGGCAGTCACGTTTCCAGTGACCCCTCTTGCCGCAGTTGAGGCAGACATCTTGAGATTTGTTCCTGGCTTCCCAGAAGTCTTTGTCGACTTGCCTTTGCCCTTCTTCTTATGTTTCCTCTTCCTCACCCCTCCAGTTGCCTTAAGCCCAGCCTTTGGCCCCTGAGAGGTCGATGTAAAGTGCGCCTCGCGCTTGCCCCCTTTTAGGAGTTCTTTTTCAGACTCCTTCAAGACGGATAACAGCTCTCCAAGAGTGTCATCTGTATCCA
Organism: Zanthoxylum bungeanum; assembly: GCA_019454045.1. Taxonomy (NCBI): domain Eukaryota; kingdom Viridiplantae; phylum Streptophyta; class Magnoliopsida; order Sapindales; family Rutaceae; genus Zanthoxylum; species Zanthoxylum bungeanum. Next base: position 254,535 of record SKCR01033605.1, on the reverse strand, counting down.
TCAACTTGTAGTTGATTATGATTTGTTTCCAAGTATCAGGAAGTGACTGCAAGATCATATCTATAGTTAGCTCAGCCTCCAAGACTATTCCCATATTGGCCAACTCATCAATATCGGCGATCATTTGAGCCCCGTGGGCCTCAACTGATGCGCCTTCAGTCATTCGGGCGCGGAAGAGTTTCTTCACTAACTCATACCTTTCCATCCGCTTGTTGGAGCGGTGGAGATCTCGAAGTCTAGCCATCATATTATAAGGATCCAAGTCCCTATTCTGGCGACGAAAGTGTTGAGTCATAGAAGCTAACATAATAGCCTGAGCTGTGTCACAATCACTGCTATGAGTTTTCCATAACTCAAGCTCAAATGGATCAGTGGGCTTAGGCGGGAGAGGTGTTTGTATGGCATACAGCATCCTCTCAGCCCCAAGACTATCCTTAGGTTCATTTCCCAATCAGCGAAGTTTGTCCCCTTAAAGACATTGTCACCCATGATGATGTCTCGGACATTTACCTTGCTAGCCATCTCAACTACGATAGTCCAACTATCTAGTTAACGATAAAATGGGTACAGTCAAACTGTTACAAAAAATTAACAATGTATTAGTCCAACTAATAATAAATAGACGAAATAATTTTGAAGAACGTGTAAGGCAAAGTATCTGAATGAAATTGCAAATTCAATACTAGCCTCCCACTATTTTTATCAAGTCTCTAACCCTCTATTGAGAGCTCGGGAAATCCTATTTCCTAGTGGGCTAGGATCCCGTTAAATAACACACAACCTTGACTTTGGCCAATAAAAGCTGTATGTAGCTATTAACTTAGGTAGATCTCTATGATCAATTGGATCTCATCCCATTCCTAGATCCGGTTAGGTGGACATCCAAGTCCAAAACATATGTATAATGTCAATGTATCCATTACATTTTCCTAACCCTATCCTCCGAATCATCTAGGCCTTGGCTTTGGCCAAAAACAAACCTAGTGATTCCAGTTAAGCGGGACCCATTGACGAGGAAAGTTTCGTAATCAATGTCGTTGGACAAAAAGTGATCTTGACTTTGGCCAATAAAAATCACGATTTGGACAAGACACCGATATGCAACAAAACTCTCATGATTCAAGTACATCCTTGATTGACAAAGGTCTTGACTTTGGTCAAAAACAAACTAATGCCAACTTCGGATCTTGAACAAGAATCATTCAATGGAAGGATATTTGCTTAATATAAATTGAGGGATTTTTCGCGTAATTGGCAACCAATTTATTTATCTTTGTTAGGTCTCATCATCATACACCCTTAAGCATGCTTCTAAAACATCATAAAGCGCGTAAAGTAAATTAATATTGATATGCGGATGGATATATAAAAACTTGTTCCTAGAACAAATCACTCCATTTCCTCTCCCCGCTAGCAATATTCTACTCTTACCCAATTACATAATACAATAAGAGAACCTCATTTACATTGAGGGGAATTAGGTGAGAAGAGAATACAAAGAGATAAAGAGATAAGGCTGGACACGCAGGTCCAATTTATAAATTCCAAATTTACAATAATTTCTAAAATTACCCTTTCCCTTCTAATATCCATCCGATATACACTATTCATTCATCACATACATATATATTCAAACAAGACATGCCTTTTACAACCAATCTAATCCAATTAATTAGTCTTTATTTAAATGATCATCCAATGTTCAATCAACAGTTTGATTTTGTGCGAGTCCAACTCGTTTGAGAATAAGTACACAAGGTACGAATTCAAGAATTATATCGAACTACTCGTTAAATCCAATTTAAGCTGTATTCAATATTAATTCTATTTATTTAATTCAAATTAAATATTTACACTTTTAATGTGCTTTTAAAGATTAGATTCTAAATCTTATCGAATTGGGTCTCCAAGCCCAACTAACATCCTATGTGGTTAATTAAAGTCCGATGGGCTTTCAATTGATTTATAAAGGCTTGGGCTTCGGTCAATGTGGGTCAAATCCAATTACCAAGCCCAAACAAGGAATCACCCTTAAGTGCCATAAAATCAATTTCAAGCCCATAAGGCCCAATTAAACATAAAAGCCCATTTATTAAATTTTAATATTCCAAATTTTAAAATTCAATTGATTAAAGTGTAATTGCATGATTAATTCATTAAATCAAATATTTCAAAAATACCAATTTAATTCATTATTCATCAATTGTTCAAAATACATGTCTAACATTTATTTGAACAAAAAACAAGTCCTTTAACATGTCATTTGTATTCGGCCAAGAGAGATTTTTGCGGTTCGATTGTTTTTCAATCCAATTGAATCACACATCCAACATACATACAGATTTTAAGTCATCTAATGAACTTAAAAGCAAAAATCCAACAATAGTGAAAAGGCCTAAATTTTCGGTCAAGCATCAATTTTAGGAAAAAATCATCCAATGTATTTTTTCTCAAAATTGAACATGTATCACATCAAATGTCATAATTTAATCATGCTAAAGTTATCCAATAAACTTATGCATGAAAAATTCCAAATCATCAAATGACCCTACATTTCAGCCAAGACACCAATTTGGGGAAAAAATATCCAATACAATTTTCTCAAAATTGATCATGTATCACTACATATAACAAACATTTAAGCACACTTAAATCATCCAATGAACTGTGTTGTGCATGCATAGAATCAACTTAATGGACGTGCCTCATATTCGGCCAAGACATCAATTTTGGGGAAAAATCATCCAATGCATTTTTCTCAAAATTAACCATGTATTATATCAAATATCATACATTTAAACATGCTTAAGTCATCAAATAAACTCATGCATGAAAAATTCCAATCCATTGGAAGCACCTCACATTCGGCCAAGACAACGTTTTGGGAAAAAATCATCCAATGCATTTTTGTTAAAATTGATCATGTAATATGTCAAGTAACATACATATAAGCATACTATAGCATCCAATTCCACAAGAACATGCTTCAATCAATTTTCCCCAAATTATTCCTAATGTATTTCATGCTTAAACCTAGCTCAATGATACCATTGTTGGTTTCTATAATATGTCCCAATGAAAGATTAAGCATATGAAATACAACAATGAATATATATTAAAATATGAAGTATGGCGGAATCATACTTACAATGCTTTAGTGATGAAGAAAATCAAAAACAAAAGTGGAAGCTCCAAGGTTGATGATTTTCGGCCAAGGAAGACAAGAGGTGGAAAGCTCCAAGCTTTGTGTATTCCAAGCTCTTTGATGTTTTCCCTATCACCTCTTTATGATCCCTTGAAGGTGCTAGCCTTTGTTGTGATTTTCAATGCACAACTCTTCAAATCTTGCAACAAAATTGAAGAAATGGAGAGCAAAAATGCATGCAGTTTTCGGCAATTTGAGAGAGAAAGGTTGTGTTGTGTATTAATTTTTTTTACCAAAAATCAATTTATATTTATGCCATAATATTTATTAAATTAATATATTATGACACAAATCATGCAATGGCTTAGAGTGTCAAACACTCAAACTCCATGCATAACCATTGAGTGTATTGTACACTATCACCATGCAATGCATTAACCATTAAATAATGCATATAATGGACATGTGTCATGTGGCCCCACACGTTTCCAATGAAAGTGGGCCCATGTGCACTCACGCGTTCGGGTTCGATATTTCCGAAATACCGAACTTACGTCGCGACGTTAATTAAATCGAATTAAATAAATAATTGCGCCTGGCGAAATTATTATTTACGTCGCTAACGAATTAATTCTAAATTAACTCGTATGCCCGAATTAAAATCTAATTTTAATTTCGCGTCGAAATCGAATTTCGATTATTATATCGAATATAATTAATTTTATCGATTAACTCCAAATTAATCGTTCTCTCTCTAAATAAGGCACTTTATCCAAGATAAAGTTTTTCTCCGCAATTAATCCAAGATTAATTAAGTCCGAATCAAATATCATAGGTGAATCTTCAGGAAGCGACCCAAGAGATCTCCGGATATGTTGGCAGTAATACGGTCGTCGGATAATCCGAACACGTACGTACCTCGTACTGCGTTTTTACGATTCACAAGACAAGGTTGGCTTCTAGCAAAGCGCCATGCCTACCCAATTCTCCAGAAATATTCTTATTGGAATATTAGATCTATATCAAGCGTAGTATACCATAGTATGCGTACATCGATCCAGTATCGGACGATCACATGTTAGGCCTGGGGCTGGAAATGTGTCTGCCCCATACGAAACATATATCGGACATCAATCAACTAGTCTCTTTGAATCGGGCAATCCTGACCTAGTCATATTGTCCCGACGGTTGCAACCTATTTATAGAGTACTAGTTCTGTATCCTGCGCGATCATCAACTCCATATGTCTGAAGTGACACTTCCATCTTGACATCACACCCAGTACACTACGATCCTGATAAACCCAGAAGAGGTGAACACAGAACCAGTTTAGGTCCCCCAACCACCAAAACCAAAGTTTACCGATTGTCGCAAGTACTAGCGATGCAAGTCTCAGGTTAAGATCATATACACCTACCCTGATGCGGCGTCCCATAGACACGCAGACATACTACCAATGGGATTCCGCGGGTCTATCCAGAGCGAAGCTGTTTTCCGTACCATCGGTAAAAACAACCTCCTATCGCACTTGCATAAGTATCCAATACTTAAATATATGAGAACTATGCCGTTGTGCCCTCACAACGTGCACAAGCGCAATACTAGTCTATTCCGCATTATCGATGTCCGATCTCGATATACTCCGACTAGGGATATTTAATGATTAAACTTTATGGATTGATACTGTCTCATATCATCTCAATCCGGTATTAATCATATGGACTTTCGCCATTTATATATCAAAGTAAATAATATTACAAAACGGCAAAAGGCAATTTCATTATCACATAGTTAATTTTGTACAATAATACAATATCATTTACAAACAGTGACGCTATGGGACATAATGTCTAACACTCTAAGATACTAACAGATGTTCTTAACTTCAATCCAGTGACTATCACTTGGATTGTCCTGATTGTGACTCCATATGCACAAAGCATATGAGACACCAGGTTACGTACATTATTCAATGTACAATTTCTCAGAGAGTGTTAACAACTCCAAATCTAGCCCAGTAGATCTTTATTCCTTGAATAAAGGTTGTTACTCCCAAGAATTCTACGGAGAATTTCTATGAAAGAATATCTATGAAAGCCACTTTCACCAATTGCTTTATGGGATTTCATTGTCAGTGCCCTCCTACTAACCTCCTTATATACACAAGAATTATTTCGTTTTGAGTCAAATCATAAACCATTATGATTATTTCAAAACGTCAGTTCCAAGAACCTTGCTTGTTTCAATCCAAACATGGATCGAATAACCCGCAAACCTTGTATTGTCGGTTATACAAAATCGTCAGGATGTTGTAAGCATCCTCCAAAAGGTTTCCTTTTCAGGAAAGCGATTTTGATCTGCAACTGACACATTTCATAAATGAAATATGCAGTTATCAACAATCATCTTCAAAATGGGATTACCATGGCAACAGGTGAAAGGTTTCGTCGTAATCAACACAATGTTGATAACTCTACCTTTTCTTTACAAGCCTAACTTAGTACGTTGGTATGTTGCCTTTCATGTATGTCTTCCTTGAAGACTTATAAAGTACCAATAGGCACAATGCCTTATGGTACATCAACTAGTATCCAAACTTGTTGATATACATGGAATCCATTGGATTCATGGCACTTTGCCATAACGGGAGTTGATACCTTGTATCACTACATCATACGTAGTCAGTTGGTATACCTTAAAAGATTAACATCTTTATGAGGTGAGATCAGAAACCCATACCCTAGGTTGTTTTCTGACTCTCTCCGATCTACGCGGTTCTTGTGTATTCGAAGATTAATGGTTATAAATTCATCATTGATGAATTATATGTGTTCCATTAAGGATCTTGTGCCTTGAACAGTATTACTCCGATTTTCATCGAGTATCACTATCCTCCCACTGACCACTGCATATCGGTATTCCTCTCAGGAAAAACCGCATGGTGAGCAACAATCACATTGTTCTCATATGAGATTTATAAGTACTATACTTATGGTTTCCCTTAGGATAACCTATATTGGAACTTATCCATTTGGGTCCTCAGTTTGGTATCATCCAAACATATGTCTAACATCCAAATGGTCAGGAATGAAACCCCGGTTTCTTTCCCGTTCATATCTAATATGTAATCTGTCAAACGGATTATTATGGAACCTTATTCTAAATAAGTTATTGCACTGTTTATCTGTATCCATTGAAGGAAATGGTAGCTCAGAGCGGACTCATGATTAGCCTTATCATGTCTAACATGATTCGGTTAATCCGTTCGGACACACCGTCACTTTGACGTGTTCCGGGAGGAGTCCTCATTTGAAAGAAACTATACTCTTTCAAGTATATAAGAAACTTATTGCTTAAGTATTTTCCATTACGGTCTTACCGTGACGGTATAATACTATAGCCGATCTGTTTGTCTATTCGTGTCGAAACTCTAAAAGTTTCTGATTTGTGTTCTTCAAAAGAAACACACAACCATAATGCGATGCCACATCCGTATAGGTCACGAAATATTCATATCTACATCTAGCCTAGCTAGACATGGGCCCACTTACTTCACCATGAATAGGGCTAACAGATCGGTGGCACTTACACTATTACCAAGTAAACAGTTTTATTAGTTTTAGGTACTTTACCTAACAAACTAGATTTGTAGACTTTATTTGAATAGTCAAATCAGTCCTGGTACCCACTCTTCAAAAGTGTGGACATACGAGTCTTGTATAATTGTGTCCCAGACAACAATGCCACAAATAAGTCTCTATTGATCAGATCAATTTGAGCTATTTATTTGTCATTTTATATGTTTGAGATTTTAATTATATTCAAAATATAAATTCTGTTATTCACATCTATGTGTTTATCTCAGTATCATCTTTATATAATGAAACACTTAGTGTTCTAGAATATAAAGGTTTATCCACAATGGATTAAGCACTGATATAGAGATAATGTCTCTAGTCAAACTAGTTACAATATAACAGTTCTTAATTTAAGTACACACCCGAAGGGTAGTTCCTAAACTTAGGTATCTACGGTCGAAACAGCGAGTTTTGTCCCGTTTTCGATTCGCAGAGCAATCTCAGCTTGAAGTCAGTATCCTGCTCAAAGCAGATTCTGAACATCATACATATATTTTATGTACCACACTAAGTATTTAAAATCTAATTTCAATACTAGCAGTGAACATAACTAAGACAAACATTTTCAATTAAGAGCCTTGCCCTTTCTTTAATTCCTTCGTGTCTGCCATATCCAAATGGTAGTCACTTTGGGATATGTCAATTATCCTTTTCAATATTTCAGAAACCTTAGGCCAAGCCTTGGTTTTTTAGAATATCGAAACGATGTGCACCTCGTGCTACATGCCCAATTACAAACTTTGACTTTATCTCCTCTAGAATAGTCAATTAATTCTCCAGAATTATAAATTGCAATTTTAATACTTTCTTAAATCTAAAATTAGATTTATGACAAGTATATTAAATTAAGCATTAAAGTCATCATCACATAAATCTTCCAAAGATTTTATGCTCTACTTATTTTGCTTAATTTTGGGCTTAAGGTATAATAAGTTATTTTATCACATAAAGTAACCTATTATTTATTCCCAATTTGAAAATTAAATCATTTAAAATATAATAAAATATTTTAATCCCAGATTATATTTTAAATATCCAAATTTTCAATTTTATCTTGATTACAATAGTCCAACTATTTAATCAACGATTAGTGGTACTATATATATTATAATGATTATAATAGTCCAACTATATAATCAATATAATCTAAATTAATTAACCTCAATTACATTGATTACTATAATCCAATTATAAAATCAACTGTAAACTAAAATTAATTAATTCAAATATATTGATTAATATAATCAAATTATATATAATCAAGTATAATACAGTCCAACTGTTTATTAAAACAACAATTTAAATATTAGTCCAACTAACATTTAATCTAATGACGAAATAATTTGATGAGCGCGTATGGCGAGTAATTGAACGAATATTGCAAATTCAATTCTTGCCTCCCACTATTTTTCGTCGAGCCTCTAACCCTCTGTCGAGTACTCGGGAAACCGTGTTTCCTAGTGGGCTAGGATCCCGTTAAATATCACACAATCTTGACTTTGGCCAACAAATTGTATGATATTAACTAGGTAGATCTCGAAGATCAATTGGATCCATCCAACTCCTAGATCCAGTAGGTGGACATCCAAGTCCCAAACATATATCTTATATATGCCTATACATCGAATGTATACCCTAACCTTTTTTCCTCTGAATCAACTAGGCCTTGGCTTTGGCACAACAAACCTAGTGATCTCAGTTAAGCGCGGACCCATTGACATGGAAGCTTCGTAATCAATGTCGTTGGATAAGAAGTGGTCTTGACTTTGGCCAACAAACCACAACTTGGACAAGACACCAATATGGAACAAAGCCTCGTGATTCAAACACATCTTCGACGGACAAGGGCTTGACTTTGGCCAACAACCCATGCCAATCTAGGATCTTGAGCAAGAATCACTCAATGGAAGGAAAAACGCATGATATTTGATGAGGGTTTTTTCGCGTGCAAATTGGCAACCAATTTATTATCTTTGTTAAGGTCTCATCATCATACACCCTTAAACATGCATTCTAAACACATAATAAAGCGCATATGATAAAATAATAATGATATGCGGATGGATACTTTACATATTGATCCTAGATCAAATCTCTCACTTTCTCTCTCCCGCTAGCACAAATATTTCTTCTACCCGTTACACTACACTTCTAAAGAAACCTCATTTACATTGAGGGGAATAGGTGAGAAGAGAATACAAAGAATATGAGGTGATAAGGCTGGACACGCAGGTCCAATTAATAAATCAAATTTATTACAACAATTTCTAAAATTGCCCCACCCTTCTAATATCCATCCGATATACATTATTCATGCATCACAACCATGTATTCACTCAAGCATGTTATCAATCAATCTAATCAATTAATTAATCTGATAATTAGTGATCATCAAATGTTCAAACAACGATTTGATTTTGTTCGAGTCAAACTCGTTTTTGCGAATAAGTACTTAAAGTACTAATTCTACGAATTAAATTAAATTACATAATTAAATCCAATTTAATACGTATTTAATTCTAATTCATTATTTAATTCCAAATTAAATATTACACTTTATAAAATAAACATTTACGACTTAAATTCCAAATTTAATCGTTACGGGTCTCAAAGCCCGATTAATATCCAATATTAATTTAATTAAAGTCCGATGGGCTTTTAATTAATTTCTCTTCAGGCGTGGGACTTTTGGTCAACTCGGGTCAAACCCGCAACCAAAGTCCAATCCGGGAGTTACCCCATAAGCCCATAAATTAATTTAGGCCATTAGGCCCATTAAACGTTAAAGGTTCATTAGTCGCATTTGGGCCTTTTGGAAGCGGTTTTGGCCTAATTGGATCCAACCATTTGGCCTAAACCAACATTGTACAACAAAGTCCAATAAACCCAATAACAACTTTAAAAGCCCAAATCCAATTTTAAGGCCCAATAATTTAATTCCAAAAATTCCAAATTTCCCAATTAAATTACCTAAAGTGTATAGCATTATTAATTACCCAAATCAAAGTTTCCAAAACACTAAATTTGTCCAATTAATCATGCTTAACATCAATGAATCATGTCCAACATAATTTGATCAAAATCAAACCCAATTTCATGTTTCAAGTGTCTCGGCCAAAGAGGGAAATTATGCCCAAATCAAATTCAATCCAATTGAACCACATTAAACATAAATTCAACATCCCCAAATGATTTGCAAGTCATCCAATGAACAAAAAATCAAAAATCCAAGACAATATTAGGGTTCATATTTTCGGCCATCACAAGCAAATTGGGGAAAATTGTTCCAAACACTTTTTCATCAAATTGATCTAATCAATCATCAATTAAACAACATTTAAGCATTTAATTCATCCAATTTCATTAAACATGCTCAAAATCAAGTTTACCCAAATTAAAGTTTTGGCCAACAATAAGCAAATTGGGGAAAATCAATCCAATTAATTTTTCTTCAAATTGATTACATATAACTCTAAGTTATTCATATACAAAAATTCTTAAACAAACAATTTGTCAAAATCATGCTTAAATCAAAAAGCCCCAAATTTGCTCAAGAACCCTAAAAATGTTTTATGCACAAATTGCTCTGATACCATTGTTGAGTTTCAATCAAGTCCCAAGGATCATAAATCATGCATAAACGAGTTGAATACATATCAAATGAGGTGCGGAATAACTCACATTGATCAGTAGAGAGATGCAACAAAGACCAAAAACGCACTGCTCTCCCTTGCTCGCGCAGTGAGCTGCGAACATGGTGGACTGCTCGGCGTGGGGGCTGCTTCCTCCTCCAAGAATCGGCCATGGGTGATCCTCCATGGAAGCTCCAAGCTCCAAGCTTCACAAGGTGATTCCTTGCTCACGAAATCACTTCCCTAACACCTTGGTATCCTCCTATGGTGTGCTAGCACTTAGATCTTGAAACAAGATCATTTCTTTCTCCTTTATTGATTGGTCAAACCAGAAAAATTGAGGAGAAGAATCGATCAAGACCGAGAGAGAAGATGAAGAAGTTTTGGCTCCAAAATGAGCAAAACGTGAAGGAGAGAGAGAGTGAATTAAGGAAAAGAAAAATTGTAATTGGCTTTATATTTTCCCAAAAATAATAAACCATTTACATTTTTCAAATTTCAAAAACAAACATTAAATGCTTGTCAATCACTACAAATCAACTCACATCAATCACTCAAATGTCACATCACTCAAAGTGACATGCGATTTGACGATTGATGTGACTTGCGATTTGACGCTTGATTTGACTTGTGTGCCGCACTCGAATTCGAAATGCGAATGCGCTCGCAATCACTCTCGGGCTCGGGTTCGTTAATTCCAAATTAACGAATTTTCCGTTGCGTCGTAATTAAATGATTACGCCTAGCGAAATCACTATTCACGTCGCTAACGAATTAATTCTAAATTGATTGTTCGCCCGAATTAAAATCTAATTTCAATTCCTCGTCGAAATCTAATTTCCGTATAAATATATCGGCCCAGTAGTATCGGATAGTCACCGTGCTAGGGCTGGGGCTGGATTAAGTGTCTGCCCCGTCCGAAGCACATGTCGGATGTCTGGTAACTAGTCTCTATAATCGGATATGCATGACCTAGTCATAACATCCTGATGGTTGCGCAACACTTAAGAGCACCAATACCGTATCCTGCGTGACATCATCTCCATTATGACTGAAGTGATACTTTCGTCTTGACATCACACCCAATACACTACGACTCTCTGATAAATCCAGAAGTGGTGTACGCAGAACCGGTTAAAGCCCTGTACCACCAAGACCAAAGTCTACCGATTGTCGCAAGTATTAGCGATGTAAGTCCAGGTTAAGACCATACACACCTACCCTGATTTCGGCCTCCGGCCTATAGACACATAGTCATAATACCAATGGGATTCCGAGGGGTCTATCCAGAGCGAAGCTGTTTCCCGTACCATCGGTGAAACACAACCTCCTATCGCACTTGCATAAGTATCCAATACTTAAATATATGAGAACTATGTCGTCGTGCCCTCACTGTTGGTTTCTATAATTAGTCCCAAAGAAAGATTAAGCCATAGAAATACAAATTAACATACATGCAAAGCTTGAAGGATGGCGGAAACATACTTACAAAGCTTTGTGACGAAAATGGTGAAAGGATCCTTGAGCCTCCAAGGTTGGTGATATGCGGCCAAGAACAAGAATGATAGAAGTTGCAAATCTTGGGGCTGTTTTCGGCCAAGAACAACAGTGTGAGAAGCCTCAAATCTTCTAGTACTCCAAGCTCCAAATGTGTTTCCCTATCACCTCCTTTGATCCCTTGTTGTGCTAGCAAAAATGGAGAAAACAATTTTCTGCCATGGATGAAGCTCACGGCTTGCGTGAAGAAGAAGGAGAGGAGAGAGTGTTATGTCTTTGATTTTTTTTGTTCTCAATTTGTTTTTAAAAAACCGTGTGAGACCAAATGAAAATTAAAAGAATATGATATCAAATACCAAAATGAATTTTTAATCCAAAAACCCTTCAAAAACCGTGAAAGGTTTTCCCTCCAAAATAAATTCATCATTTGCCATCATTACCACTTACTTTGAGATTAGAGACAATGTATTATCCCTTAAAGGTGACTAGATACATCCATCATCTATTCGTATCAAGTAATGAGATATCGCGATGCGATTTGCGGATACCACTCGATTCAAAATACGAATGTGTCCGCAAACACTTTCGGGCTCGGTTTCGCTAATTCCGAATTAACGAATTTCCGTCGCGACGTGAATTAAATAATTACGCCTTGCGGAATTACTATTCAGTTCGCTAATGAATTAATTCTAAATTAATTCGTTTGCCCGAATTAAAATCCGATTTTAATTCCGCGTCGAAATCTAATTTCGTTTAATAATATATCGAATATATTATTTTATCGATTAATTCCAAATTAATCGATCTCTCTCTCTCTCCTAATAAGGCATTTTATCCAAGATAAAGTTTCTCCGTAATTAATCCAAGATTAATAAAGTTCGAATCAAACATCATAGGTGAATCTTCAGGAAGCGACCCAAGAGATCTCCGGATATGTTGGCAGTAAATACGGTCGTTGGATAATCCAAACACGTACGTACCTCGTACTACGTTTTTACCGATTTACAAGACAAGGTTGGCTTCTAGCAAAGCGCCATGCCTACCCAATTCTCCAGAAATATTCTTACTGGAATATTAGATCTTTATCAAGCGTAGTATACCGCAGTATCGCGTACATCGATCCAGTATCGGACGATCACATGTTAGGCCTGGGGCTGGAAATGTGTCTGCCCCGTATGAAACATATATCGGATATCAAACAACTAGTCTCTTTAAATCGGACAATCCTGACCTGGTCATATTGTCCCGACGGTTGCAACCTTTTATAGAGTACTAGTTCTGTATCCTGCGTGATCATCATCTCCATATGTCTGAAGTGATACTTCCATCTTGACATCACATCCAGTACACTACGATTCTCGATAAACCCAGAAGAGGCGTACACAGAACCGGTTAAAGCCCCGAACCACCACAACCAAAGTTTAGTTTACGATTGTCGCAAGTACTAGCGATGCAAGTCTCAGGTTAAGACCATATACACCTACCCTGATGCGGCCTCCCATAGACACGCAGACATACTACCAATGGGATTCCGCGGGGTCTGTCCAGAGCGAAGCTGTTTTTCGTACTATCGGTAAAACACAACCTCCTATCGCACTTGCATAAGTATCCAATACTTAAATATATGAGAACTATGTCGTTATGCCATCACAACTCGCACAAGTGCAATACTAGTCTATTCCGCATTATCGATGTCCGATCTCGATAATACTCCGACTAGAGATATTTAATGATTAAACCTTTTATATTGATACTGTCTCATATCATCTCAATACGGAACTAATCATATGGAATTTTGCCATTAATATATAAAGTAATAATTTTACAAAACGGCAAAAGGGCAATTTCATTATCACATAGTTAATTTTGTACAATAATACCATATCATTTACAAAACAGTGACGCTATGGGTCATAATGTCTAACAATCTCCCACTTGGCCTATAGCCAGTCACTCAAGCATCTAATACCTGAACTATGTAATGTCGTTCAAACACTTGCTGAAGAACAGCCTTCGTCAGCGGATCTGCAATGTTGTCATCCGATGCGACCTTCTCGACTTTTACATCGCCACGATGTATAATCTCCCGAATCAGATGGTAACCGAAGAACATGCTTGGATCGTTGATGAGACCTTGGTTCCTTAGCTTGTGCTATAGCCCCGTTATTGTCACAATACAATGGCACGGGCTCAGCAGCTAACGGAACTACTCCTAATCCGATTAGGAATTTTCGGATCCAAACTGCCTCCTTTGCTGCTTCTGATGCAGCAATATACTCCGCTTCTGTTGTTGAATCGGCAACAGTATCTTGCTTGGAAGATTTCCAGCTCACTGCTCCGTTATTCAAACAAAAAATGTACCCGATTGCTACTTGAAGTCGTCCTTGTCGGTTTGAAACTTGCGTCGTGTACCCAGACACCTCAAGTTCTCTACCTCCATAAATTAAGAAAGCATCCTTGGTTCGTCTAAGATACTTAAGGATATTCTTAACAGCCATCCAGTGACCTCACCTGGATCGGCCTGATAGCGACTGCACATGCTCAAAGCATATGACACATCAGGTCGCGTACATATCATGGCATACATGATCGATCCGACTGCCGAGGCGAACGGTATCCGACTCATGTTATCTCTCTATTCTTTAGTCTTAGGACACATGTCCTTAGACAGAAGGATACCACGTGACATTGGCATCAATCCCTTCTTGGATTGATCCATGTTGAATCGCTTCAACACTTTGTCAATATATGTACTCTGGGAGAGTCCAAGCAGCTTTGTAGATCTATCCCGGTAGATCTTTATTCCCAGAATAAAGGCTGCTTCTCCCAGATCTTTCATGGAGAATTTTAATGAAAGCCAAGCTTTCACCGACGTTAGCATGGGAATGTCATTGCCTATAAGCAATACGTCATCGACATAAAGGACAATAAAAGTCAGTGCTCTCCCACTAACCTTCTTGTATACACAAGGGTCATCATCGTTTTGTACGAAATCATATTCTTTTATGATCTCATCAAAACGCTGATTCCATGACCGTGATGCTTGCTTCAATCCATAAATGGATCGATTTAACTTACAAACCTTGTTTGCAAGTCTAGGTACGATAAAACCGTCAGGTTGTTGCATATAAACATCCTCCAAAAGGTTTCCGTTAAGGAAAGCGGTTTTAACAACCATCTGCCATATCTCGTAATCGAAATATGCAGCTATTGCAAGCATTATCCGAATGGATTTAATCATGGCAACGGGTGAGAAAGTTTCGTCATAATCAATACCATATTGTTGACGATACCCCTTTGCTACAAGCCTAGCTTTGTACGTTTGTACGTTGCCATCCATGTCGGTCTTCTTCTTGAAGATCCATCTGCATCCAATAGGCTTTACGCCTTCTGGTGCATCAACTAGTGTCCAAACTTGGTTGGCATACATGGAATCCATCTCGGACTTCATGGCATCTTGCCATAAAGCGGAATCAATATTCTGTATTGCTTCCTCATACGTAGTCGGTTCATTATCCTCAATAAGATTAATATCTACATGAGGCGAGATCAGGAACCCATACCTCTCAGGTACCTTCCTGACTCTCTCCGACCTACGCGGTCCTTGTGTATCTGAAGATTGTGGTACAGACTCATCCTGGATGGTCTGTTTATGTTCCGTCGTTGATTCATTGCCAGGAACAGTATCACTACGATTTTCATCGAGCTCCACTTTCCTCCCTCTTACCACTGACATCTAAGAATTCCTTCTCAAGGAAAATGCATGTAGAGCAACAAACACTTTGTTCTCTTGTGGGTGATAGAAGTAATATCCTTTGGTTTTGCTTAGGATATCCCACGAAAAGGCATTTATCTGATTTGGGTTCTAGTTTGTACTTTCCAAACGTCTAACATATGCCCAGCATCCCCAAATCTTCAGGAAAGAGAAACCTGGTTTCCTTCCTGTCCATTTCTCATATGGAGTCTGTTCAACAGACTTTGACGGAACCTTATTCAAAATAAGTACCGCACTGGTTAATGCGTATCCCCAGAAGGATATTGGTAGCTCAGTCTGACTCATCATCGACCTTACCATGTCTAACAAGGTACGGTTTCTCCGTTCAGACACACACGTTTAATTGCGGTGTTCCAGGAGGAGTCCACTGTGAAAGAATACCATTTTCTTTCAAGTAATCTTGAAACTCATAACTTAAGTATTCGCCACCACGGGTCCGACCGCAATGTCTTGATACTCTTGCCTGTCTGTTTTTCTACTTCGTGTCGAAACTCTTTAATTTCTCAAAAGTTTCCGACTTGTGTCTCATTAGATACACATAACCATAACGAGATGCATCATCCGTAAAGGTTACGAAGTAATGATATCCACCTCTAGCCTGGCTAGACATGGGCCCACATACGTCACTATGAACTAGGGCTAACAGTTCTGTGGCACGTTCACCTTTACCACTAAAAGGTGTTTTAGGCATTTTTCCTAAAAGACAAGATTCGCAGACATCATATGAATTAAGATCAAATCCGTCCAAGTACCCACTCTTCGAAAGTGTGGATATGCGAGTCTTGTTTATGTGTCCTAGTCGACAATGCCACATGTAAGCTTCATCTTTTAGATTACTCTTTTTGAGCCTTTTGTTTGTTATTTATGTTTAGGAGATTCATTTATATTCAAAATATAAAGGCCATTATTTGCTACAGCAGTGCAAATTTCTGCATCATTTTTATATAAATAACACCCAGTGTTTCTAAATACAAAAGTGTACCCATGCTGGGTTAACAAAGATACAGATATGATATTCCTAGTCAAACTAGGTATAATAACAGTTCAAAAGTTTAAGCATATGCCCCGAGGGCAATTCCAAAACAAAAGTCCCTACAGCCAAAACAGCAACTGGAGTTCCGTTTCCGACTCGTAGATCATCTCAATCGAAGCCAGCATCCTGCTATCCTGCAGATCCTGCAAATCAGTACAAATATGAGCAGCACAACCAGAATCAAAAATCCAATTTTTAAAACTAGAAGTAGTCATATTTATCTCAATAACAAACATACCAGAGGCTAGTGCCTTGCCTGCCTTGATATCCTCCTTCTGTCCCTTGCCCATTCGGCAGTCACGTTTCCAGTGACCCTTCTTGCCGCAGTTGAGGCAGACATCTTGAGATTTGTCCCTTGGCTTCCCAGAAGCTTTTGTCAACTTGCCTTTACCATTTTTCTTATGTTTCTTCTTCCTCACCCCTCCAGTAGCTTTGGGCCCAGCCTTTGGCCTCTGAGAGGTCGATGTAAAGTGCGCCTCGCGCTTGCCCCCTTTTTGGAGTTCTTTTTCAGACTCCTTCAAAAATGGATAACAGCTCTCCAAGAGTGTCATCCGTATCCATCAACTTATAGTTGATTATGATTTGTCTCCAAGTATCAGGAAGTGACTGTAAGATCAAATCTATGGTCAGCTCAGCCTCCAAGACTATTCCCATATTGGCCAACTCATCAATATCGGCGATCATTTGAGCCTCGTGGGCCTCAACTGATGCGCCTTCAGTCGTTCGGGCGCGGAAGAGTTTCTTCACCAACTCGTACCTTTCCATCCGCTTGTTGGAGCGGTGGAGATCTCGAAGTCTAGCCATCATACTATAAGGATCCAAGTCCCTATTCTGGCGACGAAAGTGCTGAGTCATCGAAGCTAACATAATAGCCTGAGCTGTGTCACAATCATTGCTGTGAGTTTTCCATAACTCCAGCTCAAGTGGGTCAGTGGGCTTAGGCGGGAGAGGTGTTTGTATAGTGTACAGCATCCTCTCAGCCCCAAGGACTATCCTCAGGTTCATTTCCCAATCAGCGAAGTTTGTCCCCTTAAAGACATTGTCACCCATGATGATGTCTCGGACATTTACCTTGCTAGCCATCTCAACTACGATAGTCCAACTATCTAGTTAACGATAAAATGGGTACAGTCAAACTGTTACAAGAAAAAATAACAATGAATTAGTCCAACTAATTTTAATTAATTAAACGAAATAATTTTGAAAGATGCGTAAGGCTAAGTATCTGAATGAAATTGCAAATTCGATACTAGCCTCCCACTATTTTTTATCAAGTCTCTAACCCTCTGTTGAGAACTCGGGAAATCCTATTTCCTAGTGGGCTAGGATCCCGTTAAATAACACAATCTTGACTTTGGCCAACAAATTGTATGCTATTTAACTAGGTAGATCTCAAAGATCAATTGGATCCAATCCAATTCCTAGATCCGTTAGGTGGACATCCAAGTCCAAAACATATGTATATATACTTATGCCAATGTATCTAATACATTTTCCTAACCATATCCTCCGAACCATCTAGGCCTTGGCTTTGGCACAACAAACCTAATGATTCCGGTTAAGCGGGACCCATTGACAAGGAAAGTTTCGTAATCAATGTCGTTGGACAAGAAGCGATCTTGACTTTGGCCAACAAATCACAACTTGACAAGACACCGATGTGGAACAAAACTCTCATGATTCAATGACATCCTCATTGACAAAGGTCTTGACTTTGGCCAACAAACCAATGCCATTTTGGATCTTGAACAAGAATCATTCAATGGAAGGATAATTGCTTAATATAAATTGAGGGATTTATGCGTAATTGGCAACCAATTTATTATCTTTGTTAGGTCTCATCATCATCATACACCCTTAAGCATGCTTCTAAAACAACATCATAAAGTGCATAAAATAAATTAATAGTGATATACGGATGGATATGTAAAACAATTTGTTCCTAGAACAAATCACTCCCTTTCCACTCCCGCTAGTAATATTCTACTTCTACCAATTACATAATACAATAAGAGAAACCTCATTTACATTGAGGGGAATTAGGTGAGAAGAGAATACAAAGAGATAAAAGAGATAAGGCTGGACACGCAGGTCCAATTTATAAATTCTAAATTTACAATAATTTCTAAAATTACCCTTTCCCTTCTAATATCCATCCGCTATACACTATTATTCATCACATACATGTATATTCATTCAAGACATGCTATACAACCAATCTAATCCAATTAATTAGTCTTTGTTTAAGTGATCATCCAATGTTCAATCAACGGTTTGATTTTGCGCGAGTCCAACTCGTTTGAGAATAAGTACATAAGGTACGAATTCATGAATTATATCGAACTACCCGTTAAATCCAATTTAAGTCGCATTCAATATTAATTCAATTTATTTAATTCCAAATTAAATGTTTACACTTTTAATGTGCTTTTAAAGATTAGATTCTAAATCTTATCAAATTGGGTCTCCAAGCCCAACTAACATCCAATGTGTGTTTAATTAAAGTCCGATGGGCTTTCAATTGATTTATAAAGGCTTGGGCTTTGGTCAATGTGGGTCAAACCCAATTACCAAGCCCAAATAAGGAATCACCCTTAAGTGCCATAAAATCAATTTCAAGCCCATAAGGCCCAATAAACACATAAAAGTCCACTAATCAATTTTAATATTCCAAATTTTAAAATTCAATTGATTAAAGTGTAATTGTATGATTAATTCATTAAACCAAATATTTCAAAAAACCCAATTTAATTTATTAATCATCAATTGTTCAAAACACTTGTCTAACATTTATTTGAACAAAAAATCAAGTCTTTTAACATGTCATGTTGTATTCGGCCAAGAGAGATTTTTGCGGTTTCGATTTGTTTTCAATCCAATTGAATCACTAATCTATTATCCGTATTGATTTTAAGTCATCTAATGAACTTGAAAGCAAAAATTCAATAAAGTGAAAAGACCTCCATTTTCGGTCAAGCATCAATTTTAGGGAAAAAATCATCCAATGCATTTTTCTCAAAATTGATCATGTATTACATCACAATATCATACATTAATCATGCTTAAGTCATCTAATAAACTTGTGCATGAAATTCCAATCAATAAAATGACCTACACATTCGGCCAAGGCATCAATTTTGGGGAAAAATCATCCAATGCATTTTTCTTAAAATGATCATGTATATATCATATAACATACATATAAGCATACTTTAGCATCCAATTTCACAAGAACATGCTTCAATCAATTTTCCCCCAAATTAACCTAATGTATTTCATTCATGCTTAAACATGCTCAATGATACCATTGTTGGTTTCTATAATTAGTCCCAAAGAAAGATTAGCCATAGAAATACAAATAACATACATGCAAAGCTTGAAGGATGGCGGAAACATACTTACAAAGCTTTGTGACGAAAATGGTGGAAGAGGATCCTTGAGCCTCCAAGGTGGGTGATATGCGGCCAAGAACAAGAATGATAGAAGTTGCAAATCTTGGGGCTGTTTTCGGCCAAGAACAACAGTGTGAGAAGCCTCAAATCTTCTAGTACTCCAAGCTCCAAATGCGTTCCCTATCACCTCCTTTGATCCCTTGTTGTGCTAGCAAAAATGGAGAAAACAATTTTCTGCCATGGATGAAGCTCACGGCTTGCGTGAAGAAGAAGGAGAGGAGAGAGTGTTATGTCTTTGATTTTTTTTGTTCTCAATTTGTTTTTAAAAAACCGTGTGAGACCAAATGAAAATTAAAAGAATATGATATCAAATACCAAATTATTTGCCATCATTACCTTACTTTGAGATTAGAGACAATGTATCATCCCTTAAAGGTGACTAGATACATTCATCATCTATTCGTATCAGGTAATGAGATATCGCGATGCGATTTGCGGATACCACTCGATTCAAAATACGAATGTGTCCGCAAACACTTTCGAGCTCGGTTTCGCTAATTCCGAATTAACGAATTTCCGTCGCGACGTGAATTAAATAATTACGCCTTGCGGAATTACTATTCAGTTCGCTAATGAATTAATTCTAAATTAATTCGTTTGCCCGAATTAAAATCCGATTTTAATTCCGCGTCGAAATCTAATTTCGTTTAATAATATATCGAATATATTATTTTATCGATTAATTCCAAATTAATCGATCTCTCTCTCTCTCCTAATAAGGCATTTTATCCAAGATAAAGTTTCTCCGTAATTAATCCAAGATTAATAAAGTTCGAATCAAACACATCATAGGTGAATCTTCAGGAAGCGACCCAAGAGATCTCCGGATATGTTGGCAGTAAATACGGTCGTTGGATAATCCAAACACGTACGTACCTCGTACTACGTTTTTACCGATTTACAAGACAAGGTTGGCTTCTAGCAAAGCGCCATGCCTACCCAATTCTCCAGAATATTCTTACTGGAATATTAGATCTTTATCAAGCGTAGTATACCGCAGTATCGCGTACATCGATCCAGTATCGGACGATCACATGTTAGGCCTGGGGCTGGAAATGTGTCTGCCCCGTACGAAACATATATCGGATATCAAACAACTAGTCTCTTTAAATCGGACAATCCTGACCTGGTCATATTGTCCCGACGGTTGCAACCTTTTATAGAGTACTAGTTCTGTATCCTGCGTGATCATCATCTCCATATGTCTGAAGTGATACTTCCATCTTGACATCACATCCAGTACACTACGATTCTCGATAACCCAGAAGAGGCGTACACAGAACCGGTTAAAGCCCCGAACCACCATAACCAAAGTTTACCGATTGTCGTAAGTACTAGCGATGCAAGTCTCAGGTTAAGACCATATACACCTACCCTGATGCGGCCTCCCATAGACACGCAGACATACTACCAATGGGATTCCGCGGGGTCTGTCCAGAGCGAAGCTGTTTTCCGTACTATTCGGTAAAACACAACCTCCTATCGCACTTGCATAAGTATCCATACTTAAATATATGAGAACTATGCCGTTGTGCCATCACAACTCGCACAAGTGCAATACTAGTCTATTCCGCATTATCGATGTCCGATCTCGATAATACTCCGACTAGGGATATTTAATGATTAAACCTTTTATATTGATACTGTCTCATATCATCTCAATACGGAACTAATCATATGGACTTTTGCCATTAATATATTAAAGTAAAAATTTTACAAAACGGCAAAAGGGCAATTTCATTATCACATAGTTAATTTTGAACAATAATACCATATCATTTACAAAACAGTGACGCTATGGGTCATAATGTCTAACACTCACAACGCGCACAAGTGCAATACTAGCCTATTCCGCATTATCGATGTCCTGTCTCGATAATACTCCGGCTAGGGATATTTAATGATTAATCCTTCGTGGACTGATACTGTCTCATATCATTCTCAATCCAGGAACTAATCATATGGACCTCTCTTCATTTATACATCTATGGTGATCTAATCACAAATGATGAGAGTGCAATTTCCTTGTCACATAGTTAATTTGTACAACAACACCGTGATCTGTACAAATAGTGACGCTATGGGTCATATTATCCAACAGGACCTCGAATGCTCGATTAAACATATCTCACATTCAATCAAACATACTTCGTCCGGCGCGGAAAAACGTCGTGGCAAAGGTAGCCCTTAGGCTTTTTATCCCTCAAAATGGAGGACCTTTAATCCAACTTAATTTGCCCTTGCGCACTATATCATCATGGATAAATAAGTAACATGCAGAAAGTAATAACATACTAACGACTAAATCATGCTTAAGAAAATAAATAACATACTAGCAACCCAATCATGCTCGAATACAAGGTTGGATGAAACGAAATGTGTGAATCTCTCAACTGGTATGTGGCATTGTATCCCGAGTGCAAACCGCAATACCATCCAATCGGATTCGGCTATGGAATTTACGTCTGGGTTTCCATCCGATATACCACAAGAGAGAACACATATTCCATTCATTCAAGGACCACAACATGTATCAACAAACGACTCTCATGCAAAGGAATTCTAATAAACAACAAAAAAAGATGAGAATAAATAAGAAGGGTGCCCTCAGGTCTAACTTTTTAGGTCGTCTCTCGAAAGGGCGTTACACGGCCGTCAGAAGGGTTGATGCTCCGCAACTCCTCCGGTTCACTGGTCCACTACTTTCGTTCGCTGCTTCGCTGTTTTGAGTTGTCATTTCCTCTATTTTACTGTTGTTCACTGTCTTTTCTGGTCACTATTTTATGGTAAATAAGGGACTGTTTTTTGCGTTTTTAAGGGGTATTGGGGCTGCTGTTTTAGGCGGTAATTTGGGCAGTTTCTGGGTTGTTTTCAGTGTAGTTCATGGAGGTGATTTTCGGTGGTTGCAGGGACTTTTTTGGGCTGTGATTTTCGGTGGTTGCAGGGAATGTTTTGGGCTGTGATTTTCGGTGTTTACATGGACTATTTCAGTGATGATGTTTGTTGTTAAGGAAGGGTTTCGGTGAAGGGATATGCGTGCAGTGAGGGGTGTGTTGTGAGGGTTGTTGTTGGACGGCAATGAGGACAGTTTTCTGTGCTTTGGACGTGAATGTGAGTTGTTGTTTAAGGCTGTTGGTGCGTGAATTATGTTATTATTTGTGTTTTCGTAAGGATGAGCCAGGGGTTTCAAGGTTGGTTTAGGCTTCTTTTTATAGGCAAATGGTTGAGGTTTACCTTGTACGAAAAAGGGGAAGGATTTGTGTAATTATGGGAGATATTTTTAAATAGTGTGTGATAATGAAAAATCTTTGAATTAGGGAAGTGATTAGATATGATTTGATTTGTATCTTTTAATTAGGGAATGTGATTTGTCTTGATTAGGAATATGATATATTTGATTAGATTATGAAGAGATTTGATTAAATTAATTTAGTTTAATTTGTGACATGTATTTTAAATATTTTAATTATTTTTTTGGATGGGTTTTGGTGGGCTAATTGTGCTTGGGCGTGAGGCCAGCAACAAAAACCAGAAGTACCGACACCGTTTGAACGCCTATTCGAACGCTACACGAACGCCCGCAATCTGCTTGACGTTCGAACGTGCTCACAAACGCAGCACGAATGCGAAAGCAGTGAACATGTGAATTTAATCTGATGACATACTTATTCTGAATTTCCCATTCCGACATTTGTTTCCCGCGACTTCCGCAACCTAAGGAGTAGTGCCACCGTACGAGACTCGTCATCGGGACTTATATGCAAAAATGCAGTGCCTACAATTTTATTCCCAAAATAAATTGACAATATATTCCCCAAATAAATGTGATTTATTTCCCTATTTGGAGATCCTTTCAAAACATTATAAAATTGACACTTTTCTTCATCAAATGAGGCCTCTTTTCTTCACCTTGGACGGCAACCCTATAGACTTTCTCTTCTTCTTTGATCGACCACAAACAATAAAAAAAAAACAAACAAAAGAAACCGAGAGAACCACGGAAATAAAAATAACCTTGAAACCGTGAAACAACAAAGCACAACCAATGATAGCATCACCGAAACAGCAAGTCACCAAAACAGCACCAAACCACCAGAAAATCACCAAAAAACAACCAGAAAACCACCGAACAAACAACCAAAAATCGAGACCACAAAACAGCAGCATCATCGAATCCAACCAAACAAAAAAACAGTAGCATCACCGAAACAGAAGAAAACAGCAGCCAAAACCACAAAAACAACAGCAAACAAACCACAAAAACAATAGCCAAAATCACCGAAAAATCACAAAAACAGCAGTAAAAAAATAACCAGAAAACAGCAAACAGCAATCAACAACCAGAAAATAGTAAAACAGCAACCAGAAAATAATGAAATAGCAAACAGAAATTAATAAATCAGCGATCCTTCCGGCGACGGCCTAACGCACTTCCGAGAAAGCAACTGAAAAGGTAAGAACTGAGGGCACCCTTACCATATTTATTTTTGTAGTTCCGGACACTACATGTCTGGCTGGACGTGAAATACGTCCAGCCGGGTATGCGAAGTCCTACATCAAAGACGGCCAAATTTCTGATCACATTCTTTTCTTTCTTTGGCATTTCTTTATTTATTTATTTTATTTTATTTACTTTTATTGTTATTGCATTATTTCGCCTTTATTTTGTCATTTATCTTTTTGTCTATTTATCGTTACATTATTATTTCGCCTTTATTTTATTTGTTCATGTTGGTGATTATCCGCATATGCATGGTTATTGTAGACACTGCATTTTTACATATAAGGCCCAATGATGAGTCTCGTATGGAGACACTACCTCTTTAGTTGTGAAAGCCGCGGGAAACGGACGTTGGAAGGGTAAAGTTGGAAATTAGCATTTGGTCAGATTTAACTCGCTTGTTTAGCTTCGGGTTCGCTTGTTGGACCTCCGTTTTAAAACTTAACCTTAGCCCAAGCCCATTAAATCACATCCAATAATAATTAAAACATTTAAAATATATGTCATAAATTAAACTAAAATAAATTAAACCTAATTAAATTAAATTAAAACAAATTATATGAAATCTAAATTAAATTAAATTAAAACCAATTATAACCAATTAAATCAAAACCAATTAAATTGAAATTAAATTTAATAACTAATTAAAAACCAATTAAACTAAATCAATCACCTAATTTAAATAATTCACCACCTAAATTACATATTTCTTGCCTTAAATAATCAAATTAAATACACCTAATATTAATTGATTTTATTTCCTTTCAATAAACCCATGCAAAAACCCTAACCCTACCCTCTCACTATATAAACACAAACAAACCCTAGACTGCCTCTCTCTTCTGACCAAGACACTCACGGCCATTGCCTCCATCTCTTTCCCCTCTGAACTCTCTCACCTCGGACCCTCTCATGGAAAAACGCGAATGAAGCCCTAAAACTATCCCTCGGCAGCCACAAACATCAACCTTCATCAACAACTCAGCCCTTCACGCCTGGCCGTCCATCACACCAGACCTCCACGCAAACACATATAGCCATATTCACGTCCCCACTGTTGGAAATTCTAATCCATGTCCCAGATCAAAAGAGCAAACAAAACATATAAATGAATGAACAATATTGAAGTATGGCGGAATCATACTCACAAAGATCGGAATGCGGATGCGTTGATGAAACAAAAATTTTCTCCTTTGTGCAGTGAGGGTTTCGGCCAAACAGAAAAGAGAAGCTCCAAGCAATTTTTGATCCTTCCAAGCTCTAAGATTAGTTTCCCATAACACCTTTGTATGATCCCTGATGGTGCTAGCCTTGTGTGTGATTTTATGTTCCAAACAAACACAATTCTTCAAGTTTTTGCAACAAAAACAGAAAAGTGGAGAGCCCAAAACTGCATGCAGTTTCGGCAATGTGAGAGAGAGGAGTGTTATGATTTTTGTTACAAAAATCAATTTATATTTATGCCATAATATTTATTAAATTAATAATAAACTTATGACACAAATCATGCAATGGCTTAGAGTGTCAAACACTCAAACTCCATGCAAAACCATTGAGTGTATTGTACACTATCACCATGCAATGTATTAACAATTAAATAATGCATAAAATGACATGTGTCATGTGGGCCCCACACAACCCAAATGAAAGTGGGCCCACGCGTACTCACGCGTTCGGGTTCGATATTCCGAAATACCGAACTTTCGTCGCGACGTTAATTAAATCGAATTTAAATAAATAATTGCGCCTAGCGAAATTATTATTTACGTCGCTAACGAATTAATTCAATTAACTCGTTTGCCCGAATTAAAATCTAATTTTAATTTCGCGTCGAAATCGAATTTCGATTATTATATCGAATATAATAATTTTACGATTAATTCCAAATTAATCGTTCTCTCTCTATGTATAGTACTTTATCCAAGATAAAGTCTCTCCGTAATTAATCCAAGATTAATCGAGTTTGAATCATACGTCATTGGTGAATCTTCGGGAAGCGACCCAAGAGATCTCTGGATATGTTGGCAGTAAATACGGCCGTCAGATTATCCGAACACGTACGTACCAAGTACTACGTTTTTACCGATTTACAAGACAAGGTTAGCCTCTAGCAAAACGCCATGCCTACCCAATTCTCCAGAAATATTCTTATGGAATATAAGATCTATAACAGGCGTAGTATACCGTTAGTATAGTGTATACTGATCCAGTATCGGATGATCACATGTAAGGCCTGGGGCTGGAGATGTGTCTGCCCCGTACGATACATATATCGGACATCAAGCAACTAGTCTCTTTGAATCGGATAATCCTGACCTTGTCATATTATCCCGATGGTTGCAACCATTATAGAGTACTAGTTCTGTATCCTGCGCGATCATCATCTCCATATGTCTGAAGTGATACTTCCGTCTTGACATCACACCCAATACACTACGATTCCCGATAAACCTAGAAGAGGTGTACACAGAACCTGTTAAAGCCCTGGACGACCAAAACTAAAGTCTACCGATTGTCGCAAGTACTAGCGATGCAAGTCTCGGGTTAAGACCATATGCACCTACCCTGAAGCGGACTCCCATAGACACGCAGACATACTACCAATGGGATTCCGCGGGGTCTATCCAGAGCGAAGCTGTTTTCCGTACCATGGTAAAACACAACCTCCTACCGCACTTGCATAAGTATCCAATACTCAAATATATGAGAACTATGCTGTTGTGCCCTCACAACACGCACAAGTACAGTACTAGTTTATTCCGCATTATCGATGTCCAATCTCGATAATACTACGACTAGGGATATTTAATGATTAAACCTTTATGGATTGATACTGTCTCATATCATCTCAATCCGGAATTAATCATAGGGACTTTTACCATTTATATATCAAAGTAAATAAATTACAAAACGGTAAAAGGCAATTTCATTGCTACATAGTTAATTTTGTACAATAAAACAATATCATTTACAAAATAGTGACGCTATGGGTCATTACTGTCTAACACCCACTTCACTGCCTGCTCACGCCCAGCACAACTGCCTACGCCCCTAGCTTCATCAACAAAATCATCCACTGCCAGCCTTTCACGCTTAGCCTGAAACTGCCCCATACACACACAAATCCCCTCATTCACAGCCTTCAAACCTTCAGCTCAAAAACCCTTCACTGCCACAAACGCAACCCTAAAAATGCACTGCCCCTTCACAGCCACAAGCAGCCTTCATCTCCTCCACTGACGAGAGCAAACCAAATGAACCCCTAACTGTGCCCAACACCCCTGGGGAACTCGGAAAAAAAGAATCAGAAAAACCTACCCTCATCACAAGCCACACTCACCTTGCTCCCTGCCTCACGCTTCATCAGCCCATGCAAACGATAAACCCTAAGCTCACTTCAAATAGCCCCTCATTCCCTCTACAAGTCACGCCCACACGCCCTTCGGCCTGCCATTGCTCCTTCAATTAACGCCACCCACGTCTGCCTTCAATTCAGCCCACAAACCTTAATCACGTAACAGCACCACTTGCTCCCATCACGCCCCACGCACTCAACAAAGACGACACCTGCCATT
This sequence comes from Zanthoxylum bungeanum, assembly GCA_019454045.1. Lineage (NCBI taxonomy): Eukaryota > Viridiplantae > Streptophyta > Magnoliopsida > Sapindales > Rutaceae > Zanthoxylum > Zanthoxylum bungeanum. The sequence continues at coordinate 226,287 of SKCR01033605.1, read as the reverse complement.
AGCCACAAGGCACGACGTGGTCAACCCTTGCCCATATCTGCGCACTACCTGCCCACTATATTCACGCCATTGCACACCACTCACAGCAGCCCTTCACGCCACAAACAGCCCCCCTTACCAAACCCTGGCTAGCTCATTCTCACAAAAAAACACAAAGAATAAACCCTCACAAATAGCCTCCAATTCACGTCAAACACAAAAACCACTCATTGCCTCCATTCACGTCAAAAAGCCACTCACGCACAAACCCTTCACGCATAATCACCCTTCACGCCACAAAAAAGCCACTCAAACACAGCCCTCAACTCGCGAACTAAATAAACCCTCACAACAGCCTCCACCCCACTAACGCACAAGCAAACCTTCACAAGCCATTCACGCAACAGCCACCTGCTCTCACGCAAATAAACTTCATTCACGCTATATGTCTTCATCAGCCCTCACATAAGCCATCTACCCTACTCAGGATACACACTCATAAGGACGTAAGCCACCTGCCTCCCTCAAAACCACTCTAAGTCACGCCACTTTGCAAACAATAAGCCACCTACCTTTCAATCTCAATCACAAACGTAAGTCACGCATCAGCCCACACTGCTCATGTATCCCTCACGGCCCAAGCATCCATGCACACCTAATCCTTCAGCACTCGGCAACCTCCACTGGCAATGATTCACGCCAATCTGACCCCCAAGCCAGCCCTTAAAAATGCCCAAACAGTTCCCTAAATTACCCCAAAATAGTCCAGAAAAACTGCATCTTTACCACTGAGAACCGAGACCAAAAACAGCAGCGAAACGGAGTGAAAGCAATAACCCGAATAGCGAAACAGCGAGGAAAAATGTTGTATTAGTGAACCAGAAAAGTTGCGGAGTATCAACCCTTCCGACGGCCGTGTAACGCCCTTTCGTGAGACGAAAAAAGAGGTTAGACCTGAGGGCACCCTTTTACTTATTATATATCCTTCGTTTATTTTATTTATTTTAGAAATATTATCGTATGAGAGTCGTTTGAGGCATGATGTAATTGTTGGATGAGCAGAATATGTGTTCCCTTTTGTGGTATATAGGATGGAAACCCGGACGTAAATTCCGTAGCCGAATCCGAATGGACGGTAGTGCGGTTTGTACTCGGGATACAACGCCACGTACCACTTAAGAGACACGTATTTCGTCTCATCCAAACTTGTGTTTGAGCATGTTGTAGTTCGTAGGTTATTTATTTATTATTTAAAGCATGATTTAGCTTAGTTTATTATTTAAGCATGATTTAGTCGATAGGAATTTCTTTATTTATGCATGATTAGGTTTTTTCATATTAGGGATTTAATGTCTATTTATGCTAAAATTCTTATTTATTTTCTGCATTAGATAATTGAGCATGCTTGTGTTATGATTGCATGTTATTGCGTGTTTGCCGTTATGAAAACTTATTTTGAAGTATGCGAATTTAGATATAGGTTTTATTATTAGTATGCATGTGGACTTAGGCGTAGGCTACCTTTGAGCATACATGTTGAGTAGACTCGGTTAGTTTATTGCACAAATCATATCATCACAAGTGACATAAGTAAGGGACCATTCCGAACCCAACGGTTTGAGGTCTTCCCTTGCGAGGGGTGAGTGCGGCCTTAAATCTTTGTACCGGTTCACATCGGGTGGCGACTCCATGTTATTACGTACTCCCAACTAGGCCGCGAGCCTAGAACAGCGTCGCCCAGTTTCTGTGTCCCACAGTCTGGCGACTCCACTGGGGATAGAGAATCGGCCCCGAAATCATGTTTTGTGATGTTTATGATTTGTGCTTTAATTAATCGTTTCTATAGTAGGTTGAAAGGGGTGTAATCAAAGGCATTGTCATAAACCCGCATGAGAATGATAGTTGTATATCTTATAGAAGTTGCCCCTTTATGCTTTTGATAACCACATGCATATTATATCTCATATGTCGCATGCATCTCATACATACATGTATCATGTTAACCCGTGTCTTAAAAGCCATCATAGATATTCGTTGGGTTAGAGAAGGAAAAAAAGGTTTGTCAAGAGGAGTTTAGCAAACGTGAATTAAGAAACAAAAAGCTTACGGAAAGGATAGAAAGACCATTAGGAGGAGCCTTCAAAAAAAAAGAGAAAAAAAAAAAAAAAAAAAAGAGAGAAGAAAAAAAAAAGAGAAAAAAAGAGAGAGAAAAAAAAAAAAAGAAAAAATTGTTTGTTTTTAGTCCTTGATAGTTAAACATAAGTTCAATGATGAAATCGTTTGCTTTAGGGTGAAATCTTAGAAACGATAAACTTTTGATGTGCTTTTATCTGATACTTTGAGTGATTGATTTATGTTAGACTCGTAAGCACTTCACTATAGGTTCTTAGCGGTGAAAACCTGAGTAGTTGGCAAGGTGACTAGTTGAGGAAATTGTAGGTCAGTGAATGACCGTTTGCTTAGATGTCTATCTTGATTTGCTTATGTTATGATGTGTGGTATGGTTGAAAATGAAAGAAAAGTCTCTAAAGAAAAGAATTGAACCACCTATAACCGATAAGCGTGAAGCTACCCATGGGCGAGTATTAGGACCACCATGAGGAGAAATGCTACCTTAAAGGGTAGGTGTGTTGAAAAAAAGAAAATAAAAAAAAAAAAAAAAAAAAAAAAAAAAAAAGAAAAAAAAGAAGAAGTTCAAAATGAAAAGAGAAAAGAAAGAGACAAGAGAAAAGAGAAAGAAAATCATACCACATTGAGCACAGAAAAGCAACTGCAGGCATAATTGAGACATCTAGGTTGGTTTGACCCATCGATCCTGATTTTTGAAACGAAATCATTGAGTTAGCTTACCTGGGGATGAATCCGCAAAGGAACCTTTGTGCACACACACTTTAAGTCTGGCTTATATCATTTATTCAAAGACTTGGATTTGAGTTGCGTTGAATGTTTTGAAGGTTCTCTGGTTTCAATACTGGGCATTCTTTGAGGACGATAATATGTGTAGCTATTGGGACTATTTTGTAGCATGTGATATAATATGATGATATGGAAGGCCCCACCATGTGGTTCATCTTGACCAAGTGCAAACAGCGGAGAGCAGAAAGTTAAATCAAGACTGGGGGCGACCAGTCTACCACCCCGTGAATAAGAAGTATAACAAGGAATTGAGCCATGAGACCAGAGAGAAGACTGAGCAATCACCTGGAGAACTAGCGGAAGACCTAACCCAACATAATAGGAAATTCATTCATGCATGCATACATACACGTAACGCATTTTGCATTCTTTTTTTGTGTTTGTTTCGTTTTATATTCACAGGTTTCAAAGAAGAAAAAGAGAAAGCGGCAAAGACAAGCCAACTAGAATCAGCAACATATGAGTAGTAGTTTTGGGGAAGAGTCCCAGGGTTGAGGCCCATATCAGTATCAGTTTTGGGGCGAGGCCCACGTCAGTATCAGTCTGGGGGCGAGGCCCACATCAGTGTCTGTATGGGTGCGAGGCCCACATCAGTTTCAGTTTGGGGTCAAGCCCCATATCAGTATTCATTTGGGGATGAGTCCCGGGGTTGAGGCCCACATCAGTTTCAGTTTGTGGTCGAGGCCCATATCAGTATTCGTTTAGGGATGAGTCCCGGGGTGAGGCCCAAATCAGTATCAGTTTGGGGTGAGGCCCACATCAGTTTCAGTCTGGGGGCGAGGCCCACATCAAAATCAGTTTGGGGCGATGCCCACATCAGTATCAACTCAGGGTCGAGGCCCACATTATCAGCAGCATCAAGAATGAATCCCAAGGTTGAGGCCCACATTATCAGCAGCATCAGGAATGAATCCCAGGGTCGAGGCCCATATTGTCAGTAGTTTTGGGAATGAATCCCAAGGCCGAGGCCCACGTCATCAGAATTTGGAATGAATCCAGGGAATGAATCCCAAGGCCGAGGCCCACATCGTCAAAATTTGGAATGAACCCAAGGAATGAATCCTAGGGCCGAGGCCCACGTTGTCATATTTTGGAATGAATCCCAGGGCCGAGGCCCACGTCGTCAAAATTTGGAATGAATCCAGGGAATGAATCCTAGGGCCGAGGCCCACGTCGTCAGAATTTGGAATGAATCCCAGGGCCGAGGCCCACATCAGCATCAGTTTGGGGGCGAGGCCCATATTAGCATCAGTATCAATCTTGCCGGGTAAGGCACTCTAGGGGTGAGTCCCACATCATTATCAGCATCAGTTTTGCCGGGTATGGCACTCCGGGTATGAAGACATCAGTATCAGTTTTGCCAGGTACGGCACTCCGGGTATGGAGATATCAGATCAGTTTTGCCAGGTACGGCACTCCGGGTAGGGAGACATCAGGTCAGTTTTGCCAGGTACGACACTCCGGGTATGGAGACATCATAACAGTTTTCCAGGTACGGCACTCCAGGTATGGATATATCAGATCAGCCAGGTACGACACTCCAAGTATGAAGACATCAGATCAGTTTTGCCAGATATAGCATTCTGGGGGCAAGGCCCACATAGCATCAGATCAGTTTCTGTCGGGTATGGCATTCTGGGGGGAAGGCCCACATAGCATCAGATCAGTTTCTGTCGGGTATGGCATTCTAGGGGCGAGGCCCACATCACATCAGATCAGTTCTGCCGGGAATGACACTCCGAGAATGGAGATATAGTCCGGGAATGGACAGCTCAAGAATGAGCACGCCGAGAATGGCACGCCGGGAATGGCACTCCGAGAATGGAGATATAGTCCGGGAATGGACAGCTCGAGAATGAGCACGCCGAGAATGGCACTCTGAGAATGGAATATCATCATCATCATCAGTTTGGTCGGGTATGGCACTCTGGGGGCGAGGCCCACATCATCATCATTATCAGTTTTTCCAGGTATGGAGACATCAGTTTCAGTTTTGCCGAGTGTGGAGACATCAGATCAGTTTCGCCGGGTATGGCAATCTGGGTATGGAGACACATCATCATTTTGAGGGCGAGGTCCCTATTGTCAGCGGTATTGGGATGCGTCCCAAGGTCGAGGTGCCCCCATTGTCGGTTGTAGTTCCGGGATGCGTCCCAAGGTCGAGGACCCACTACATCATCAGTTGGAGGGTGAGGCCCACTTTGTGAGCAGTATTGGGTCGAGGTACTCAGGGTCGAGGTGCCCCCGTTGTCGGTTGCAGTTTCGGGATGCGTCATAGGGTCGAGGGCCCACTGCATCATCAGTTGTAGTTTCGGGATACGTCCCAGGGTCGAAGACCCACTACATCATCAGTTCAAGGGCGAGGTCCCTATTGTCAGCGGTGTTGGGTCGAGGTGCCCAGGGTCGAGGTGCCCCCGTTTTCGGTTGTAGTTCTGAGTCGAGGTGCCCACTACATCATCAGTTCGAGGGTGATGTCCCTATTGTCAGCGGTGTTGAGTCGAGGTGCCCAGGGTCGAGGTGCCCCCGTTGTCGGTTGTAGTTCCGGGTCGAGGTGCCCAGGGTCGAGGTGCCCACTACATCATCAGTTCGAGGGTGAGGTCCCTATTGTCAGCAGTGTTGGGTCGAGGTGCCCCCGTTGTCGGTTGTAGTTCCGGGTCGAGGTGCCCAGGGTCGAGGTGCCCACTACATCATCATTTTCGGGATGCGTCCCAGGGTCGAGGTGCCCACTACATCATCATTTTTCGGGATGCGTCCTAGGGTCGAGGCCCATATTTTGTCAGCGGTATTGGGATGCGTCCCAGGGTCGAGGCCCCCGTTGTCGGTTGCAGTTATTGGGATGCGTCCCAAGGTCGAGGCCCACTGCATCTTTGGTTTTTGGGATGCGTCCCAGGGTCGAGGCCCACATTGTTAGCAGTATTGGGATGCGTCCCAGGATCGAGGCCCCCGTTGTCGGTTGCAGTTATTGGGATGCGTCCCAGGATCGAGGTCCACTGCATCATCACCTCAGTTCGAGGCAACAGGCGAGTCAGGTGGCAGCTGGCGAGCCAGGTAAGTAAAAATGCATTGCATAACTTTGATAGGATTGTCACTGTTACACATTACACAAGTCCCATCAAAGTGGGGGCGACTGTAGACACTGCATTTTTACATATAAGGCCCAATGATGAGTCTCGTATGGAGACACTACCTCTTTAGTTGTGAAAGCCGCGGGAAACGGACGTTGGAAAGTTAAAGTTGGAAATTAGCATTTGGTCGGATTTAACTCGCTTGTTTAGCTTCGGGTTCGCTTGTTGGACCTCCGTTTTAAAACTTAACCTTAGCCAAAGCCCATTAAATCACATCCAATAATAATTAAAACATTTAAAATATATGTCATAAATTAAACTAAAATAAATTAAAACTAATTAAATTAAATTAAAACAAATTATATGAAATCTAAATTAAATTAAATTAAAACCAATTAAATCAAAACCAATTAAATTGAAATTAAATTTAATAACTAATTAAAAACCAATTAAACTAAATCAATCACCTAATTTAAATTCACGGCCACTGCCTCCATCTCTTTCCCCTCTGAACTCTCTCACCTCGGACCCTCTCATGGAAAAACACGAATGAAGCCCTAAAACTATCCCTCGGCAGCCACAAACATCAAACTTCATCAACAACTCAGCCCTTCAGGCCTGGCCGTCCATCACACCAGCCCTCCACGCAAACATATATAGCCACATTCACGTCCCCACTTCACTGCCTGCTCACGCCCAGCACAACTGCCTACGCCCCTAGCTTCATCAACAAAATCATCCACTGCCAGCCTTTCACGCTTAGCCTGAAACTGCCCCATACACACACAAATCCCCTATTCACAGCCTTCAAACCTTCAGCTCAAAAACCTTTCACTGCCACAAACGCAACCCTAAAAAGGCACTGCCCCTTCACAGCCACAGCAGCCTTCATCTCCTCCACTGACGAGAGCAAACCAAATGACCCCTAACTGTGCCCAACACCCCATGGAACTCGGCAAAAGAATCAGAAAAACCTACCCTCATCACAGCCCACACTCACATTGCTCCTTGCCTCACACTTCATCAGCCCATGCAAACGACGATAAACCCTAAGCTCACTTCAAATAGCCACTCATTCCCTCTACAAGTCACGCCCACACGCCCTTCGGCCTGCCCTTGCTCCTTCAATTAACGCCACCCACGTCTGCCTTCAATTCAGCCCATAAACCTTAATCACGTAACAGCACCACTTGCTCCCATCACGCCCCACGCACTCAACAAAGATGCCACCTTCCATTAGCCACAAGCCACGACGTGGTCAACCCTTGCCCATATCTGCGCACTACCTGCCCACTACATTCACGCCATTGCACACCACTCACAGCAGCCCTTCACGCCACAAACAGCCCCCCTTACCAAACCCTGGCTGGCTCATTCTCACAAAAAAACACAAAGAAATAAACCCTCACAAATAGCCTCCAATTCACGTCAAATACAAAAACCACTCACTGCCTCCATGCACGTCAAAAAGCCACTCACGCATAAACCCTTCACGCATAATCACCCTTCACGCCACACAAAAGCCACTCAAACACAGCCCTAAACTCGTCAACTAAACAAACCCTCACAACAGCCTCCACCCCACTAACGCACAAGCAAACCTTCACAAGCCATTCACGCAACAACCACCTGCTCTCACGCAAATAAACTCCATTCACGCTATATGTCTTCATCAACCCTCACATAAGCCATTTGCCCTACTCACGATACACACTCATAAGGACGTAAGCCACCTGCCTCCCTCAAAACCACTCTAAGTCACGCCACTTTGCAAACAATAAGCCACCTACCTTTCAATCTCAATCACAAACGTAAGTCACGCATCAGCCCACACTGCTCACGTATCCCTCACGGCCCAAGCATCCATGCACACCTAATCCTTCAGCACTCGGCAACCTCCACTGCCAGTGATTCACGCCAATCTAACCCCCAGGCCAGCCCTTAAAAACGCCCAAATAGTTCCCTAAATTACCCCAAAATAGTCCCTAAATTACCCCAAAACAGTCCAGAAAAACTGCATCTTTACCACCGAGAATCGAGACCATAAACAGCAGCGAAACGGAGTGAAAGCAACAACCCGAACAGCGAAACAACGAGGAAAAATGTTGTATTAGTGAACCAGAAAAGTTGCGGAGTATCAACCCTTCCGACGGCCGTGTAACGCCCTTTCGTGAGACGACAAAAGAGGTTAAACCTGAGGACACCCTTTTACTTATTATATATCCTTCGTTTATTTTATTTATTTTAGAAATATTATCGTATGAGAGTCGTTTGAGGCATGATGTAATTGTTGGATGAGCGGAATATTTGTTCCCTTTTGTGGTATATAGGATGGAAACCCGGACGTAAATTTCGTAGCCGAATCCGAATGGATGGTAGTGCGGTTTGTACTCGGGATACAACACCACGTACCACTTAAGAGACACGTATTTCGTCTCATCCAAACTTGTGTTTGAGCATGTTGTAGTTCGTAGGTTATTTATTTATTATTTAAAGCATGATTTAGCTTAGTTTATTATTTAAGCATGATTTAGTCGATAGGAATTTCTTTATTTATGCATGATTAGGTTGTTTTCATATTAGGGATTTAATGTCTATTTATGCTAAAATTCTTATTTATTTTCCGCATTAGATAATTGAGCATGCTTGTGTTATGATTGTATGTTATTGCGTGTTTGTCGTTATGAAAACTTATTTTGAAGTATGCGAATTTAGATATAGGTTTTATTATTAGTATGCATGTGGACTTAGGCGTAGGCTACCTTTGAGCATACATGTTGAGTAGACTCGGTTAGTTTATTGCACAAATCATATCATCACAAGTGACATAAGTAAGGGATCATTCCGAACCCAACGGTTTGAGGTCTTCCCTTGCGAGGGGTGAGTGCGGCCTTAAATCTTTGTCCCGGTTCACACCGGGTGGCGACTCCATGTTATTATGTACTCCCAACTAGGCCGCGAGCCTAGAACAGCGTCGCCCAGTTTCTGTGTCCCACAGTTATATTTCTTTTGTCCGCTTACATTGCATTGATGATTATGTGTGTCATTATCCCTTATGGTATATCGGATGGAAACCCAGACATAAATTCCGTAGCCGAATCCGAATGGACGGTAGTGCGGTTTGTACTTGGGATACAACTCCACGTGCCACTCAGAAAATACTCATACATGCGTGATTAACCCCCTTTTTGTTTGCTATTTATTTATTGACGTTTTTCCTACTTTTGACTGTTTATTATAATTTTCGTTATCGCATCTCGCATTTCTTAATTTAATATGCTTTTGGAACTATGTTATTGTGATTATTATTTGTTTGGGTATGTTATTACATTTGTATTCGCTTTTATGTATGAATTGCATTCAGACTTGGCTATACCATTATGTGAATCTGTCCATTATACTGGCATAAGTAAGGGACCATTCCGAACCCAATGGTTTGAGGTCTTCCCATGCGAGGGGTGAATGCGGCCTTAAATCTTTCCCAGTTCACACTGGGTGGCGACTCCTTTATTCTCAGGTTTAGTCCCCCGCGGGCTACTTCGTACTCTCTACGAGCTACGAGTCCAACAGTGTCGTGATCGCCGAGCATCATAGGCATAGCGGTAAACCCCGCTTCGCTCCTACAGAGGTTAATGTAAATGTGATTGAGCTTAAGATGGCTTAGGTAAAATATGGCATATATAAAATGTGAATCTGAATGAGCCTAATGTAACTTAAGTTCAATGTAACTGTGATTGAGCTTAATGTGACTGTGAATATGACTAAGGTTAATGTGATTGTGACTGTGTTTATGAATGAGCTCAATGTGACTTAGTTAAAATACGACTTATGTAAAATATTATTTTGATTGAGATCAATGTGATTGCAACTAAACTCAATGTGACTTAATTAAAATGTCATTAGGACTAAGGTCAATATTACTTGAGTAAAATATTATTATGATTGAGGTCAATATGACTTATGGTAAAATATTAATTGTATAAGATAAGACTTAGGTAAAATATGACTTTAGGTAAAATGTGATTGTCATTGAGGTCATGTGACTTAGAATAAATGTGAGTGACTAAACGTAGTATGATTTAGGTAAAATATGATTGTCACTGAGCTAAATATGACTTTAATAAATATGATTATGACTTAACTCAATATGACTTAGGTAAAATATGACGGTGATTGAGCTCAACATGACTTCAAAAAAATATGACAGTGATTTTGATTGATTTCAATGTGACTGTGATTGAGGTCAATATGACTATTTATGTGATTGAGCTTTGATTGAGCTTAATATGAATTAGATAAAACATGACTTATGTAAAATGTAACTGTGACTGTAACTAAGCTCAATTGTGACTTAGGTGAAATGTGACTGTGATTAAGCTCCAGGTAACTTAGGTAACATGTGTTTGTGAAAGGGCTTAATGCGATTATGATTACAATGAACTCAATATAACTTAAGTAATATATGATTGTGACTAAGGTCACAGTGACTTAGATAAAATATGAAGTTTGTGTAGAATGTGCGATGCATTAAATTTAGGGTTGATTTCGACCTTATAGAAGTCCGAATTTTTTAGGGGTTCGTTGATAAATATTGTAGCATATATATTAAGTTCAAGTAAGATTTTACAAATTACGATTTGGATTTCAGACGAAGAAGATATAAATATTTGAAAATGACCGATTTGACATAATCAATTCTATTATAAAGGGCATTTTGACCAATTTGTTTGGTTGAAACAATGTTTTTCAGTAAAATCCTCTAAAATTTATGACTTTTGTTGTAAATCTGAAATCGTAATAAACTAACTATATAATTTTAAAATCACTAATATATTCATTTATAATTTTTTTTATTTTCTAATTATAATTTAAATTTATTTTATTCTATAATAGTTATTATTATAAATAAGATTAAACAAAAAAGAAGAGAAAAACACACACATATATGTATATTTTAATTGTACTTTCAAGTTATTAATCTATAACAATTACATATCGTACCTATAAGGGCATGAATATCAAAATATCATAGTACATATATTTTTCGTTTAGAAAAACAAACACCTTACACTTCTATTCAAATATTTAAAGAAAAACAAACATATTATTTAGACACTATCATTCAGGCATATTCAGGCTTCGTCTAAATTCATACATATTCAGACAATAAACAAAAAGCAAATACAACTTGAGAAGAATTATGTGTATGACAACCATGCAACGATTTTGGTTTTATTTGATATTTTACATTGATATATAATAATATAATAAAATGTGTTTTGGTCAAATCATAATTTTTAAGTGTTTGGTTAATGATAAAAATTACGATTACTAATCATAATTTTTTTAAAGGTTGAATTTTATAAAAACTAAGATTTTTAACTGTCATCGCCGTCAAAATATTAGAAAAGTACATCACAAATATTTTTTTAGTATAAAATAAAATTTCATAGTACCGTCTATGAACCAATATATCACAAAACCAAATAATGTATTTTACTAACTAAACTATAAATCGTCCACCCACAATTAAAAATTCTTAAATTGACTTTAATATTTTTTATTTATGAATGAATGATTTTTAATAATTTTTGAAAAATCATATTAACTTTATATTTTCATTAATTTCCTATCATGTCAACTTTATATTTTTCGAATAATTTCTGATTATTTTCAAATAATAATCACATATAGCTCTTCCAGTCCTCAATGGACATGACTTAGTGGTGTATAGTTCATGATCTGATTTTTAATAATTTCTGATTTTTAATAATTGCGCATTTTCTGTTATCAACATCTGTACCAATTCCAGGAATGATTTCAAGTTTAATAAATATCGACAACATATATATGTTGAATAAAAGAATGGTAAAAGAACTTGGAAAAATCATGGTCCATGTGATGAAATATACGGGCTTCAGTTGGGCCATGTGAAGAAATCTATGGTCGTTAGAAAATGTAAACCCCTGATCTCGAAAGTTACAAATGCACCCAAAAAAAAAACCCTAATTGAAACTTTTTTGGTCAACGTAGCTAATCAGAGAATGGACAATCAAATTGGAGAGAGAGAAACTAATAAAGAAGTCGAGGTAGCTCCAGCCTTAATTGCGGTTCACCAGAACCAGAATTCCGTCGCCGTGGCCATTGGGTCGGACCTCCGAGTCTACGATCTCCTGTAAGCTATTCTCGGTTTTTTTTCTTCTTCAGTTGAAAACTCTTGAGCATTCGTGTTAAAGTTGAAGCTTTTCAGTTAAGCCAATTAGTTTTATTAGGTACAGTTCAAAGTGTTTGTGCTGGTCTCAAACCTTAAAATTTTGAATAAAATAAGTTTAATATAATATTAATGGCTCATTTTCCATATTATGGTGTTTGATAGAAAGGGTAATTTTGTTTTTTTATGCTTTCATGCCAGTGGAGATTCAGCGGTTTCTTTGTTGGATGATTCCGGTGAGCCTCCTCATAAGGATTCTATAAGAGCTATCTGCTATGGAGCTAATGATAAGCTATTTGTATCGGCTGGTGATGACAAAGTTGTCAAGATATGGTCAGCCGAGACTTGGCGATGTATTAGTGCCGTGTAAGTTTTTGTAGCCTGCATGAGGATTTATAAGTTTTAAGGAAGAACTATATTTTCCATGTGTAGCATAATATTTCTGTCTGCTCCAAGTGTTTTTATGGGAAATTTCCTTAATTATTGTGAATAACAGGTGTTCTGAGAAGAGAGTAAGTGCAGTTGCTATAAGCAATGATGGGCAGCACGTTTGTTTTGCTGATAAGTTTGGAGTTATTTGGGTTGTGGACCTGCATGACCTTGATGGGAATCAAGCAGTTGATAAGAAGGCAGCACCGCTGCTTGCTCACTATTGTAGCATAATTACTAGCCTGGTGTGTCTTTCACATAATCTGATCTTTTCTCTATTTCTCCATGTGCAAATGGGTACATTTACAACTAAATAGATGCAAGTTCCTTTGAACGTAGCAGTGGAATTTTCATTAGTGGCATCTTTGTGCACGCTTCGGTTACAGTACATCAGTAACTCAGTTGTAGTTTGTCGGACTTTTATGAATTGATATAGATTCTCAGGATTCTTTTTTCCCATTTCCACCTTATTTCCCTCGTAGTATGCCAGTACCACACACATACTCCTTGTACAAACTGATGTTTAACTACTATATTGCATATTAGCCGTATTATGTTGGGTCCTGAATTCTACCACCTGCAATGAATAACAACACAGGCCGAATCCATAGCAAATAACTCATAAAACTAACATCCAAACATCAACAATCACTGAAGGGAAATCTGGATTATATTTCGTTAAGACCGTTCTTTACATCAAAATCAGTAATTAACCAAAATAAAAGATAGATTGAAGATGAGGAAATAATTCCCACACCAGCCTATGTATTCTAGCCTTTAGGAAGGGCTGGGACTACCCCAAACCATCCTAGAATTTAGAAAAAAATGTTCACATCCCCTGCAACATTCTCTCCCCTTTGTTATATTCCTTTTGCAGAACTAACTCATGGTCCCCACTGCCCTGGCCCACAACTGATATTTCATGGGCTGTTGAGTGATTATTCTCTGCAGTACCCCTTTTTTTCCTCTGATACACCTTCCATTCACAGCCTTGGACTCTATCAATCAATATCCTCCCCAACAAGCTTCACCTTGTCATCAAGGTGAAAATTAGTGAACTGTTTGGCAATTGCATCAGCCGACTCCCATGAATTCTCAAAGTTCGGCAGTCCCTTCCATTTGACCAACACTTCAAAATTCCCATTCAACAGTTTCCGAGCTCTTAAGACAGCTTCCGGTTCCAATGCATGTTCATAATTCTCAGTCAAATTAAGTGGGAAAGTCGGACAAGCCAAAGTTGGTTTAACAACACTTTTAAGTTCGGATACATGAAATACCTGGTGAATTTTGGCTCCCTTTGGTAAGGCTAACTTGTACGCAACTAGTCCAATAGTTTGAATCACTTCAAAAGGGCAATGGAAACGTGGACTAAGCTTCTCGTTAGGGCGTTTCGCTAAGGATTTCTGCCTGTATGGCTGGATATGGCCTATAGACAAATGTACCTCTCTTCTCTTCTTATCAGCATGTACTTTCATCCGGTTATGAGCTTTAGCTAAATTAGCTTGAAGATCTTGCAAAATGTGGTCTCTTTCCGCCATCAGTAGGTTTACCTCCTCAACAGTAGAACTTCCATCAGATAAGCTGAGTAGTGGAGGTGGATCCCACCCATATAAAGCCTTAAAGGGCGTCATTCCAATGGCACTTTGGAAAGTAGTATTGTACCAATATTCGGCATAAGGCACCCATCGGGGCCAAGATCATGGTTTATCTCCAATTAAACACTTTAAGTAGGTTTCCAAGTATCGATTGACCACCTCGGTCTGCCCATCGGTTTGTGGGTGATACACCGAGCTACGACGCAGTGTTGTCCCAGTCCCAGCTGATCGAAATAACTCTTCCCAAAATCAGCTCATAAATCCTTATCTTTATCTGAGATAATAGATATAGGAAATCCATGTAAGCGGACCACTTCTGTTAGAAACAGATTCGCCACCGAAATAGCTATAAAGGGGTTGCAAAGAGGCAAGAAGTTACAGTATTTGGTCAGTCTATCAATGAACACCATGATATTTTTGACTTTATGAACCCTTGGAAGCCCTTCCACAAAGTCCCTGGAGGTATCATCCCATGGCTGATCCGGAATTTGTAAAGGTTGCAGGAGTCCTCTTGGGGTAAGAGCTGAGTACTTGTTGTGTTGGCATGTGTCGCAAGCTGCCACAAATCGTTGTACATCATATTTCATGCCCTCTAAATACACCAAGTCAGCTAACCTCTTGTAAGTTCTCAAGAATCCCCAGTGTCCCCCACCCTTACTAGAGTGAAATTCCTGGAGCATGCTTTGTGGACTCTAGGGGATCCTTTCGAAATCACTAATTTTCCCTTATAGAAAAGATGGACATGCTTCAAAGAATAGTGCTGATAACAGCCCGAATTTGCCTACAATTTCTCAATGATACCCTTCAACTTCACATCCTACATCACTTCATTGTCCACGTCCTTCAACCCCAAACACTGTCCCATAGATAAAGCTCCAAACTGAACCTGATCAGTCCCTTCCAACTTATCTCTACGTCGCGACAACGCTTCCACCACTTTATTTTCAGACCCCGATTTATACTGTATAACAAACTGAAACTCAACCAGCTTTGTGATCCATTTCAGTTGGTCCTCACCCAACGTAGATTGATCCATCAAATATCTTAAACTGCTTTGGTGTTCTAATGATAAATTGGCGGCCCAATAAATAATGTTGCCATTTTGGTACGGCCAACACAATCGCCATGAGTTCACGTTCATATTTTGACTTAGATTGGCCACACAAAGATAGTGCTTGGCTAAAGAATGCCAAAGGCTTCTCTTCTTGCATTAAAATCGCTCCAATACCCTTTCCCGACGCATCCGTCTCCATCACAAATTCCTTGGAGAAGCCCGGAAGAGAGAGAATAGGAACACTGGCCATTGCTTCTTTTAGCTTCTTAAAAGCTGATTGTGCTTCATCCAACCACCCGAAATGGCTATTTTTCCATAGTCACGCACAAAATGTCTATAATATCCAGTAAGGCCTAAAAAATCCTGTAGCTCTCGTATATTCGTAGGTGTGGGCCAATTAACCATGCTTTTCACCTTGGACCAATCAGTTGCTACGCCCTCCCCCGAGATTATATGGCCCAAATATTCAATCTGTTGCTGCCCAAGAGAGACTTTTTTGGTTCATTACCAAGCTGTGATTATTCAAAATAGCTAAAACAGTCCGCAAATGACTCACATGAGATTCAATATTTGCACTATAAACTAGTTTGTCATCAAAAAAGACAAGCACAAATTTGCGAAGAAAGGCTCGAAAATGTCATTCATCAGTGCTTGGAAAGTCGTTGGGGCATTAGTGAGCCCAAAGGGCATTACTAGGAATTCATAGTGACCCTCATGGATCCGGAATGATGTTTTCTCAACATCCTCTGCGCTTGACTCTAATTGGATGGTAACCTGTCTTAAGGTCCAACTTAGAAAAAATATGTGCCCTTTCAAATTCATCCATCAGTTCATCAATAGTTGAAATTGGAAATTTGTTCGGAATGGTAATCTTATTAAGGGCCCGGTAGTCCACCCAGAACCGCCAACTTCCATCCTTCTTTTTCACCAACAACACCAGGCTCGAATATGAGTCAGTTGGATAATCCTTGCCTCCAATATCTCTCTTACTATCCTTTCGATTTCGTTCTTCTTGTAATAAGGATACCGATAAGGACGAATCTGAGGTGGTGTTGCTCCCTCATGTAATCGGATAGCATGTTCTTGTGCTCTTTTGATGGGTAGGCCAATTAGCTTGTCAAAGACTTCCTGGAATTGATCAAGAACCTGTTGGTCTACGGTGGGAATGACCTAAGTGGTTGTAGGCAACAAGTTTCTTTCCAATTCCATGTTCTGAAATAGCTCCACTACATAACAT
Organism: Zanthoxylum bungeanum; assembly: GCA_019454045.1. NCBI lineage: Eukaryota > Viridiplantae > Streptophyta > Magnoliopsida > Sapindales > Rutaceae > Zanthoxylum > Zanthoxylum bungeanum. Next base: position 209,801 of record SKCR01033605.1, on the reverse strand, counting down.
TCATCTTCTCTCTATATAGTTCTCAACAAAGTGCTCATGGACAAGCTGGGTCGGCTCAACAATGGATCACCTTTGATTACCACTTTCTTTCCATGCACGTTAACTGTCATATTAAGGTCCCTGTAATTGGAGGTAAAATCCCTTTTCGGTCTCCAGCCAAGTCCCAAAACAAGATTAGTACCGCCAATCTCAAACACATAAACTTCCTCTTGAAACGTTAAATCGGGTCGCGCGACAATAACTTGCCGAGATAATCCAGTGCCTCTTGTCCGGCACCCTTCCCCCAACTCTACACCAAAACTCTTCCTTGCGTCCACCTCGAGTTGACTATTCATAGTCATTCAGGGAGATATGAACGAGTGTGACCCCCCCGGGTCAATGAGTACAATAGCCTCCTTATCAAGCACCCTTCCTTTCACTCTTAAGGTCTTTCCTGCCGGGGAGAACCCTATAAGGGACTTGAGGGATACCGCCATTATGGGTTCATCCTCCCTAGGAGTAATTTCCTCCACTGCTTCCATGTACCCGAGCACTTCTCCTTGTTCCACTTCTTCCTCTGTTAGCATAATCACCTTGAAGTGCTTCTTCGCACATGCTCTGGAGAGTAGTGTTCATCGTAGCGATAACACAACCTTTTTTCCCCCTAAACTGCACTTATTGATCTGATAGTTTGCGAAACCCACCATACGGCCTGCTTGCATTCGTCGTCGGTCATCGCCAATCTCTTGCAGACGACATCGCTTTCATCGCTGGGGAGTGAGATGCGGCTGGCGACTCACCTCCTGTGAAGCTGGAGGGGGCGTTAGGTCGTGGAGTGAATCGCATGGAGTACATTGGACCCACAGTGAAGTTAATTGAATTGGAGCTTGACTCATTTTGGCATTTAGTCAGGTTATGCCCGCTGTGGTTATTGACAAATCATATCCGATTTTGCAGGTCAGGATAACGTCAATCCATTGCTCATTTCGTCCCACTCCCAATTCTTGGAGTCTTGTCTTCTTCCCGTAATACTCACCCAACACTGATATCTTCCTTTCTGCCTTGAGTGTTTCGTCCATGGCTGCCATCACCAAATAGATTCTCTTCGAACCCATTTCTGCCTGAATCTTGTCGGCCAACCCGTTTGTGAAGCACTGTACTAGCAGTTCCTCCTCTGCCTCTAACACAGATCCTGCTGCTAGTTCGAACTGCGCTATGTATTCCCATACAGATCCTGCCTGCAGTAAATTGATCAACGCCAAATAATTCCCGAACCCTAAGCCATCTCCGAACCTCTGTAATAGAGTCACCTTCATCGCTGGCCAATTCTTGATGATATGCCGATTCACACTCCATCGGTACCAATGGACAGCTTCTCCTTCAAAACAGATCGAGGCTACCTTCACCTTGTCATCCTCTTTCACTCCATTCACCTCAAAATAACATTCGACCCTGTATATCCATGACTATGGATCTTCTCCATCGAACACGGGCATCTCCAACCTTCAGTAAGGCCATTTACTCCCTCCACCTTCATTATTGAATTCATTCCCATCATCGGCCTCAGCCCCATTACTCCTATTCACCCTTGATGCTTCTCCTTTCTCGCCTTCATTCCCCTCTTATGTCGGCTCGTCCTGAGTTGTTCCCTTCCCTGTGTCTGTGTTCTTACTCAACAACTCCCTCATCATTTCATGTAGGCCTTCCAATGACGATTCTATTCCAGAAATTTTCTTCTCCAATCCTTCAACTCTTACATCCGTAGCTTCACTTGCTCGAGTACCCACCATCCACTGTCACCCACACTAACTGGCCAAGGAAATTCAGGCTCTAATGCCAAATTGTTGGGTCCTGAATTCTACCACCTGCAATGAATAACAACACAGGTCGAATCCATAGAACAATAACTCATAAAATTAACATCCAAACATGAACAATCACTGGGGGGGAATCTGGATTATATTTCGTTAAGACTGTTCTTTACATCAAAATCAGTAATTAACCAAAATAAAAGATAGATTGAAGATGAGGACATAATTCCCACACCAGCCTATGTATTCCAGCCTTTAGGAAGGGCTGGGACTACCCCAAATCATCCTAGGATTTAGAAAAAATGATCACACCCCCTGCAGCATCCCCCCGATATATTCCTTTTGCATAACTAACTGGTGGTCCCCACTGCTCTGGCCCACAACTGATATTTCATTGGCTGTTGAGTGGCCTACAACAGATATTTGATTGGCTGTTGAGTGATTATTCTCTGCAGTACCCCTCCTTTTCCTCTGATACACCTTCCATCCACAGCCTTGGACTCCATCATATTATTTATTCAGATTTATTTTATCAACCTTTTTTTATTTATGCATCACTATGGTGTATGGTGAATTTTTATGTGTTGTATTATTCTTCCCTCATTTGCATTTCATAAACTCTATTATGTTGTAGATCTCATCCTGTTTAGGATATGTTATTTTTCTTTAATTCCCACATTCATATAGGTGAAATCCTTGTATTTTATAATTTTTTCATTCTGTCTTCATGGAAGGGCGGGGTTTGGCTGAAAATATTCTATGGTCATGCTGCGTATTTGAATTTCACAAGTAAATTGCTCCATTACTAACGTATTGTTTACAGGAATTTTCGCCAGATGGACGGTTTGTCATTAGTGCAGATCGAGATTTCAAGATTCGTGTAAACTTCCTCTGCCTGTTCAACTAGATAAAAGGGAAATTATCATTTTTATACTCTTAAGATTGGCTTATGTACGAAAAACCCAAAATTTTTAAACAAGATTAATTTTACACCCAAAGTTTCGGTCTTTAAATGTAAATTAATACATTAACTGAAACATTTTAGGTGTAAATTAGTATGCTGATTGAAATTTTGGGTGTAAAAGTAATCTTAAAAAGTGTGAATTAGTACATTTCGAAACTTTGGGTTTGGGTATAAATTTAAACTTGTTTGAAGTTTTCGGGTTTTTTCATACATAAGCCAATATTCAGGTGGAAAAATGATACTATCTCTTGGATAAATGACTAGCTTGATGTTGTACCTCTTTTACATGATATAATTTTTGTGACAGGTTACTGTGTTTCCCAAAAAACCTATGGACGGAGCTCATGAAATACAGAGCTTCTGCCTGGGCCATACGGAGTGAGTGAGTTGTTATGAATATTTTCCCCCCTTAATAGGGAATAACACTTCTTAGCACCTGGTCATCTGATAGGTTCATTTCCAATATTTACAGGTTTGTGTCCTGCCTCGATTTTGTGTGCACTGTGGATTACCCTCAAGGGTATCTGGTGTCTGGAAGTGGCGATTCAACAGTGAGTATTTGTAAGCTTACAAGTTTGCAGGTTTTAAATCTTGCTTTTTGCATTGTGGAAGAGTGAATTAATAAATCATCTACATTGCTATCCCAGATTCGCTTATGGGATGTTACATCTGGATCTCTCCTTGACACCTGTGAAGTTCGTGCAAAGGTATCTCACTTGTTCTGAAGTTTGCCTGAGGTTCCCTGCTTTTTCTGAAATATCACTTGTCAAGTTTTGATGGAAAATGGAACTACGCTATTTTCCCTATTAAATTTTTACAGTAATAGAATCTTTTGGAAAAATATTAATGTTCCCAATTCTATGATGATGTTATCAATCTATCCATAAGATCACGAGTACATAGCGGGTCTTGGCACCACTCATTTGAAGTCAGTCATAAGCAGAGGAATCTGTGTTTTTGGCTTTTCTTGTTAGCCTGCTTCTTTACTTGACTTCACTTGTACTTGCTTCCTGAAGGCAGAACATTTAGAGTCTAATGGAAGTGATGAGAGCTATTCTACCGTTACTGATCTGTGCACGATCCCAAATAGCACACTTGTTGCAGTGGCTACTCAGAGGTAAGTATCCAAGCATTTTGTGTCAGACCTTTTACTTTAAGAGCTATATTGGTTTGCGAATTTAATAGTTTGTAATATTATTTCTTTCTAGCCTGCGAGGAATAGTATTGGTGAGCTGCAACATCTCTGCTCAGACTCTTTCAGTTGCCAAGGTAAGGACCTGAACAGTTGAAAAAGAAATTAGCAAAACTATGTACTCTCCAAAATGATAGAATAACCTGTAATTCAACGCTTCCAAATGAATTTAAACTCGCAATAGTGGGTTTCTGATGGATTTGTTTCATGATACTTGAAATAACCGTCAAATTACCCATTTAGATTAAAAAAACACATTGATTTCCAATTAGCATGAAATAAGGACATTTGTCAGAGCATATATGATTAGTTGAGTCTTCTGCTCTGAAATAATTGTGCAGAGTTGTGGCTTTTGATCAGAGTATCTAATGGTAAATTGCAAAAATGTGGACCATGAAGTAGAATTTTACTTTGGTCATGGAATCCCAATTTGTGTGGTTCTTGCAGGTGGTTTCCATCATGGGAGAAAACTTTGTTCCAACAAGTTTGGGGAGTAGCTCTTCTTTGGGTTTATTGTGGATGGTAACTGGTGCCTCTAACTTGCCTGGTTTTGATCATCCCTCTCCATCACGAGTAAAGGTCATTTCTGGTTTTAAGAATAGCTGTCCAGAACCTGAGCATGAGCCAAACATGTTGGAAGATAGTGACATACCCGGGGGAGTTAAACTACTAGAGAAGTTGCAAGGAAGTGCGTCCGTTGAGGAAAATGTCTTTTCAGCAGCTGCCGAAGCTGTAAAAACAGCAATGTGCAATTTGTTGATCAAAAAGCTGTATTCTGTGGAGAAACGAGAATTTAGAAAGAGAAACCGAAAAGATAAAAAAATCACTCAGTAAACTCTCAAGTTAAAACTCTTTCCTGATTCACGGAGGGCATTCTGAGTCTAAGTTGTGAGGTGGCTTCCATTGGGAGTTTTTCTGATGATTATATCATTTTGTGATACCCGAAAGATGATATTGGTAAATTATTTTACAACAATTCCTCTGTTTTTGGCATTTTTGATCATATCTTGAAACACCATGAGCAACCGGATGTTGAGTCCTAAATTCGAAGTGAAAGATAAGATAGCTTTACCGCCTTGCCTGCATTAAGGGCCCAACGTGAAAGGTTCTGAGCATTGAAGGATTCATTCTTTCACGTTCGAAATGAAGGACTATGTTGGGGTTGGAGAAAAAAGGTAGGGCTTTTGTTTCGCTGGTATATGATTTAAGCGGTTTGATTTATTCTTTTGCAGTAGCGTTTTAGTTTTATACTAATTTGTTCAGCCTAACACACAGACAAATTATGACAACAAAATCTTTTGAATTCTGACACATTACTGAGCTTAATTTTATTAAGTTTTTCATACGGTTAAAATTAGATTACATTTAAATTATTATTTAATAATTATTAATAATTTTTATTTTTTAAAAAAAAAACTCAATATAATATTTACTTTGCATTTGTGAATGTGGTTCCAAAATGTCATAATTAATGATTGTGCATAATTAACAATGCTTCTTTTTTTAAAACAAAAATTAAAAAAAACAACCAAACAAAACAAAACTCTAAAAGTCACCTTACATTTGAGAAACAAAACTTTGCTTTCCGTTGACGGGCCTAATATCTGATCATACGTACTGGGTACTGCCCACACCATCTTTCTCAGCTCAATCGATCTTATCTAGCTAGCTAGGATAAAGGTAGAATTTTATAACATTTCCCAGTTTATGATATTTTCCTATTATTTTCTTAATATCCCAAAAAATCAAAGAAATCTTCACTTTATTAAATTTTTTTATATATATTTACTCTTATTTTAAATAATTAATAATTTTATATTATTAGTAATTATTTATACGGGAATTTATTTTATTTAAATATCTTAATAAATTAATTGTATTTATATTTTAATCAGTTCAATTTTAAATACTTTCATATTTAATATTGTACTATTGTATATTAAATTAGCAAGTTTTAGATATAATATCTCCAATGTTCATGTCATCATGTCAAGTCTTATAAAAGATTTTTTAATTACTTAATTAGAAAATATTAATTAATAAACTCAAATGAAAAGAAGTGCTTGGAAAAATAACATTAAATTGACGATTATGATATATTTTAATTACTTCCATATTTTACTTTTGTAATACAATATAATGAACAAATTGTTGGAGTTGGTGAACGAAGCGTAAATCTGAATAATGTATTGTACATTATATTTTATTATTTATTAATAAAATAACTACATTTTCATTTCAACCTTATTAATGGTAATGTCATTACCCATATTAGATTGATATATAAATATACTGAGAATGACATCGACCTTAAAATAGTTATGTAGTAATATTAGATACTAGGTGGTCTGAAATTAGGATAGTATTACTATTATAAACTATTCTTAAAGTAAATATTCATAGTCGTTGGTTTCAGAATACGGTCGAATTCCTATAACCTAGAAGAATAACACATGTCGTATATTGGAATTGGAGTTCCAGTGGTTTAACCCGATGTACTATAAGCAAGGGAAGCTCGTATAGACATGTGGGTATTCATTGGAATGAATACTGAATGACTCACATGTGATTCCTAATAATTGGAAGTACACACCACCGTCAATAGGAATCTCCTCGAGTCGAGTAGCAAATGTGATCATTTGACTATAGGATAGCATTGATTTTGTGTGTGATCCTCCACACTTTGATGCCATATATGTCAGAGTCCTTTCATGGTCTGACCGCTAGATATTCGTTGGGTGGGAACCGATACACTCGTTAATCAAGTGCATATCAAGATAGGATCCGTCAGCCCGTATGTGTATCATATGAGGTTTATGTATCCATGGGAGTAAGCCACGATTCTTAAGAATTTGGCCAAAGCCGATCACCTAGGGTGAATGCATATATCAGAAATGGTGTTATGATTAGTTGTAAAGAATCGTGGACATGTCGACAATATGAGATGTGCGCCTCGGAAACTTGACGGTGTAATCTATGTTTCATAAACACAACTCGGATAGCCTACGATGAAGGGATTGATAAACATATGTGATGACGTCGACTTGTCTAGTTTAGAAATATCGTTCGTGTTCTTCGTGAATTCGAAGGTGGCCGAATTGCGTACATATATGCTAGGCTTATATGACAAACGTGTCTGAACTTTGAGAATCCCACAATATGAAGTGTACATGTTTAGCACTTGGGTAGCCGATAATTTTTGATAATAAATAATTTTTGATAATATAATTATCAACTAAGATAATTATATGTTATTGGATAATATTAATTATTTACTTTGACCCAATTGGATTAATTGGATTAATCCAAAATCACACAAGGACTTTGTTGTAATTTTATAAATATCTCTACCATTGGAGGATATTTTAGTAATTATAAATATATAATAATAGGTGTATTTGACTTGATTTAATTGGATTAAATCAAAATGGTAGACATTGAACTAATCCATTGATTAAACTTTGTCTTGATTTAATTGGATTAAATCAAAATGGTAGACAAAGGTGATTAGTCAAACCTAATTATTATATTTGGACAAATTGGTTTAAGCTCACCTAAAAGTTGATTAGAACTATTATTAATTAAAAATAACATTAGTTTTGCTATAAAATACAAGATTGAGCAAGTTTTTAATTAAGCTTAAGCTTAAGAAAGTTAAGCTTGAGAAAGCTAAAACAAGTAAGAATTATAGATATTAGCCTAAGAAAGTTAAGCTTGAGAAAGCTAAAACAAGTAAGTTTGATCTTCTCCAAAGCTATGTTTTCATTAGTGAGTTATCATTGGTGAGACATATAGTGATGAATTTTGTATTGGATACATAATAACATAGCTTGATGTTGAATTAAAGTAATTAATTGTGTAAGAATGCTTTGGAAGTATAAACACAATATGTTTGTAATTGGGTCAAAATGTTCATGTTGGACATGGAATATAAAATTAGAGTTTTTAGAATTCTAGATGATAGCTTGGAGCTATGGCTACCATTCTAGAATCACTTGACTATCTTTGAGTGACCTAGTATTATTCTTGAGTCACTTTATTGTGGGACTCTATATTGGTTTATGTTTTGAATCATAGAAATATATATATATATATATATATATATATATATATATATATTCGTATATGATTTATACGTAACAGAATACTTACTTAGACGATCGGATACTCTGTAGGTGCAGTCACCGACACCTAAACCTTTACTCTAATACCACAAATGTAACACCTCGCCAGAGACAAGGTGCTACCGACATGAGACAAGAATAACTCATCTCCTTGAGCCTCCAAAATTTACGAAAAATTGGCATAACGCGCCCTAAAAATTGAAATCCCGAATCACAGTCCAGCACCACAAAGATTGAACAACTATCAAACCTATAAATAGGACCTCCGGTCCGAACACAAACAACACAATTCTCATCATCAATTTACAAGGCTTCGTCCCCAAATCAAAACATTCAACCCAACACTTAAAATTACACACATATAATGGTATGTTTTGATTAATACAAATAAATACAATAATTTCAAAATGTACTAAGCCATAAGACTCTTCCCAGGTCTCCAGATTGGGTGACTGCAGCTTGAGTAATCCATTGTCTCGAGCAAGATGTCCGAACCAAAATAGATGATTGATCAGGTTACCAACCTGCAAAACTAACAACAATGGTGGCGTGAGTTATAGAAACCCAGTATGTAACCACACACACCACAAACGAACAAGATTGAAATTTTAAACACAAAACTTATGAACATATATACATATTTACAGTTATTTATTAGAACACCTTTAACCCTTACTGTTCTTTTTACTTCAGGAAACATGGGTTCGTGAGACGTACCTGAAGTGAATAAAAAATAACTTACATGCAACCTCCTCGAACATTGAAACTTCAAAATACACATAATCTGAAATAAATAGCTTATGTAAGCTTCCAAATTCTCTATATTATGAACATATCATAATCCTTAAGAGTAAAATGCATCACACATACTCATTCACATTACCCCATGCTTATCAATAAACTTTACTTTTCATGCCATTAGACCAAGTCTTACTAATATGCTTCATGCATTCACCTCTACACAACATCCTTCCATATATAAATAATTATTTAGTACTTTATATAAGCGTACAAACAAGTCATATTCAAACCTCCTACACAAGCCTATTATCAAGTTTTCCAAGTCTATATAGAACACAAATTCATTGCTTGCAATATCATTATTATCATACACTCAACTTCAAACTCACCATACACACAAAATCTTACATCTTCAAACATAATCCATAGATTCTGCCATACAAGAAAGTTTACAACTTATAAAATTTCCAACTGATAATTAAGCACAACTTAAATCATAATATGTTCTCAAGCCTGAATCATTACAAATCATCAATAAAACTCAACATATCGTTTTCCCCAAGTGAGCTCTATATTCGGCCTTAACCTTAGTTTTAGAATCAAAATTTTCTTTTAACTCAAACACACTATACTCAAATCAAGATATCATTTTAAACTTAATTCATCATCTTTTTCATCATAACATAACAAAAACAACAACCCTAACACTAATATCAAATTCAGCCAAGGTGAATTTTTACAACTTTACTCATACTAAAGCATTATTTAAAGCTCAACTCATCATCAAAACAAACAAAATATAATCTCTCCATACAAGTGTAATTTTGGCCATATAAACTAAGAAGGTACGTTTGATGGTTTCATCGTTATTCAAAATAACCCAAGCTAAAACATCTCCAAACACATGACCTACCATCATAATATCATTATAAAAAAAATTACTTCTTAACAAATTCTTGAATGATTTGGCCAACACAAGAGAGATGCAACTTGAATCCTTTTCAACATCAGATACACAACTTATATTAAGGCTTAATTCTAAGCATAAATCATAACACATGATCATCAAGAACAAAGAAAATCAACCCTGACCACACAATATAAATTTTGGCCAGGCCATATTGTTTGAGGAAAATTGGGCATTTACACATAAAGACTTCAATCCATGCTAATACTATCATGATATCATCCAAAATACATGCTAACAACTTTATTAAAGTTCAAATTCACTCATTCATATTTTAAGGTTCATGATAGACGAAAATAAGGAAGAGAAAAACATGCTTGATATCATGAAATTACAGAAAATAATGATAGAAACTCACTTACTTGACGAATGAAATTGAGATTATCATCTCCATTCCATATAAATCCATGTTACCATTACGAATCACCATTCAAAAATTTAAAAATTAACAAGTTTTCTCCAATGTCCATATCATCATGTCAAGTCTAATAAAAGGTTTTTTAATTACTTAATAAGAAAATATTAATTAATAAACTCAAATGAAAAGAAGTGCTTGGAAAAATAACATAAAATTGACGATTATGATATATTTTAATTGCTTCCATATTTTACTTTTGTAATACAATATAATGAATAAATTGTTAAAGTTGATACTTGGAGCGCCAATCTGAATAATATATTGTATATTTTATAATTTATTAATAAAATAACTATATTTTCATTTCAAACCTTATTAATGATAATGTCATTATGCATATTAGATTGATGTATAAATATGCTAAGAATGACATCGACCTTAGAATAGTCATTTAGTAATACTGGACACTGGGTGGTCCGACGTTGGGATAATATTACTATTATAAACTATTCTTTAAGTAAATATTTCTAGTCGTTGGTTTTGGAATACAATCGAATTCTTATAACCTAGAAGATTAGTATATGTCGTATATTGGAATTGGAGTTCCAATGATTTAACCTGATATACCATGAGCTTTGGAAGATCGTATAGACGTGTGGGTATTCGTTGGAGCAAATACTGAATGACTCACAGGTGATTCCTAATAGTCAGAAGTATATACCACTGTCAATAGGAATCTCCTCGAGTCAAGTAGCATATCTAATCCTTTGACTATAGGATATCATTGATTTTGTATGTGATCCTCCACACTTTGATGCCATATATGTCAGAGACCTTTCATGATCTGACTGCTAGATGTTCGTTGGGTATGGACCGTTGCACTCGTTAATCAAGTGCATATCAAGATAAGATCCATCAACCCGTATATGTACCATAAAGGGTTTTGGTATCCATGTAAGTAATTTAGTGGATCGCATATATCATAAATGGTTTTTGATTAGTCGTAAAGAATAATGGACATGTCAACATGAGATGAATGCCTCGGAAACTTGACAGTGTATTATATGTTTCCTAAGCACAACTCGGATAGCCTACGAAAAATGTATTATATGTGATGACGTCGACTTGTATAGTTTAGAAATATCGTTCGTGTTCTTAGCGAATTCGAAGGTAACTGAATTGCGTACATAAATGTTAGGCTTATATGACGAACGTGTATGAACTTTGAGAGTCCCACAATATGAAGTGTACTCGTTTAGCACTTGGATAGCCGATAATTTTTTATAATAAATAATATTTGATAATATAATTATCAATTAAGATAATTAAGTGTTATTGGTTAACATTGATTATTTACTTTGACCCAATTAGATTAATCCAAAATTTACACAAGGGCTTTGTCATAATTTCATAAATATCTATACCATTGGAGGATATTTCGGTAATTATAAATATGTAATTATAGGTATTTTTGGCTTGATTTAATTGGATTAAATCAAAGTGGTAGACATCTAACTAATCCATGAATTAAACTTTATCTTGATTTAATTGGATTAAATCAAAGTGGTAGACAGATGTGATTAGTCACACCTAATTACACATATTTGGATAAATTAGATTAAGCCCACATAGAAGTTGATTAGAACTTTTATTAATTAAAAATTACCTAAGTTTTTGCTATAAATAGCAAGCTTGAGTGAAAGTTTTAATCAAGCTTAAGAAAGCTAAAACAAGCAAGAGTTAGAGAAATTAGCCTAAGTTGGAGAAGTGTTTAGAGAAGTTTTGGAAGATCTTTGCAACATTTCAACTAAGAGAAATCATGATTGGATCTTGGAGTGAAACTTGCTAGCATTGGAATCAAGATTGGATCTTGGAGTCAAGCTTGCTAACTTTGGAATTTCTCCACAATATTTCAACAAGGAGATGTAGATTGGATCTTTAAATCAACCTTTCTAGGTAAGTTTGATCTTCTAAAAAAAACTATGTTTTTCAATAGCGAGTTTTCATTAGTGAGACATATAGTGATGAATTATGTATTAGATTCATAATAACAAAGCTTGATGTTAAAATTAGGCTAATTAATTGTGTTAGTGTAGGCATTGTATTTTTGCATGTGAAACCCGATGATGAGTCTCATTTGGAGGCACTACCTTTTGAGTCACGGAAGCCGCAGGAAACGGATATCGGAAGGGGAAATTCAGAATAAACAAGGTTCACTATTTTCGTTCGTGCTGCGTTCATGTATACGTTCGAACGCCAAACAGATTGCGGGCGTTCGTGTCGCGTTCGAGGAAGCGTTCGAACGATGTCGGTAATTCTGGTTTTGCTGCTAGCCTTACACCCAAGCCCAATTAACCCACCAAAGCCCATAAAACACATCCCAATTGATAAAACACATTTAAAACACATGGGAAATTAAATTAAATCTTAATTAAATTAAACATTGAATTAAATAAAATATTTAAACCATTTACCAATTAAATAAAACATAAAATATAATCATACCTAATTAAGATAAATCAAATATATTAACTTCCTAACTAAACAAATCACATACTAAATTAAAAAGATGTCATGCCTAATTAAAATCAATCATAACAAATTAAAGATATTGACTTCCTATTCTAGCCAAGATTTGTCCCCCCTCAATCTTTGACTTTCCTTGTCTAACACCAAATCATATCTCTCTTTAATGCACCAAATCCCTTCATTGTGAGACAAAGTGAAGCCCTAGCCATTCTCTATATAAACAACACCTCTCCAAGGCATTCCTCTCCCCCGAGTGCACGCCCATTACAAAAGAAAAGAATCAAAGAATTTCCAACCCCTTTCCCTTAGCTCACTCACACAAATCACAACACACCAAGAGCCCTAGCCACTCAAGAAAATAACGAGAAAAAGTTCTCTTCATCCTCACTCTCCCATTGCTGAAATCATACCCTAATATAGCAGCCCCTTCAACACTAAAACAGTAACCAAATCACGCCCAAACCACCCCCTATACAGCAGCAAAATCCTCTTAAAACATTCCCTAAGAAAACTTAAAGTAATAACATAAAAAACTGCATTCATAATCCTTAAAATAATCACACAAGACTGCACTAAGAAACCACACAAAGACTTGGAACAGTCCGTTAAAACGTCAAACAGGTGACCTGAACAGTGAGCAGCAAAATAGAGGCCGAACAGTAGCAGAACGGAGTTCAAACCGCAGGCAAAACAGCAAAGCGGTGAGCTAGGACGCTAAACCAGTGAACCGGAGAAGTTGAGGAGTTGTACCTTTCCGACGTCCGTGAAACGCAAGCCTGAAAGTTGGCAAAAAGGTTAGACCTGAGGGTATCTTTCACACTCACTTTTTGTACTATTTATTAAATATTGCTTGCATGATTGTCATGTTGAAATGCATGTTGTGGCCCCTGAGTAGATGAATATGCATGGATTGTGAGATGTTGTATGTTGTGGCTGTGGAATAAAATGAGAGATGTGTCAACTCTCGCGGTATATCGGATGGAAACCCGGACATAAATTTCATAGCCGATTCCGAATGGACGGTAATATGATCTGTACTCGGGATACAACTCCACGTACCGCTTGAGTAAACGGCACTCTTTTTTTTTTTTTTGTTGCTTTGGTTTATTTACTTTTCGTCATTTGAATTTTGCATGTTGCTTATTTATGTATGATTCAATCGAGCGCATGGGCTTAGTAAGTGGAATGAAAGATCCCCTATGGGGAGGGGTTTAAAACCCTTTACCACGATGCTTTACCGCTCCGGTTGATGTGTGTTCGGTTGAATGCAAGATACGTTCAATCGGGTTACTAAGTTTGACATTATTGCATTTAATTCTCTGTATGCATGACTCAATCGAGCGCATGGGCTTAGTAAGTGGAATGAAAGATCCCCTATGGGGAGGGGTTAAAGCCCGTTACCACGATGCTATGCCGTGCCGGTTGATGTGTGTTCGGTTGAATGCAAGATACGTTCAATCGGACACACCAAGTTTGATGTTATCGCTTTTAATTCTTGACATGCATGATTCAATCGAGCGCATGGGCTTAGTAAGTGGAATGAAAGATCCCCTATGGGGAGGGGTTAAAGCCCTTTACCACGATGCTTTGCCACGCCGGTTGATGTGTGTTCGGTTGGATGTAAGATGTGTTCAATCGGGCATACTTGGTTTGATATGATTGTCTTTATGTTTGCATGCATGATGTGATCGAGCGCATGGGCTTAGCAAGTGGAATGAAAGATCCCCTAGGGGGAGGGGTTAAAGCCCTTTACCACGATGCTTTGCTGCGCCTCGCATTGTACTATTCGCCATTTATGTATTGCGTCCCATTTCATGCATCAGGTCTGTTCTCGTTCGAACGCGTTTACGAACGTAACTCGAGCGCGCAAGCATTTTGCCTTATCATGCATCAGGTCTCATTTCTGTTCGAACACGTTCACGAACGCCATACGAACGTGAGTATTCTGTTTCATTTCTGTTCGAACGCGTTCACAAATGCCATACGAACGTGAGCATTCTGTTTCATTTCCGTTCGAACGCGTTTACGAACGCTACTCGAACGAGAACCTTCTGTTTACCATTCGAACGCGTATACGAACGCTGCACGAACGCCCACGGTAAACAGATCCTCTTGCATCACATTACGACATGTCCATCTTAGCACATAGTTACCCCTTTTTTACGTTATGCATTGGTATTACCTCTCTAGTTGTCTATTTCTGTTATGCGCTTAAATATCTTTTCTTAATATGCATGCTAGTAAGAATGCTATTTGTTTGCACTTCTGTGTCCACCAATGCGTTCATTAACTTGTATACTTGCCGTATGATAATCCTTATGTATGCAAATTGAGACATAGATTACATGCAAATAGGCTGTATGCAAATTCGAATATGTGTTACATATAAATTTAGATGAACTTGTTGATGTATGTATGTGGATTTAGAAGCATGATATTCTTAGAAATAAGTGTTACTTAAGCCTGATTAAATTATTATATAAATCCTTTCATTACAAGTGGCATAAGTAAGGGACCATTCCGAACCCAACGGTTTGAGGTCTTCCCTTGCGAGGGGTGAGTGCGGCCTTAAATCTCATTTTCTCGGTTCACACCGGGTGGCGACTCCATTATTCTCCGGTTTAGTCCCCCGTGACTACTTTGTACTCCCGACCAGGCCGCGAGCCCGGGACAGCATGCGTTGCCCAGTTCCTGTGTTCCCACAGTCTGGCGACTCCACTGGGGATAGAGAATCGGCCCCGAAATATTGTCTTGTAATGTTTGGATTCATTTTTTAATTGACCGTGTCTATAGTGGATAAAATGAGGGTTTAATCAAAGGCATTTTAAGGCTAGGTAATGGTTTGGTGTCTTCCTTCATTCACTACCTTTCTAGAAGGAAAAGCTGTGAAGGCACCTATATAGCCATCTACTCGTAGCCTATTGTGATGGACTAATTTGGAGGACTCGTTGTTTATTCCTGACACCAAGCGATAAGAGCCTAAGAGGCTTGGGTATTTAAGTGAGCCTCGCTCCACCTTCCCTCTGGGGAATCTACAACGGAAATCCATTTGACAGTCAGTCACACACCATAGCTCATTGGCACGTACCTTAGTGTGTAAAAAGGGTGCGCTCACTTGGTCGCTCGAACCCTTGATTGGGGAGACCTAGTTGTGGGACATCCTTCGCCGATGAGAGCCTTTGTCTACACTTTTGTGAACCCACCCATAGACCGGGGTTGTATGGTTAAAGTAACAATTATTTCCTTGAGTATGTGCTTGTGGACCATCCTCATTTGGATGCAGTTGGACCATTGTCAGAAATGTGGACTTACTGGGCCATTTAAACTGGGGCGAGTTCGTACCTTATGACCATTGGGCCCAAAGCTTCTGAAATGTTGATGGGCCATTCTGTAGAAATTATTGTTGTATGTTTGCATTATCTTTCTTTGTGCTTGTGTTCGGAACATTACCATTTGGATTTAGTTGGGCTCCATGCCATGAGATGTGAACTCGTTGGGCCATTTAAACTGGGACGAGTTCACTCCTATGACAGTTAGCCCAAGAACTTCTAAAATGATGATGAGCCGATTTGTGTGAAAATTTTAATGAGTTAATATATTTCTTGCATCGCATGCATATCATGCATCACATGCACCTCATGCATACATGCACCATGTTAACCCCATTTTGTCTTGAAGGCCATCATAGATACCCGTTGGTTAGGGAAGGGGGCAGACTTGTCAAAAGACCGAGCAGCCACCAAGAGTACTGGTAGAAGACCTAGCCTAACGGGATAGGAAACTCAATCATGCATGCATGCATACACGTAACATATTTGCATCCTTTTTGTGTTTGTTCTGTTTTGTAATAACAGGTTTCAAAGGAGAAAAAGAGAAAGCGTCAAATGCAAGCCAACCAGAAGCAGCAACAGTACAATGTCAGTAGTCTTCAGGAATGAATCACAGGGGCGAGGCCCGTATCAATATCAATTTTGGGGTGAGGCCCATATCAGTATCAGTCTTGGGGCGAGGTCCATATCAGTATCAGTCTTGGGGCGAGGCCCATATCAGTATCAGTCTGGGAGGCGAGGCCCATATCAATATCAGTTGGGGGCGAGGCCCACATCAGTATCAGCTGGGGGCGAGGCCCACATTGGTTCAGTACTAGTTCTGCCGGGTATAGTACTCTGGGGGCGGGTCCCACATCATTATCAGTAACGGTTTGGAAATTGACCACTCTCAAATCAGTAATGGTTCGGAAATGGACCATCATCTCATCACTTGCCAAAAATGGCACTCCGAAAATGGAGCACGGTTCGAAATGGACCATCATCTCATCACTTTCCGAAAATGGCACTCTAAAAATGGAGCAACGGTTCGGAAATGGACCATTATCACATCTCGCCGAAAATGGCACTCCGAAAATGGAGCACGGTTCGAAATGGACCATCATCTCATCACTTGCCGAAAATGGCACTCTAAAAATGGAGCAACGGTTCGGAAATGGACCATTATCACATCTCGCCGAAAATGGCACTCCGAAAATGGAGCACGGTTCGAAATAGACCATCATCTCATCTCGCCGAAAATGGCACTCCGAAAATGGAGCAACGGATCGGAAATGGACCATTATCATATCTCGCCGAAAAGGGCACTCCGAAAATGGAGCACGGTTCGGAAATGGACCATTATCATATCTCACCGAAAAGGGCACTCAGAAAATGGAGCATGGTTCGAAAATGGACTACTTTCACATCTCACCGAAAGTGGCACTCCAAAAATGGAGCACGGTTCGGAAATGGACCAAGGAAGGCCTAACCCATCGGAATATGATACATATACATGCATACATATCACATACATGCAATGTTTGTTTTGTGTTCGCAGGTTTGTAGCGGCAAAGACCATCTCATCAAATAACGGTTCAAAAATGAGCCACATTCTCGCACAGCACGGTTCGGAAATGGACCGCTACCACAACAGATGCTGAAAATGGCGCCCTAAAATAGAGCACTCACAACAGACGCCGAAAATGGCACTCCAAAATGGAGCACTCACAACAGATGCCGAAAATGGCGCTCCAAAATGGAGCACACACAGCAAAGGCCGAAAATGGTGTTCCAAAATGGAACACAAACAGCAAATGCCGGAAATGGCGCTCCAAAATGGAGCACACACACAAAAGATGCCGAAAATGGCGCTCTAAAAATGGAGCACGGTTCGGGAATGAACCAGGGGTCGCAGCACCTCACCACCAAATCAACTCAACTCAACACATGGTAAGTCAAGTGACAGCTGGCGAGCCAGGTAAGTAGAAATGCATTGCATAACTTTGATAGGATTGTTCAAAGTCACACACTGCACAAGTCCCATCAAAGTGGGGGGGGGACTGTAGGCATTGTATTTTTGCATGTGAAACCCGATGATGAGTCTCATTTGGAGGCACTACCTTTTGAGTCACGGAAGCCGCGGGAAACGGATATCGGAAGGGGAAATTCAGAATAAACAAGGTTCACTATTTTCGTTCGTGTTGCGTTCATGTATACGTTCGAACGCCAAACAGATTGCGGCGTTCGAGGAAGCGTTCGAACGGTGTCGGTAATTCTGGTTTTGCTGCTAGCCTTACACCCAAGCCCAATTAACCCACCAAAGCCCATAAAACACATCCCAATTGATAAAACACATTTAAAACACATGGGAAATTAAATTAAATCTTAATTAATTTAAACATTGAATTAAATAAAATATTTAAACCATTTACCAATTAAATAAAACATAAAATATAATCATACCTAATTAAGATAAATCAAATATATTAACTTCCTAACTAAACAAATCACATACTAAATTAAAAAGATGTCATGCCTAATTAAAATCAATCATAACAAATTAAAGATATTGACTTCCTATTTTAGCCAAGATTTGTCCCCCCTCAATCTTTGACTTTCCTTGTCTAACACCAAATCATATCTCTCTTTAATGCACCAAATCCCTTCCTTGTGAGAGAAAGTGAAGCCCTAGCCATTCTCTATATAAACAACACCTCTCTAAGGCATTCCTCTCCCCCGAGTGCACGCCCATTACAAAAGAAAAGAAGCAAATAATTTCCAACCCCTTTCCCTTAGCTCACTCACACAAATCACAACACACCAAGAGCCCTAGCCACTCAAGAAAATAACGAGAAAAAGTTCTCTTCATCCTCACTCTCCCATTGCCGAAATCATACCCTAATATAGCAGCCCCTTTAACACTAAAATAGTAACCAAATCACGCCCAAACCACCCCCTATACAGCATCAAAATCCTCTTAAAACATTCCCTAAGAAAACTTAAAGTAATAACATAAAAAACTGCATTCATAATCCTTAAAATAATCACACAAGACTGCACTAAGAACCCACACAAAGACTTGGAACAGTCCGTTAAAACGTCAAACAGGTGACCTGAACAGTGAGCAGCAAAACAGAGGCCGAACAGTAGCAGAACGGAGTTCAAACCGCAGGCAAAACAGCAAAGCGGTGAGCTAGGACGCTAAATCAGTGAACCAGAGAAGTTGAGGAGCTGTACCCTTCCGACGTCCGTGAAACGCAAGCCTGAAAGTTGGTAAAAAAGTTAGACCTGAGGGTATCTTTCACACTCACTTTTTATACTATTTATTAAATATTGCTTGCATGATTGTCATGTTGAAATGCATGTTGTGGCCCTTGAGTAGATGAATATGCATGGATTGTGAGATGTTGTATGTTGTGGCTGTGGAATAAAATGAGAGATGTGTCAACTCTCGCGGTATATCGGATGGAAACCCGGACATAAATTTCATAGCCGATTCCGAATGGACGGTAATATGATATGTACTCGGGACACAAATCCACGTACCGCTTGAGTAAACGGCACTCTCTTTTGTTTTGTGTTGCTTTGGTTTATTTACTTTTCGTCATTTGAATTTTGCATGTTGCTTATGTATGCATGATTCAATCGAGCGCATGGGCTTAGTAAGTGGAATGAAAGATCCCCTATGAGGAGGGGTTTAAAGCCCTTTACCACGATGCTTTGCCGCGCCGGTTGATGTGTGTTCGGTTGAATGCAAGATACGTTCAATCGGGCATACTAAGTTTGACATTATTGCGTTTAATTCTCTGTATGCATGACTCAATCGAGCGCATGGGCTTAGTAAGTGGAATGAAAGATCCCCTATGGGGAGGGGTTAAAGCCCGTTACCACGATGCTATGCCGTGCCGGTTGATGTGTGTTCGGTTGAATGCAAGATACGTTCAATCGGACACACCAAGTTTGATGTTATCGCTTTTAATTCTTGACATGCATGATTCAATCGAGCGCATAGGCTTAGTAAGTGGAATGAAAGATCCCCTATGGGGAGAGGTTAAAGCCCTTTACCACGATGCTTTGCCGCGCCGGTTGATGTGTGTTCGGTTGGATGTAAGATGTGTTCAATCGGGCATACTTGGTTTGATATGATTGTCTTTATGTTTGCATGCATGATGTGATTGAGCGCATGGGCTTAGCAAGTGGAATGAAATATCCCCTAGGGGGAGGGGTTAAAGCCCTTTACCACGATGCTTTGCCGCGCCTCGCATTGTACTATTCGCTATTTATGTATTGCGTCCCATTTCATGCATCAGGTCTGTTCTCGTTCGCGTTTACGAACGCAACTCGAACTCGTAAGCATTTTGCCTTATCATGCATCAGGTCCCATTTCTGTTCGAAGGCGTTCACGAACGCCATACGAACGCGAGTATTCTGTTTCATTTCTGTTCGAACACGTTCACAAACGCCATACGAACGTGAGCATTCTGTTTCATTTCTGTTCGAACGTGTTTACGAACGAGAACCTTCTGTTTACCGTTCGAACGTTTATACGAACGCTGCACGAACGCCCATGGTAAACAGATCCTCTTGCATCACATTATGACATGTCCATCTTAGCACATAGTTACCCTTTTTTACGTTATGCATTGGTATTACCTCTATAGTTGTCTATTTCTGTTATGCGCTTAAATATCTTTTCTTAATATGCATGCTAGTAAGAATGCTATTTGTTTGCGCTTCTGTGTCCACCAATGCGTTCATTAACTTGTATGCTTGCCGTATGATAATCCTTATGTATGCAAATTGAGACATAGATTACATGCAAATAGGCTGTATGCAAATTCGAATATGTGTTACATATAAATTTAGATGAACTTGTTGATGTATGTATGTGGATTTAGAAGCATGATATTCTTAGAAATAAGTGTTACTTAAGCCTGATTAAATTATTATATAAATCCTTTCATTACAAGTGGCATAAGTGAGGGACCATTCCGAACCCAACGGTTTGAGGTCTTCCCTTGCGAGGGGTGAATGCGGCCTTAAATTTTAATTCCCGGTTCACACCGGGTGGCGACTCCATTATTCTCCGGTTTAGTCCCCCGTGACTACTTCGTACTCCAGACCGGGCCGCGAGCCCGGGACAGCATGCGTCACCCAGTTCCTGTGTTCCCACAGTTAGGATGCTTTGGAAATAAAAATACAATATACTTGTAATTGGGTCAAAATATTTATGTTAAACATTGACATAAATTAGAGTTTGGAACTCTAGATAATAGCTTGGAGCTAAAGCTACCATTCTAGAACCACTTGACCACATTTGGGTGACTTAGAATTGTTTCTGAGTCATTTCATTGTGGGATTCTATTTTTGTTTGTATTTTGATCTAAAGAAATACATATATATATATATATAGTGTGTGTGTGTGTGTGTTTGTTTTATAACATGTATTGTGGTTGGTTTTGAAATTAAAATTATTTTGGGTGATTTTAAATATGATTAAAAGAAATTAAAAAAAAAAATTAAAACAGTGTGTTGATGCTTGCTGTTTCAGTGCATGCTGTGCTGTGACAAAGCGCATTCTGCATGCTACTGCTAGCAGCTTGCTATGCAGCAACATGTGTAGCATGCTGGCTGCGCAAGCTTCTTGCGCGACCCGGGCGACGCGTGTTTTTTAGTTTTGTCCTGTTTTGATTTTATCGGACCCTTGTTTTTCCCTAAACACTCATAATGGAATATGGAATTTCATTAAAATATTTTAAAAATACACTCATGCTAGATATCCCCGGGTTAGATCCACTTCCACTGTACGGAGCACTAATTCCACCCTAAGGGTTCCACATCCACCCTAACAATAGGTTTTCTTGCTTAGGTCCTCGCTGATCTCGAATGGTTTTTCCCATTTTTCTCCATGTTTTCTCTCTTACTGGACCTCTGGGTTTTTTCGGAGCACCCATTCTCCCACTTTGAATCTTCTGATCCTCACTTTCTTGTTGAAGTATGACCTTGTTCTCTGTTAGTATGCCGCTCTTCGGATCTGTGTGCACTCTAAAACTTCGTCCATTAAGTCCAGGTCCTCATAAGTTATTCCTAAATCTTTTTTTCACGCTCGGCGATAAGGGTTTTTAAGGTGGGCAACCCAAACTCTGTTGGTATCATAGCCTCCAAACCACACACCAGTGCGAATGATGTTTCCCATGTTGCCTCTTTTCGTGATGTTCTTTGCGCCCAGAGTACTTTTGGTAGTTCCACCAGCCACTTTCCTTTCTTGTCATCCAGGTTGCGCTTGAGATTATTAATAATCGCTTTGTATTTAACCTATGCCATTCCTTAGCTTGCGGATAATATACTGAGGAGAAGTAGACTATGATCTCGTACTGTTCACCGAAATCGGTGACACCGGGATTATTGAACTAAGTGTCGTTGTCCATTGTCAGGGCAAGAGGGATGCTGAACCTGCATATTATGTATTTTTAGATTAAAGCGATCACTTTATTTTGGGTGACCTTAGTGTGTGGCTTGGCTTCTACCCATTTGGTGAAGTAATGTGTGGCCACCAAAATGAAAAAGTTTCTCTAATTTTTCCAGCGAGAGTTTCCCAATGATATCTAAGGGCTAATGCGGTGCGTGATTCTGGCACTTCTCACATCTTTGTGAAATTTTTTTTACACTATCCATCTGGTACGGCCCGTAATATCCGATGTGAGGATTCAATATGATAAGATTTTGCCACCTGTATGGTTTCCACATACCCCTATGTTTACCTGCTGCAGCACATACTCATGATCTTTTTCTCTGACGCCCCACATGAATGGCTTATCGAACGATCTTCTGAACAATTCCCTTTCTTTCATTGCGTACCTGACTGCCTTCAGTCTGAAACTTCGGGTTTGGACTTTGTCTTGTGGCCATGTTATATTTTCTTAGTAGTCTATGATTGGGTCCATCCAACAACTAGTGTTTTCTTCGATCATCATACATTTTCTACTTCTGATCTCCTGGGTTATGCTAGACCTTGGCTCGGTGGTTTCGGGCTTGACGTTGGAGTCTCTACTGTGTCAAAATCTGACATTCTAAGTCGTTCGATTTTGGGTATTGATACTCGGATTTCCCATCGGTGTTCCCCTATTGCTACCTTCCTTGCCAAACCGTCGACTCTGGCATTCAATTCTCTTTTGATGGCTTGTACATCAACCATCGTAAATTTCTCTAATGTTTTCCTCACCCTTCGTACATACTCGTGCATTCTGAGGTCCTTGGCCCCGAAACTCCCATCTAGATATCCTGACACCAGTTCAGAGTCGAGTTTCACTATAAATATTTTTATTCCTATCATGGCAGCTAACTCTAGCTTATGCATAAGAGTCTTGTATTTCTCTTCGTTGTTGGTTGAAGCATCGTAGAGCTTGGGAGCTTCTTCAATGAGCACTCCTGAGTTCGACTCAAGAAAAACTCCTATTCCAGCCACTCTTCTATTCATAGCTCCATCAGTGTGTAGGGTCCATTGAAAAATATCTTCGAGTTGAGTCAGTTGGTGCTTTTCAATGGGCTCAAAACTTTGAATCTCGACTAGGAAATCAGTTATTATCTGCCCATTCCTTGAAGTCTTTGGCGCATATCGGATGTCATATACCCCCAGCTCAATTGCCCATTTGGTGAGTCTTCCTGACAGGTCCGATTTAGAAAGTACATGCCTGATTGGGCAGTTGATCACCAAAATTATAGTATGAGACTCGAAATAGTGTCGTAGCTTTTTCTTTGCTGTCATCAAAGCCAATACCATATTCTCAATCATACTGTACCGAGTTTCAACGTCTGAGAGCATCTTACTTTTGTAATACATGGGATGTTGCTTCTTATTTTCTTCTTTGACCAGCACTACGTTCATGACTACTTTTGACACAACTATGTATAGATACAAGTCCTCTCCCTCAACTGGTGCTACAAGTGTGGGGGATCTGCTCATATATGCCTTGATTTCTTTCAATGTATGACTCTATTCTTCTCCATACGTTAGTGTTTTTGATTGTGTGATGATGTTGAAGAAAAGCTTGCTTTTATTAGACATCGTGAACATAAATCGACTTAGGACTACTATCTTTCCTGCCAAACTCTCAACCTCTAGGACTGTACGGGGCTCCTCAATCACTGAAATGGTTCAAAGTTGAGTCGGGCTGGCATCGATCCCCCTTATGCTCACAATGTGCCTAAGAACTTCCTCGTTGATGCCCCGAATGCACATTTCAATGGGGTTGAACTTCATTTGGTTTCTCTTAAATACAGTGAATCACTATTCCTCTTCCTAGATATGGTAAAAGACTGCCTTGCTTTTTATCACCATATCATCTATGTAAGTTTCAACCGTCTGTCCGATCAGGCCTTGGAATATTTTTTTGATTAACATTTGATAAGTGGCTCCAACATTTTTCAATTCGAAGGGTATCACCTTGTAGGAGAACAACCATCTTTCGGTGATGAAAACGGTGTGCATCATGTCTTTCTCATTCATCCGGATCTGATTGTAACCCGAGTACGCATCCAAGACGCTCATTCTTTCATACCTTGCATTTGCGTCTACCAGCTGGTCTATTTTGGCAAATGGTAGCTATCATTCAGGCAGGCCTTATTTAGGTTGGCGAAGTCGATGCAGACTCTCCATTTTTCAATCTTTTTTACCACTACAACCACATTAGATACCCATTCAGGGTATTGACATGGTTCTATGGTTCCTACCTCTAGGAGCCTATCCACTTATTCACTGATGATCTTGTTCCTCTCTGGGGGTGAACCACCACTGCTTCTGTTTAACTGGTGGAAACTTCATATCAGTGTTGAGATAATATGATGCAATAGTCGGGTTGACCCCTCTCATATCTTTATGTGTCAAGGGGAACATATAAATTGTTCCTCTTGAGCATCTCCAATATCTTCTCATTTTCCTCTACTAACAATAAAGCTCCAACTAGCACCTTCTTCTCTAGCTCTACCTCATCCAAAATCAGCTCCTCTAGATTCTCGATGGTATATTCTGGCCTGTTTGGCTTATCCTCTATGTGTTTTAGATAGACTGGCAGGTAGTCATGTGATTGTTATTTTTCAGCCTCTGTAGATCCTTTGGTCTCGGTAGACCTATGTATTTCCCTTTTTGACATCATGTGTACTCATTCTGAACTGATGTTGTAGAATTGGCTGGCATGAGATGGATCACCCTTGATATCGATGGTGTACAACCCATTTTGGGACTAACATCCCATTACTTGGTGTAGGGTTAATACCACACCCTTTACTGCATTGATTTATTTGCGACCCATGATCACATTCACCTGGGATATAACTTTAATGATCAAAAATTTGACCAGAATTATCCTCTCTGTAGCATACACCGGGAGTGTTATTGTCCCTAGAGACTTCACCCTCGCATTGTTAAATATTAACACTAGTTTCAAGGTGGGTGATATAAGGATCTGATCTATCCTCATCCATTAGAATGCTTCCCAAAAGATGATGTCCTAAATACTCCCTCCGTCTACCAGCAAAAGGGACACCATTGCATATTCTATGCAAAATCCGATTACCAGAGGATTCGATTGTGCCGACTTTAGCATATCCATGTCTCTATCTGTGAATGAGATCAGTGCTAAATAGGCAATTGGTCATACTCCCGACCTGATGTAGTTCCTTGAAATCTGAGGGCCCATATCCGGTCTTCATTTTTTACGAGCCGATGTTCTAATATGTGATGTTTCATACGTCATTCTTCTGGCATATCCACCCTTACACATGAAACATGAGCCAGCCCCCTGCACCTTTGAGGTACTGCTTGGTGTTGCTTTAGTTCCTTCATGTGAGCTTCTCTGGCTTTGATGCTACTGGTAGTTGACTTCCCAGATTAGAGCTCCGGCTTCCAGTTGTCTCTTTCCTTTCAAATACTTCAACAACTTGCCTTTCTTTATAATCGCTTTCAACTGTCGATACATGTTCTTACATCTAGCAATGGTGTGTCCTACCTCTATGTGAAACTCGCAGTGCAACCTTTTATCCCGGTACTCATTTGGAACTCTTATTGGCTGTAGTTCTCTGAGTAGACCTTGGTTTTTCACTTTGTGGAAGATCTGCTCCTGTGGTATGGTGAATTCATACATCATCATGTCGTCTTCCCACCTCGGGTGTTTGGGTTTAGACTCGTATCTTCCTCTCTGTTAAGTATCTCCTGAATTTTTGACTACCTTTATGGATGTCTCTGGCTTTCTTTTCCTTGAGTCTTGGTTCTGCTCGTTTCTGGTTCTGCTGCTGCTGTGATCCTGATCTGCCACTATGATCGCAGCAACTTGAGACATCATGTTCTATTCTCCATTACCATCAGCAGGCCTTCGGCTATGGCCCGTACTTCTGACAGTCATGTGCAAGTGCCATTAGGAACTTCTTATGAATATATGCTCCATTGACTAATCCTCTAACGAAGAAAGCCACTGTTAACTTAGAATCTAGGTTGTTGACGGTGTTCATCTTGTCAACAAACCTCTGTTAGTACTACATATGGGGCTCATCATATCTCTGCTCCAGTTGTAGGTCTGCCAAAGTTACTTCAGTGGGCCAGTTATTGTGGTACTGCTCGATGAACCTTCACCCCAGGTCTTTGAAACTCCCTATGGATCTCTCTAGAAATTGCAAGAACTAAGAGAGGGCTTTACCGACAAGAGTGGTAACAAATATCTTACACATTAGATCCTCATTGGTGGTCTTCAGTGAGAGCCTATGTCAAAACTGGACTAGATGGGCGACTGGGACTGACTTCTCTGTATATTTATCGAAGGTGGGTGAGGTGAAGTCTCAGAGCTTCAACTCTTATTCGACCCGTTTCTGGAATGGGGAAGTTGACATCCCTCTGATCGCCAAGTAAATCAAATCTGTAGGGGTCTACACCCGAATGCCCCTTTATCATTTTTTCTATGGCCATCACCAGCTTTTCATTGAAAAACTCTTCGTTCCAGCGAATGTCCTTCCTGTTGTGAGTCACCTCCAGATCTTTGCCTCTTTCTATGCTCCACCTATCTCCACGTCCGGTCTTGACCCTTGGAGTCCTCTGCATCGGAGCACTCATTATCTATCTGGATGAGGCTCCTTCCTTGGGGTCTTTCACCGTGGTTATTCTCTGATCGCCCCTCTTCATGGGGGTTCTCGACTTCCTTCCCTTTCCCTTTGTCTTTGTTGGGGCCAACCCCCTGGATATGAGTTTTGAGAGCCTGGTGTAGGACACAGAAACTGGGTGACGCATGCTGTTCCGGGCTCGCGGCCCGTTTAGGAGTACGGAGTAGCCCATAAGGGACTAAACCAGAGAATAATGGAGTCACCACCCGGTGTGAATCGGGAAAATGATTTAAGGCATCACTCACCCCTCGCAAGGGAAGACCTCAAACCGTTGGGTTCGGAACGGTCCCTTACTTATGCCACTTGTAATAAAATGATTTGTGCAATAATTCAACCAAGCCTAAGCAACATATTTCCAAGGATAATTTACTCCTAAGTTCGCATGGATAAGTAAAAAACTCATATCTAAGTTTGCACATAACACATTTTTCATGTTTACATACAACCTATTTGCATATAATCTATGTCTGAATTCGCATGCATAAAGGTAAATTAACATACGGCAATCATACAACTTAATAAGCACATTGTTCTCATACATGTGGGGAATACATATAAATGGCAATTGCACAATCATACGCAATAAAGAGAAACAATCAGGTTCGTAATACAAAGGGATGACTAATAGGGCAATTATGCATAAAGTATGATAAAAAAGACTCAGTTCAGTGTGTGCGCGTTCGTGTAGCGTTCGTAAACGCGTTCGAATGGTAAATAGAAGGTTTGCGTTCGTGTAGCGTTTGAGAACTCTTTCGAACAGAACAAGACCTGATACATGATAAAACAAAAAAAATGCGTGCGCGTTTGAGCAGTGTCCAAAAGCGCGTTCGAACGGTAAACAGAAGGTTCGCGTTCGTATAGCGTTCGAGAACGTGTTCGAATGGAACCAGACCTGATGCATGATAAAACTAAGAAAGTGCGTGCGAGTTCGAGTAGCGTACAAAAATGCGTTCGAACGGTAAATTGAAGGTTCACGTTCGTATAGCGTTCGAGAACGCGTTCGAACGGAACCAGACCTGATGCATGCAACACATACATAGACAAACAAATCTACAATGTAGGACCTCACGTGTCCGATTGAACTCATTCCCATCCAATCATGTGTACCTCGTCCGGCGCGGCAAAACATCATGGTAAAGGATTTTAACCCCTCGAAATAGAGGACCTTTAATCCGACTTACTAAGCCATGCTCTAATAACACAATGCATATAAGAAATAAAGGACAATAATATCGGACTTCGTATACCCGATTGAACACATCTCATATTCAACCGAATATACATCATTCAGGCGCGGTAAAGCATCGTGGTAAAAGATTTTAACCCCTCGAAATAGATGACCTTTAATCGTACTTACTAAGCCCATGCGCTAATAACACAATGCATATAAGAAATAAAGAACAACAATATCGGACTTCGTATACCCGATTGAACACGTCTCACATTCAACCGAATATACATCATCCAGCGCGGCAAAGCATCGTGGTAAAGGATTTTAACCCCCTCGAAATAAAGGACCTTTAATCACAATTACTAAGCCCATGCGCTTTACCTCATCATTACTCAAACAAATAACATGCAGAATTTAAATAGCGGATAATAATCGAATCAAAACAACATAAAACAAAATATGCGTCGTTTGCTCAAGTGGTATATGGAGTTGTATCCCAAGTACAGATCGCACTACCGTCCATTCGGATTCGGCTATGGAATTTATGTATGGGTTTCCATCCTATATACCACAAGAGGCGACCCATTTTCCATTTTATTCAAAACCATAACATGCATCCATAAACGACTCTCATACGAAATAAATAATTAAAACAATTAAAAGATGAGTAAAAAATGAATACAAAAAGTGCCCTCAAGTCTAACCTTTTATGCCGACTCTCGGAAGTACCGTACGCGGTCGTCGGAAGGGGGGGTGCTCCGCAACTCCTCCGGTTCACTGGTTCAACATTTCCCTTTGCTGCTTCACTGTTCGGGCTGCTGTTTTCCCTCTGTTTCGCTGCTGTTTTGATGTCGTTTTGCTGCTGTATTTCGGTCCATGTTTTTGGTGTTTTAGGCTACTGTTTTGGATGTTTTTTTTGAAGGTTTAAGGTGTAGTTTGGTTACTATTTTAGGGATTAAAAGTGCACTTTTTTAGTTACCGTTTTAGGTGATTTGGGGGCTGTTTTAAGGTGTTTAGGCTACTGTATGGGGGTGTGATTTTCGATTAATGTAAGGGTTATTCCAAGGGTGATTAGTTTCGGTGATGTAGAGGTTGGAGGGGAAGAAAGATTTCTTGCTTCTTGTTATTGTCTTAGGCGTGAATTGAGAGCTCTTTTTTTGCTGTATATGCGTGAAAAGTGAGAGGATTCAAGGGTTGGAATAGCTTTGTTTTTATAGGCAAAGGGGATGGGTGAATCCTTGCTAGACAAGGAAAGGATTTGGTGCATTAAAGGGGGATATGATTTGGTGTCATGCAAGAAAAGCCTAAGATTGATTGAGGGATAAAATTTCATTAATTAGGAAGTTAATATATTTAATTTGTTTTGATTAGGCATACAATTTGTTTAGTTTGGTATATAATATTTTTGATTGATTTTAAATTGGTATGATTTTATTTTAAATTGGTATATGGTTTTTAGATTTTATTTAATTTTGCCATGTGTTAAATATGTATTTAATTAATTGGGATGTGTTTTATGGGCTTTGGTGGGCTAATTGGGCTTGGGTGTGAGGATATCAGCAAAACCAGAAATACTGACACCGTTCGAACGCCGATTCAAACTCTACACGAATGTCCGCAATCTGCTTGACGTTCGAACGTGGCCACGAACGCAGCACGAACGAAAACAGTGAACTTGTGAAATGAATCTAATGACATGCTTATTCTGAATTTCCCCTTTCGACGTCCGTTTCCAAATGAGACTCATCATAGGGACTTATATGTAAAAATGCAGTGCCTACACCTGGTTTTCTTGCTGTATAGCCTGCATCTGTTCCAGAAATTGATTTTTCATGGCCTACTTTCGATCTTCCATTTGCTTCATCATTTCGTCCATAATTACCGAGATGTCCACCGAGGGTATCAGATGGTTAAATACTTCTTCCTCATAGTGAGCAGTGGCACAAGTCTACCAAAGTGGGGGCGATTGTAGACATTATATTTTTATGCATAGCCCGATGATGAGTCTCTTATAGGGACACCGCCTAAAATATTTGGGAAGGTTGAAGGTTTAATGCTGGTAGAGAAAGAAAATCCATAGGATTCTAAAAAGACTAGCCAAATCTAGGCCGAATATCACCTATGTTAAGCCAGACTTACCCAGAGCCACCAAATTCGACCATACATCACCTAAGAAGTCAGGCCGGATGTGTATCGAGTTTCCAGATTTGTAGAAGGATTTGATCTTCTCTTTCCTTCTTAACTACCTTCCAAAAACACGTCTATTTCATTTTCAATCACTTTTTATAACTATTCATAGGTTCACCATCATAGGTTCGTCTATCATAGGTTCTTCCCTTATTAACCAAATCTTAACACTATAAAAAAAAGTAAGGTTCACCATCATAGGTTCGTCTATCTTCAAGCCCACACGTAATGTAGTAGAGGCTCGTACTTGGTGAATTAATAGTCGGATATGACCCTCTGAACTAGTCCATGCATTGTTTCCTGGAACCTCTTTACTCGAGATCTAGTGATTGGGCTCTCTGGAACGTGCACGACAGTGGTACATCTTTGTGTATCATGGGTTGCATCCTGGGTCTCATCAGTTCTTGGGAAGTATTTAGTGTACGTCAAACCCATTAATATATGATTACATGCTTATTAACATGTCATAAATGAAAAAAGTGATTGCGAAGGTCATGCCATGATAAACAGAGGTATTACAAAGTAAATCATATTTACCTGTGGCCTTATTCTCTTTTAATTCTACAAGATATTTAGGACAATTCATTTTCCAATTGTTGGACAATTATGATCCATAGCGTCACTATTTGTACAGATCATGGTGTTGTTATACAAATTAACTATGTGACAAATGAGATTGCACTCTTATCATTTGTGATTAGATCACCAAGATATATAAAAGATATGAGGTCCTAATGATTTGTTCCTGGATTGAGAATGATATGAGACAGTATCAGTCCACGAAGGATAAATCATTAGATATCCCTAGTCAGAGTATTATCGAGATAGGACATCGATAGTGCACAAAAGACTAGTATTACACGTGTGCGCGTTTGTGAGGGCACAACGACATAGTTCTCATATATTTGGGTATAGGATACTCATGCAAGTGTAATAGGAGGTTGTGTTTTACCGATGGTATGGGAAACAGCTTCGCTCTGGATAGACCCCCTCGAAATTCCATTGGTAGTATGACTATGTGTCTATGGAAGTCCGAAATCAGGGTAGGTGTATTTGGTCTTAACCTGAGACTTGCACCGCTAATATTTACGACAATCAATATACTTTGGTTTTGGTCGTCCAGGGTTTTAACCTGTTTCTGTGTACGCCTCTTCTGGGTATATCGAGAATCGTAGTGTGTTGGGTTTGATGTCAAGACGGAAGTATCACTTCAGTCATATGGAGATGATGGTCACGTAGGATACGGTACTAGTACTCTTATATACTGCAGTCATCAGGATAAAAAGACAAGGTCAGGTTTATCCGATTATAGAGACTAGTTACCAGACATCCGACACGTGCTTCGTACGGGGCAGACACTATTCCAGCCCCAGGCCTAGCACGTGATCATTCGATACTGGATCGAAATACGCAATACTACGTATACTACGCCTGATATAGATCCTTATATTCCTGTAAGGATATTTCTGGAGAATTGGGTAGGCATGGCGCTTTGCTAGAAGCCAACCTTGTCTTGTAAATCGGTACAAACATAGTACTAGGTACTTACGTGTTTGGATAGTCCGACGACCGAATTTACTGCCAACATATCCGGGGATCTCATGGGTCGCTTCTCGAAGATTCACTGATGACATATGACTCGCAATTTTAATTAATCTGGGATTAATTAGATGAGAGAGAAAATTAATCTGGGATTAATTGCGGAGATATTTTATCTGAGATAAAATATCAATTAAAGAGAGATAACGATTAATTTGGAATTAATCGATAAAATTAATATATTCGATATATTAAACGAACTTAGATTTCGACGCGGAATTAAAATTAGATTTTAATTCGGGCGAACGAGTTAATTTATAATTAATTCATTAGCGACGTGAATAGTGATTTCGCTAGGCATAATCATTTAATTACGTCGCAACGGAAAATTCGTTAATTTGGAATTAGCGAACCCGAGCCCGGGATTGTTTACGAGTGCATTCGCATTTCGAATTCGAGTGCGGCACACAAGTCAAATCAAGCATCAAATCGCTAGTCGCATCAAACGTCAAATCGTTAGTCACTTTGAGTGATGTGACAACTTGTCACTTGATTTGATTGATTGAGTTATGTGACTTGATGGGAGTTGTTGAAGCTTTTAATTGCTTGACTTTTGGAAAGCCAAATTCATTGTAAATGAATTTGAAATTCACATTTGTTTATAAGATACACAAATTAGAAACAACTCACACAACACTTCCTCTATCTTTCTCTCCTCTCAAACACGCCCAATGGGATGTGTTCTTCACTGGTTTTTGCCCAGAAACCGTGAGCAAGGGAAGCCAAGTGGGGAAATTTATGGCAAATTTCTTGAGTGCTAGCACACTACGAAGTCATGTGAAGGTGATAGGTAAGTCCACCCATGAGCTTGGAATCATTTGACGAAGCTTGGAGCTTGTTCAAGAAGCACCAAAGCCGCATCTTGGAGGAAGAACAGAAGTGACTGCCGTGACCATGACAGTGAGCAGAAAAGAATTTTTGTTCGTTGCTGCTTCGCTCAACCGATCAATGTGATTATTCCGTAACTCCCTCGTTGTATTCGCACATGTGTTTTATGCTTTATATTCGATCATTGGGACCGTAGAACTCCAACAATGGTATCAGAGCGATTGAAAAGCATGAAATTTGATTAGGGCTTAAAATTTGGGTAAATTGATTTTGAGCATGAATTTATGAAATTGGATGAATGAATATGCTTAAATGTGTTTTAATTGAGGATTGATTGGATCAATTTGAAGAAAAAAAATTTGGAATAAATTTGCCCAATATCTTAGGCTTGGCTGAATTGATGGATGCCCTAAATTGTCCTGGATTTTGGTTTTTTGATTCATTGGATGAGTTGGAAACAATTGGGAATGATGATTTAATGTTAATTTGGATTTGATTGGATTGAATTCGAATTGGACATAAAAATCCTCTAATTGCCGAGACTTGACTAGCATGTTTGGGTTTGATTTTTGATCAAAATGTGTTGGACACTAATTGATGTAATTGAGCATGATTAATTAGACTAATTGATGTTTTAGAAATGTTAATTGGGTAATTAATTATGTAATACACTTTATGTAATTAAATTGTGAAATTGGGTTTTTGTAATTTAATTATATTGGGCCTAATTTTGGAAATTAGACTTTGAAAGTTGTTATTGGGTTTATTGGGCTTGGTTGTACCAAGTTGGGTTTATGCTAAATTGGTTGGATCCTTTTGGGCCCAAAACCGCTTCCATAAAGCCCGAATGCGACTAATGGACCTTTAAAGTTTAATTGGGCCTAAATTGATTTCTAGGCTTATGGGGTAATTCCTTGATTAGACTTTGGTTATTGAGTTTGACCCGAGTTGACCAAAAGTCCACGCCTTAAGAAATTAATTAAAAGCCCATTGGACTTTAATTAAATAGACGTCGGACGTTAATCGGGCTTTGAGACCCGTAACAATTAAATTTGGAATTTAAATCGTAAAGGTTTATTAATAAAATGTAGTATTTAATTTGGAATTAAATAGCGAATTAGTATTAAATGCAAATTGAATTGGATTTAATTATGTAGTTTAATTTAATTCAAGAATTCGTACTTTGAGTACTTATTCGTAAAACGAGTTTGACTCGAGCAAAATCAAATCGTTGTTTGAACATTGGATGATCATTAATTATCAGATTAATTAATTTGATTAGATTAATTGATAATATTCTTGTGTGAATACATGGTTGCGATGCATGAATAATGTATATCGGATGGATATTAGATGGGTGGGGCAATTTTAGAAATTGTTGTAATAAATTTGATTTATTAATTGGACCTGCGTGTCCAGCCTTATTACCTCATTTCTCTTTGTATTCTCTTCTCACCTATTCCCCTCAATATAAATGAGGTTTCTTTAGAAGTGTAGTGTAATGGGTAGAAGCAATACATGTGCTAGCGGGAGAGAGGAAATGGAGAGATTTGATCTAGGATCATTGTGTAAAGTATCGATCCGCATATCAATATTATTTATTTATACGCGCTTTATTATGTGTTTAGAATGCATGTATAAGGGTGTATGATGATGAGACCTTAACAAAGATAATAAATTGGTTGCCAATTTGCACGCGAAAAACCCTAAAAAATATTAAGCGTTTTTCCTTCCATTGAGTGATTCTCACTCAAGATCCGAGACTGGCATTGGCTTGTTGGCCAAAGTCAAGGCCTTTGTCCGTCGATGATGTGTTTGAATCACGAGAGCTTTGTTCCATATCAGTGTCTTGTCCAAGTTGTGGTTTGTTGGCCAAAGTCAAGACCACTTCTTGTCCATCGACATTGATTATGAAGCTTTCCATGGTCAATGGGTTCCGCTTAACTGGGATCACTAAGTTTGTTGTGCCAAAGCCAAGGCTTAGTTGATTCAGAGGAAAAAGGTTAGGCAATATATTGGATATATTGGCATATATAAGATATATGTTTCAGACTTGGATGTCCCTCTACTGGATCTAGGAATTGGATTGGATCCAATTTATCTTAGAGATCTACAAAGTTAATTATCATACAATTTGTTGGCCAAAGTCAAGATTGTGTGATATTTAACGGGATCCTAGCCCGCTAGGAAACACGGTTTCCCGAGTACTCGACAGAGGGTTAGAGGCTCGCCGAAAAATAGTGGGAGGCAAGAATTGAATTTGCAATATTCGTTTAATTACTTGCCATACGCGCTCAAACAAATATCATTCGTCATATAAATTAAATGTTAGTTGGACTAATATTTAAATCGTTGTTTTAATTTACAGTTGGACTGTATTCAAACAAATTAAAATTATAGATGATTAAATAGTTGGACAATAATAATCATTATAATAAATAGTACCTAAATCGTTGATTAAATAGTTGGACTATTATAATCAAGATAAAATTGAAAGACTAACATTTAAAACATAATCCTAGAGAAAATGTATTTAAATGGTTTAATTTTCAGATTGGGAATAATTTTTTCAGGATGGTCCTGGAAACTAATAAGTTACTTTATTTGATAAAATAACATATTAGGCCTAAGCCGGAGTTAAGCAAATAGTATAGCACAATCTTTGGAAGATTTATGTGATGATAGCTTTAGTGCTTAATCCATTAAGCTTGTCGCAGTAGATTCCTTAATTTCTTAATCAGAACTAAGTATTAGATCCTTAAAGTATGATATTGAAATTGAAGGATCTTCATAAATCTATACTTAGATTTTAGAAGTACTAAATTGCAATACATAACTCTTGGAGAGTTAATGACTATTCTCAAGAAGATAAAGTGAAAGTTTGCAATAAGGCAAGTAGCGCAAGGCGCACCTTACTTCGATATTCTAGAAACCCAAGGCTTGGCCAAAGGCTTCTAGAGTGTTGAAATTGGCAAAGGCAAAATCATTATATTATTCTAGGAAGATAAAGGACTTATCCTAAAATGTCTGCCTAAATTGTGGCAAACGGGATCGCGGAAGCGTGACTGCCGTTTGGACAAGACAGACATGAAGGAACTGAAGACAGGGCAAGGCTCTGACTTCAAATATGTTTGTCATAATGTGTTCACTACTAGTATTAAAATTGGATTTTAGATACTTAGTGTGATACATAAATATATACTGTTGTTCAGAATCTGCTATGAGCAGGATACTGATTTCAGTTGAGATTTATCTGCGAATCGGAAACGGGACGAAAGTCACTGTTTCAACCGTAGATACCTAAGTTTAGGGACTACCCTCTGAGTGTGTACCTAAAATTGGAAACTGTTATAATGTAACTAGTTTGACTAGAGACATTATCTCTATATCAGTGTATAACCCGCTGCGGGTGAACCTTTATATTCTAGAACACTAAAGTGTTTTATTTTATAAAGATGATATTGAGATAAACACATTAGATGTGAATAACAGCATTTATATTTTGAATATAAATAAATCTCAAAAATATAACATGACAAATAAATAGCTCAAACTGATTTGATCAGAAGAAATTTATTTGTGGCATTGTAGTCTGGGACACAATCAAACAAGAATCATATATCCACACTTTTGAAAAGTGGGTACTTGGACTGATTTGATTCCATTCAAATAAAGTCTACGAATCTAGTTTATTGGGCAAAGTGCCTAAAATACTATTTACTTGGTAAAAGTGCAAATGCCACCGAACTGTTAGCCATAATTCATAGTGAAGCAAGTGGGACCATGTCTAGCTAGGCTAGATGTGGATATGAATATTTCGTGACCTTTACGATGTGTGACATCACATTATGGTTATGTGTTCTTTTGAAACACAAATCGAAAACTTTTATAGTTTTGGACACGAAATAGACAAACAGATCGGCTAAAGTATTAAACCGTCACGGTAAGACCGTAATGGCAAATACTTAAGCAATAAGTTTCTAAAATACTTGAAAGAGTATAGTATTCTTTCAATAAGGACTCCTCCTGGAACACGTCAATTGACGGTGTGTCTGAACAGAGAGTAACCGAATTTTTTTGGACATGATAAGGTTAATCATGAGTCGCTCTGAGCTACCATTTCCTTCAACGGATACGCATTTACAGTGCATAACTTATTTAGAATAAGGTTCCATAAAAATCTATTTGACATATTTCATATTAGATATGAACATGAAAGAAACGAGGTTTCTCATTCCTGAAAATTTGGGAATGCTAGGCATATGTTTGGATGATACCAAACTAGAACCCAAATTGGATAAGTGCCAATTGTAGGTTATCCTAGGGAAACCATAAGTATATTACTTATACAACTCACAAGAGAACAATTTAATTGTTGCTCACCATGCAGTTTTCCTAAGAGGAATACCAATATGCAGTGGTAAGTGGGAGGATAGTAAAACTCGATGAAAATCAGAGTAATACTATTCCAGACACCGATTCCTAATGGAACATAAATAGTTCATTAAGGATGAAACTATACCAGTAATATTCGA
Organism: Zanthoxylum bungeanum; assembly: GCA_019454045.1. Lineage (NCBI taxonomy): Eukaryota > Viridiplantae > Streptophyta > Magnoliopsida > Sapindales > Rutaceae > Zanthoxylum > Zanthoxylum bungeanum. The sequence goes on along the minus strand of SKCR01033605.1, from coordinate 172,363 downwards.
ATACACAAGAACCGCATATGTCAGAGAGAATCAGAAAACAACCTGGGGTATGGGTTTCTGATCTCACCTCCTAAAGATGTTTATCTTTTGAGGAACACCAACTGACTACGTATGAGGAAGTGATACAAGGTATCGATTCCCTATTATGGCAAAGTGCTATAACATCCGAAATGGATTCCATGTATATCAACTAGTTTGGATAATAGTTGTAGTACCGCAAGGCATTGTGCCTATTGGTACTATATCAGTCTTCAAGGAAGACATACATGGAAGGCAACATACCAACGTGAAAAGCTAGGCTTTTAGCGGAAAGGTATCGTTATCAACATTGTGTTGATTACGATTCAACCTTTTACATGTTGCCACGGTAAATCCATTTGGATAATGCTTGCTAATGCTGCATGTTTCATTTATGAAATATGTCAGCTGAACGAGAAAATCACTTTCCTTAAAAGGAAACCTTTTGGAGGATGTTTACAACATCTTGTCGGTTTTGTCGTACCAAAACTAGCAAACAAGGTTTGCAGGTTAATCGATCAATGTATGGATTGAAGCAAACATTGAGTTCTTGGAATTATCGTTTTGATATAATCATAATGGAGTATGATTTAATTCAAAACGAAATGATTCTTGTGTATATAAGAAGGTTAGTGGGAGAGCACTGACAATAAATGTCCTATCAATAATGATAATAAATCATTTCTTGGAAATGATATTCCCATAAAAACAATCGGTGAAAGCTTGGCTCTCGAGAAAACTCTCCGAGAAATCATACATTGAAAAATGTACGCGACCTGGTGTCTCATACGCTTTGAGCATATGGATTCACAAACAGGCCAATCCAAGTGATAGTCACTGGATTGATATTAAGAACATCCGTTAGTTTCTTAGAGAACTAAGGATGTTGTCTTATATTATGGAGATGGAAACTTGAAGTGACTGGGATCACTACTGCTAGTTTCCTAAACCGATATAAATGACTATAAGTCGTAACAACGGTACTATACAGTTTGAATAACAGAACAGTAAGTTGGAAATCTTCCAAGCAAGATATTGTTACCGAATAAACAACAAATGCGGGTTGTTGCTGCAGCTGAGGCAGCAATAGAAGCCATTTGGGTCGATAATAAATCTAATTAGATTAGATATAGTTCTATTAGTAGCTGAGCTAGGCTTCAGCGCAAGCTAAAGAATTAATGGTCTCATCAACGATCCAGATAAATACTTCGATATTCATCTGATTCGTTCAGATCATACATGGTGGCGATGTGATGATCGAATAAATCGCATCAGACGATAATCATGCAAATCCGCTGAAGAAAACATTTTCTCAGCAATTTGAGCCAACCGTACATAGTTCGGGTGTTAGACACTCGAGTGACTAGCTATTGGCCAAGTGGGAGATTGTTGGACAATTATGACCCATAGCGTCACTATTTGTACAGATCATGGTGTTTTTGTACAAATTAACTATATGACAAAGGAGATTGCAATCTTATCATTTGTGATTAGATCACCAAGATATATAAATGATAGGAGGTCCTAATGATTTGTTCCTGGATTGATAATGATATGAGACAATATCAGTCCACGAAGGATAAATCATTAGATATCCCTAGTCAGAGTATTATCGAGTTAGGACATCGATAATGCGTAAAAGACTAGTATTACACTTGTGCGCGTTTGTGAGGGCACAACGGCATAGTTCTCATATATTTTGGTATAGGATACTCATGCACGTGTAATAGGAGGTTGTGTTTTACCGATGGTACGTGAAACATCTTCTCTCTGGATAGACCCCCTCAGAATCCATTGTTAGTATGAACTATGTGTCTATGGGAAGTCCGAAATCAAGGGTAGGTGTATTTGTTCTTAACCTGAGACTTGCACCGCTAATACTTACGACAATCAATATACTTTGGTTTTGGTCATCCAGGGCTTTAACCGGTTCTGTGTATTGCCTCTTCTGGGTATATCGAGAATCGTATGTGTGTGTGGTGTGTGATGTCAAGGCGGAAGTATCACTTCAGTCATATGGAGAGATGATGGTCACATAGGATACGGTACTAGTACTCTTATGTATGCAGTCATCGCGGATTAAAATGACAAGGTTAGGTTTATCCGATTATAGAGACTAGTTACCAGGACATTCGACATGTTCTTCGTACGGCGGCATATACAATTCCAGCCCAGGCCTAACACGTGATCATCCGATACTGGATCGAAATACGTAATACTACGTTTACACGCCTGATATAGATCCTTATATTCCTCTAAGGATATTTTTGGAGAATTGGGTAGGCATGGCGCTTTTGCTAGAAGCCAATCTTGGTCTTGTAAATCGGTACAAATGTAGTACTAGTGTACTTATGTGTTCGGATAGTCCGACGACCGAATTTACTACCAACATATCCGGGGATCTCATGGGTCGCTTCCCGAAGATTCACCGATGACGTATGATTCGCACTTTAATTAATCTTGGATTAATTAGATGAGAGAGAGAAAATTAATCTGGGATTAATTGCAGAGATATTTTATCTGGGATAAAATATCAATTAAAGAGAGATAACGATTAATTTGGAATTAATCGATAAAATTAATATATTCGATATATTAAACGAATTTGGATTTCGACGTGGAATTAAAATTAGATTTTAATTCGGGCGAACAAGTTAATTTAGAATTAATTCGTTAGCGATGTGAATAGTGATTTCGCTAGTCATAATCATTTAATTACGTCACAACGGAAAATTTGTTAATTTGGAAATAGCGAACCCGAGCCCAGAATTATTTGCGAGCGCATTCACATTTCGAATTCGAGTGCGGCACGCAAGTCAAATCAAGCGTTCAAATCGCCTAGTCGCATCAAGCGTCAAATCGTTAGTCACTTTGCGTGATGTGACAACTTGGTCACTTGATTTGATTGATTGAGTGATGTGACTTGATGGGAGTTGTTGAAGCTTTAATGCTTGACTTTTGGAAAGCCAAATTCATTGTAAATGAATTTGAAATTCACATTTGTGTATAAGATAAAAAAATTAGAAACAACTCACACAACACTTCCTCTCTCTTTCTCTCCTCTCAAACACGCCCAAGAGGCTGTGTTCTTCACTGGTTTCTGCCCAGAAACCGTGAGCAAGGGAAGCCAAGTGGGGAAATTTGTGGCAAATTTCTTGAGTGCTAGCACATTACGAAGTCATGCGAATGTGATAGGGAAGTCCACCCATGAGCTTGGAATCATTTGACAAAGCTTGGAGCTTATCAAGGAGCACCAAAGTGAACTGCCGTGACCATGACAATGAGTAGAAAAGAATATTTGTTCGTTGCCGCGTCGCTCAACCGATCGATGTGAGTATTCTGTAACTCCCTCGTTGTATTCACACATGTGTTTTAGGCTTTGTATTCGATCCTTGGGACCGTAGAACTCCAACACCAATTTCCATCTTTGTTTTGATGGAATCATCTTTGTTGCAGTGGCCTTATTCTCATTGGCCGTGATCCATTTTTGGGGTGTGTCATGTACAACTTGGCTAGCATTTCTAGCAGGCTCTGGAGGCCATTCATTCATTAGGAAAAGTTTTAGGTCTTCATGATCTGGACAATATTCATGTTACTTGACCGGCGTAAACACACACGTATAACGCAAGCGTACGTATCGTTAAGTAGTATAAAAAGTATCGATCCCACGAGGACTTAATACCTAAGTTATTAATTTTATGATGTTAAATGATTACTAGTATCTAACAGGTTGTTTGATTGATTTGAAATGGCGACGATTCTAAATTTAAAGGGCAAGTAACTAAAATTGGTTTTGAAAAGATATTTTGAGAAAATTCAATATTAAAAACTATCTAGGGTTGTGATTTATTCCAATATTATTTAAAGATGAAGTGGGTTATTTTATAATTGGGTAAAATATTGATTTATTAACCTGGAACACAAATTATGTAAAATATTGATTTTTTTTTTTTACTCCATCACTATTTATAGATGCTTCCTCCAATTAAACTAGAGCACGGAATATTACAAACTTTTCAATTACAGCTCATGTCTGTATGTTACTATGCATGTTGATAATACCTGTCAAATGAGCATATGAAGATTCATTTAGTCAGTATTATGGAGAATTCACAAATTAAATAATTCAAAAGGAAATAAACAAAAGATAACTTATTTCGAAATAAATGGTTTGAAATACGTCTCAGGAGCGAAAATTCCTTACTCGGCTATCTCTTACCAATTCACCTTTTTAGTCAAAATTAAAACACAAAAAATGCAAATATTTTTGTAATTTTGATAATTTTTCAATTTTTTTTTGTATTTTCGAAAAATTTTGGACTAAAAATAAAAATAACAATACAAACAAGTACTATTAACTATACCTCACCCCCAAACCTAAATGAGACATTGTCCCCAATGTCTTAAACAGTAGAAGAAGAGTTTAGAAATAATACCTGGTTAGTTGAAATTCTACAGGAAAATTACAGGTTAAGATCCAGATTAATTCGACGTCTCTTACCACGATCGTCCTCGGACCAATTTATCTTTGAAATGATAGGGTCAACTTTCGGTTCATAGGCTATGAGTTGGTCAATTAGATCTGGAGCAGTTCTGGCAGTGAAGAGGAGTTCTTTTAAAGGTTTTGACACGAACCCATTTCTTCGAGCATCATCAAGAAACACACAAAGAAAATCATAAAACCCATCAACGTTGTACAGCCCAATTGGTTTCTGGTGTATGTTTAGGTTCGCCCAAGATAGTACAATAAAAATTTCCTCCAATGTGCCCAAGCCACCTGGCAAAGCAATAAAAGCATCAGAACGGTTAATCATTTCTACCAGTCGTTCAGACATACCTGGCACGATCAGTTCCTCTCCGTTTGTTGGTTCAATAAGATTTGCTTCTGCCAAGGGTTTTGGGATGATTCCCAAAACATGATTGCCTCCTTCCTGTACGGCCTTTGAAACGATCCCCATTAGTCCAAGATTACCTCCGCCATATATTAAGTGTATATCCTTGCGGCTAAGACTCGACCCAATTCCTGTGCTGCTTCTATGTATTGTGGTTTAGTACCAACAGTACTACCGCAAAACACACAAATGTTTTCAACTCGTCTTCTTGAAGTGGCTTCCATGTTTTACTCTGGATGTCTTCAAAAGTGCAATGATGAGTTGAATTTATAATACCTGAAAAAGGGTGAGTAAAAATAGCACAAGTATCTTCCAAAGGACGATTAGTAGCGAAATAGTAAAATAGATCGTGATAGTCAACAAGATCTGGATCCTGTCGGAGAAAATAAAGGAAAACAACAAACAAATCACAATTATTAGGAAAGATAAAAGAGATATAATATTTACAAAAATAACAAGCTTGATTGACGTCTATGCGTCAGGGACAAGCTTCCCATCCAATTTTCTTATAAATTGGCAAACAGGGTCTTTTTGAGTCAGATTCCCGAGACTTAACTGTTGTCTTTCTTTTTGAAATTGTGTATGTAATTGCGAAAGGCTATGTGAACATGTCCACTGGGATGCGTCTCAAGAGTCGAAGATATATCATCTAAAGACTCCTTACTCAAGCCATCCCTAATGAATTCAATTTTGTCTTCGCGATTAATAGACACCATTCCTAAAGAACGACAACGAGTATTGCAATTCCAACGTGCACATTTGTAACAAACACCCATTTGTTTAGCTCTACGTTTTTTGCATAGGTGCTTCTTCCAAAACCAGGCAGATGTGAAATAAAAGATTCAGAAGACTCACCTGCCAATCGAACTCGTGCTTCAATTACCCAACGAATATCATTGGGCACACCATGGATCGTCAGTAGTCTCATTCGTTCCAAGCGAGCTTTGTAAACTTTCAATAGAGATTTTTGTGGGAGAGAAGGAAATTGCTTGTGAAGATTTGCGAGAGCTTCTTCCATCTTGAAATGACTTAATCTGCAAAAACTAAACACACAAAATTAAATCACACCAAATCACAATATATACAAAAATTGCATGGGTTGCCTCCCTGCGAGCGCTAAGTTTTAAGTCGTCAGCTAGACGTTACTTCTCGAACGTTTATGCTGGATCTGAAAGTGTAACACTTTCTTTTTGTCGCCCAAATGATTCTCCCCAGTAGTGCTTGACACGCTGACTGTTAACTTTGAATGTGTTGTTGGTATTGGGATCCAGTAACTCAACAGCTCCATATGGTAAAACCTGAGTGATTACAAATGGTCCAGACCACCTAGATTTCAACTTTCCAGGGAAAAGTTTCAACCTCGAGTTGTACAACAACACCTGCTGTCTTGGTTCCAACTGTCTGTGCACTATTTTTCGGTCATGCCATTTCTTTGTCTTTTCCTTGTATAATTTGGCATTGTCATAAGCCTGTAGGCGAAATTCCTCCAATTCGTTGAGTTGGTGAAGTCTTTTCTCTCCTGCAGCTTGTGAGTCAAAATTCAACTTCTTCAGTGCCCAGTACGCCTTGTGTTCAAGCTCAACTGGTAGATGGCACGCTTTCCCAAACACTAATCGATATGGGACATACCAATGGGTGTCTTGTAAGCTGTCCTGTAGGCCCATAATGCATCATCTAGTTTTATTGACCAGTCCCTCCTTGTTGATCCAACGGTTCTTTCTAGGATTCTTTTGATTTCCCTGTTTGAAACCTCAACCTGTCCATTTGACTGTGGATGGTAAGCTGTGGCAACTTTGTGTGTACTCCGTATTTGGATAGGAGTGCATCGAAGTATTTGTTGCAGAAATGTGAGCCACCATCGCTGATAATTGCCCGAGGTGTTCCGAATCGAGTGAAAATGTTCTTTTTCAGGAATTTGATCACAACTTTTGAGTCATTGGATGGCAGTGCAATTGCTTCAACCCATTTGGAGACGTAGTCTACAGCAACCAGGATGTACAAGTTTCCAATGATGGAACAAAGGGTCCCATGAAATCAATACCCCATACATCAAATATTTCCACTTCTAGAATGTTTTGCAATGGTCCTTCGTTTCTCCTCGAAATATTCCCTGTTCTCTGGCACCTGTCACATTGAAAAGCAAAAAGATAAGCATCTTTAAAAAGTGTGGGCCAGAATAAACCTGATTGAAGGACTTTGGCTGCAGTTTTGTTTCCGCTGAAGTGTCCGCCATATGGTGATGAATGACAGTGTTGCAAAACACTGTTGATTTCTTCTGTGGAACACATCGTCTCAGTAGTTGATCAGCACACCGTTTGAACAGGTACGGTTCATCCCAGACATAATGTTTGACTTCTTTGAAGAACTTTTTCCGTTGCTGAGTTGTCCATTCCAACGGCCATTTTCCTGTCACAATATAATTGACATAGTCAGCATACCAAGGGACTTCCTGTTGATTTATGGAAAACAATTGTTCATCTGGAAAAGTTTCTTTGATTGAAGGATCTTTGTCAGCTGTTTTTCCATTCTCGAGCCTCGATAGATGATCTGCCACCTGATTCTCTGTTCCTTTCCTGTCTCGAATCTCCACGTCGAATTCTTGCAGAAGAAGTATCCAACGGATCAATCTGGGTTTGGCATCTTTCTTTTTGATCAGATATTTGATTGCTGAATGATCTGTGTAGACCACCACTTTGGGACCCAACAGATAAGAGCGGAATTTGTCAAAAGCGTACAACTGCGAGCAACTCCTTTTCAGTGGTTGTGTAGTTGAGTTGAGCTTCATTCAGAGTTCTGCTGGAGTAGTAAATGGTGTGGAAAATCTTTGCTTTGCGTTGTCCCAAAACTGCACCTACAGCAAAATCACTAGCATCACACATTACCTCGAATGGGAGGGTCCAATCTGGTGTGCTACAATGATGGGGGCAGAAATCAGCTTCTGTTTTAAGATTTCAAAGGCTTTCTGGCATTCTTGTGAAGTTGAAAGGCACATCTTTTCCAGAAGATTACAAAGAGGTTTTGCAATCTTGGAAAAGTCTTTGATAAATCTCCTGTAAAAACCTGCATGTCCAAGAAAACTCCGAATCCCTTTTACAGATGTTGGTGGAGGTAGTTTCTCAATTGTCTCGATTTTTGCTTTGTCTACCTCAATTCCCTTTTGTGAAATCCGGTGTCCAAGAACAATACCTTCCTGTACCATGAAATGGCATTTCTCCCAATTGAGTACCAGGTTTGTATCTTCGCATCTTTGTAATACCTGTTCCAAATTTAACAAACAATGGTCAAAAGAATCTCCAAACACAGAAAAATCATCCATAAAAACTTCCATACTCTGCTCCAGCATGTCTGAGAAAATGGCCATCATACAACGCTGAAATGTGGCAGGGGCATTACATAATCCAAATGGCATCCTGCGGAAAGCAAAAGTACCATAGGGACATGTAAAGGTAGTTTTCTCCTGGTCTTCTGGTGTGATGGCAATCTGATTGTACCCTGAATATCCGTCCAGAAAGCAATAGAACTCATGTCCTGCCAACCTGTCTAACATCTGGTCAATAAATGGTAGCGGAAAATGGTCTTTTCTCGTGGCTTTGTTCAATTTCCTGTAATCCATACATACTCTCCATCCAGTCACTGTTCTTGTCGGAATCAATTCGTTCTTTTCATTGGTAACCACAGTAATTCCTCCTTTCTTTGGTACACACTGCATAGGACTTACCCAAATGCTATCTGAGATGGGGTAAATGATGCCAGCATCCAACCATTTGATGATTTCTTTCTTCACAACTTCCTTCATGATTGGATTGAGTCTCCGTTGATGCTCCACTGTAGGTTTGTATTCATCATTCATCAAGATTTTGTGCATGCAAAATGATGGACTAATGCCTCGAATGTCTGCTATAGTCCAGCCAATGGCTTTTTTGTGCTCTCGTAAAACTCTTAGTAGCTTTTCTTCCTGCTCCAATGTTAGTGAAGAAGAAATAATAACAGGTAAATCAGAAGAGTTTCCAAGAAATGCATACCTGAGATGGCTCGGAAGTAACTTTAGTTCCAGCTGTGGTGGTTCTTCAATCGAAGGTTTGATTCGATCTTTCTTTGGCAGTTCCAAGCTTTCAACTGGTGGTGTTACTTTGAATCGGAATGGTTTGTCAAGGTAATTGATACATTCCAAGATTTCAGCATCTAGTTCGTTGTCTGTCATGTTGGTGATGCAAGCTTCAAGTGTATCTGTGGGATTTGACTCAGTATTCTGAATGATATTATCAACAACATCAATTCTGAAGCATTCTTCTTCTTCCTTTTCATCGCTTGGAAATTTCATAGCTTTGAAAACATTAAAGGTCACTTCTTGGTCCTGCACTTTCATGGTTAGTTCTCCTTTTTGCACATCAATTACAGTTTTACCTGTAGCCAAAAATGGTCTCCCAAGAATGATAGGTATTTCTTTGTCTTCTTCCATGTCAAGGATGATAAAGTCTGCTGGAAGGATGAGTTTGTCAACTTTGACCAGCACATTTTCAACGACTCCTCTCGGGAATGCGAGTGATCGATCAGCAAGTTGCAAAGATATTGAGGTAGGCATTGCTTCTCCAATTTGCAGTTTCCTGTAAATAGAAAAAGGCATTAAATTAACACTGGCACCTAAATCACATAAAGCCTTACCGATGTAATGTTCTCCAATGGTGCATGGGACTGTGAAACTGCCAGGATCTTTCAACTTCGGGGGAAGCTTCCTCTGAATGATGGCGCTGCATTCTTCTGTCAAAGCTACTGTCTCGTAATCTCCCAATCTCCGTTTTCGTGAAAGAATGTCTTTCATGAATTTGACATAACTGGGCATTTGTTCCAAGGCTTCTGCAAATGGTATGTTAATGTGCAGCTTTTTGAAAATCTCCAAGAAACGAGCAAACTGTTTGTCCAGTTTGTTTTTCTGAAGACGCTGAGGAAATGGTGGTGGTGGAGTGATCTGTTCTTTTTCTTTTTCCTTTGCTTCTTTTTCTTCCATCTGTGGCTGCATCTTTTTTCTTTTGGAATCTGCTTCCTCAGCAGCTGTTTTGACTCCAATATCTTTGTTGATCTCAGTACCACTCTTTAAGGTAATGGCTTGACATTGTTCCTTCCCTCGGTTCTTTGGATTTGGTTCTGTGTTGCTGGGAAGATTACCTGGTGGTCTGTAACTCTGAGCATTGGCCAGTTGGCCGATTTGATTCTCCAGTGCTTTGATGGAAGCTGATTGGCTCTGAATCATGGCTTCATATCTTTTTAATTGAGCTAACATCTCTGCCATCACTGGTTCATTTGTCTGCTCCTGGCCTTTATTCTGTTGCTGGAATCCAGGTGGTGGATAGTTCCGCTGTTGGCCTGAATTGTTGCTCCATGAAAAATTAGGATGATTCCTCCACCCTGGGTTGTAGGTGTTGGAATATGGATTGTTCCCCTGCCTGTTGAAATTGTTGACATAATTCACCGTTTCTTCATGTTGATTTGATTCTGGTGCTCCTCCATATGGTGAACTTGTGGATCCAGTGGTAAGAGTCTCCATGAATTTGCATATTTGATCTAGCTTGGTGTTGACTGCTGTATTAGCTCCAACCTCATATATTCCTGCAATTCTTTGAATCAAACTTCTTTCAGTTGGCCACAAAGAGTTGTTGTTGGCCATTTCTTCAATTAGTTCCCAGGCTTGATCTTCACCTTTTGCCATTAAAGCTCCTCCAGCAGCAGCAGCATCAATTGTGGTTCTCATTATTCCAGAAAGCCCATTGTAAAATGTTTGGACTTGAAGCCATTTTGGAATTTCATGGTGTGGACATTTCCGGAGTAGTAAGTCTTTGTACCTTTCCCAAGCTTCGTAAAGAGTTTCTGAGTCTTGTTGCACAAAGGATGTGATGTCATTCCTCAGTTTTCCGGTTCTGGCTGGTGGAAAATACTTTGCAAGAAATTTGGTGGCTAAGATGTTCCATGTTGTGATAGAACCTGCTGGTAATGAATGTAGCCAGGCTTTAGCTCTGTCCTTCAAAGAGTATGGGAAAACACGTAGTCTCATTGCTTCTTCAGCTTCTCGGTTGTAATTGAAAGTACCGCAAACTTCCAGGAAGTTGCTGATGTGGGCATTAGGATCTTCAGTTGCATTTCCTCCAAACTGTACTGACTGCTGCATCATCTGAATGCAAGTTTTGATGTCACCCGCATTTGCTGGTAATGGAGGGAGTACAATACATGAAATGAGTCTGTCAACCACCGGAATGGTTCTGTCTCGAATGGGTATTGGTGGTGCAACCTCCAAAGGTTCAGGTTCCATGTTGACTAAAGCTTCTTGGGCTTCTCGCCTTTCTCTTCTCAACTGTCTGATAGTTCTTTCAATTTCTGGGTCAAACGGTCGTAGTTCAAAGCTTCTGGTTCGTCTCATAAGTTTCTGAGAACCTGAAACACAAGAAAACAATAACAATAAGTAAAAAGAAATTAGATACAAGTAAAAGTATCTAACCCCTAAACTAATAATAAAAGATAAATAAGTCCCCGGTAACGGCGCCAAAAACTTGACCGGCGTAAACACTCACGTATAACGCAAGCGTACGTATCGTTCAAGTAGTATAAAAAGTATCGATCCCACGAGGACTTAATACCTAAGTTATTAATTTTATGAGGTTAAATGATTACTAGTATCTAACAGGTTGTTTAATTGATTTGAAATGGCGACGATTCTAAATTTAAAGACAAGTAAACTAAAATTGGTTGAAAAAGATTTTGAGAAAATTCAATATTAAAACTATCTAGGGTTGTGATTTATTCCAATATTATTTAAAGATAAAGTGGTTATTTTATAATTGGGTAAAATATTGATTTATTAACCTGGAACACTAAATTATGTAAAAGCCTCTTCCGATGGTCAATTACAAATACCTAGTATAATCTAATTGAACCATATGTCTATGTCAACCAAATTACCTAGATTCATTACGATTAAGTTCCAATTAAGACTACCCCCGCCCGACAGGTATATTCCTATCCTGTAAGGAAATCTATTGAAAGGGTTATCTATCCTTAAGGAAGATCGTGGGTTATTGAATCTAAGGTCTTAAACTTAAAATCCCTATGTCTAGTTCATTTTAAGTTTACCTAATCAATTTAATTAATGGCCAGTTAATTAAAGAGCATTAAGATTAAGACTCAATAAATAAATCTTTATATTACCCAAATTATAATCTAACCCTTATAAACCGTGACATTGAATTTCATCACAACCCTAGATACTAACTTAGTTATTACACATAGCTAGGGCTGGTAAAAACTTAAAAGACATAAAATGAAAATGCTGAAAAGTAATTGCGATAAGTAAAATGCTGAAAAGAAAATTACAAATGAAATAAAATGCTAAGGCAAAAGGAATTACTTTTACTATTACTAATTTAGATATCTCCCATAAAATAATATATAAACTGTGATAATATTTTACCAACCGACCAATCTGGCGGTATCCTGATTAAGTCAAATTAAGTCCAACCAGCCATATAGGTGGTAATATTTGTCCATAATCCAGCCATAAAGGCGGTACCAAAATAAATTTACCAACCGACCAATATAGCGGTATTCCTTGATTAATCAGGTTTAAACCAACAGAAAAATAATTTACCAACCGACCAATATAGCGGTATTCCTTGATTAGTCAGGTTTAAACCAGATGAAAATTAAATTACCAACCGACCAATATAGCGGTATTCTTTATTAATCAGAATTTTAAATAGTAAGTATATTATTTTTAAGGGAGATTAATCTAAATAGCAATAGTAAAAAAATTACCTTTCACCCTAGCATAGGGAAGTTACCTCCGCATAGTGAATAGTAAAACTGTAAAAATAAGAAAGTAAATTACTATTATTACAAAAAGTAATTAAATTATTACAAAAGTAAAAACTAAAAAATAAAAACGAAAATTCTAGAGAGAGAAACTCCCTAATTACATAGAAGGAGTGAAGAGAAAGGTGTACTAAAAACTGAAAATTCGCCCTCTATTTATAGCAAAATTTTCACTGTTCGGGCACTATTCGCGCGTCGCGACGCCAAGCAGTTCAGCGTCGCGACGCTGGATTCGTCGACGTGGCACAATGAGAAGGCGACACGTAGCAAGGCGGCTGACTGTACACGCGACACGTGTCAAGGCGGCTAATTCTCAATTATTGTGATGACGTCATTGATGACGTCATGCTGACGCGGCGACGACGTGGCGATGACGTGGCGCTGACGTGGCGAAGGCGCGTGTTACAATTGTCGGCACAATAGGATTGCGACACGTGGCGACACGTGTCAAGTTGTGATTGGCTGAGGCTGACGTGGCAAGTTGACTAGGTTGACCTACTGACGTGGACGATGATGTGGCATAACACATGGCAAAGTTGACTCGTTGACCGCTGACGTGGCTGATGACGAGGAGACACGTGTCAAGTCTGAGTGTCGGCAGCATATGATGTTGACACGTGGCACGACGCACGTTAGCAGATTGGATGTGATGGTGACACGTGGCACGGCGCATGTTAGCAAAGTCAAACTTCTCAAATCCTAATATGTTGACCCGACGCACTTTAGCAGATTCGGCGCATGCTGGGCGTCGCGACGCTGGAAATTACCAAAATGCCCTTTTTCGCCAATTTTCACTGTTTTGCTCCAAATCACCTCTAGAATGTCCTGAAACTTTATTTATCTACAAAATAACACAAAACACATCAAAATATTCACAAAACTCAAGAAACAATACAAAATATTAGGTTAAATGAGTGGGAAATAGTGATATAAATACCACTCATCATTACTCTAGGATTTTTCATTCAAACTTTTCATGAGAAACCTCCTTGCATGGTGGAAAAGCGTATTAGACCTCAGGATCGAAATTGAAAATTTTAGTACTCTTTCTTCCTGTAGGCACTGTATTTTTACATATAAATCCCTATGATGAGTCTCACATGGAGACATTACCTCTTTAAATTGTGGAAGTCGCGGGAAGCGGACGTTGGAAGGGAAGAGTCAGGAATTGACATCTTATTGGATTTAATTCGCTTGTTTAGCTTCGGGTTTGCTTGTTGGACCTCTGTTTTAAAACACATCCCTAACCCAAAACCAAAGCCACACGCCCACCTAACCCAAAACCAAAGCCACACGCCCACCTAGCCCAAGCCCATCAAATCCCATCCAATAATAATTAAAACATTTAAAACACATGTCAAAAATTAAATTAAATCAAATTTAAATTAATGAAATCAAATAAAATCAAGATAAATCACATTCATAATTAAAGGAAATCAAATCAAATTTAAACAAATCACCTCCCTAAATTAAGTAGATATTTTCCTTGTGATATGCTAATTAGGAGATATCACCATTGATTGCATGATCTATTTCCTTCCCATGCAAGGTAAACCCTAGCCTTTGCCTATAAAAGAGGCACAAACTCAACCTTAAAAACGCTAGCTCATTCTCATAAAAAACAACAAACGAAAAACCTAATAGCCTCTACCCACTCCCTCATCGAACACACAGCTCGCCTGTCTCTCCTCTATTCTCCCATTCTCTCGGCATCAACCATCATCACCCTCTCGAACGAAACAACTGCCCCTCACCAACCCAGCAGCCACAAGCCCTTCACAAGCAACCTTCAACAAAATCTGCCCCCACTAAACAAACGACCAAATAGGTAACAATAAAACCATAAAAACCTCAAAGCAGCCCTCACGAATGCCGCAAACCATTCACAAAACAACAAAGTAACCTTTCAGCCCATGCACGTAAAACTGCCATAAAACCAACTCCCTTCACCCACCAAAAAGAAAACAAACAAACAAAAGCCTCTAGCCCTCACAGAACCCTTCACGTGAATGCACCCACTTACACACATCAAACACATTCGGCAGTGCACACATTCACAAATGAACCGACTAAACCTAACCAGCACATAAGCCTCACGTCCTTTGTCCATTCAACGCACAACAAACTGATCAACAGTAGTGAAACAGTCCATAAAACTGTCCTAAAATAACCCAAAACAGTCCCCAAATTACCGCAAAACAGTAAGCCAAAACCGTGACCAGAAACAGTCACAAAACGGAGTAAAACAGCAGCCCAAATAGCGAAGGAAAATGTTGAACCAGTGAACAGGAGGAATTACGGAGCATCAACCCATCCGACAACCGCGTAGCGCACTTCCGAGAGACGATTTAAGAGGTTAGACCTGAGGGCACCTTTTTATTTATTCCCGTTATTTTGTTATTATTTCTTCGCATGTGTATTGTTGATTAATGTATGCTATGGCAATTGGATGAATGGAATATGTGTCGTCTCTCGTGGTATATCGGATGGAAACCCAGACGTAAATTCCGTAGCCGAATCCGAATGGACGGTAGTACGGTATGTACTTGGGAAACAACTCCACATACTACTTGAGCAAACAGCATGTATTTCGCTTTATTTGATCTTGACCATCTACTATTCACATTTTTTTATTCTGCCATTTACTTTTCGCATGTTATTTATTTATGCATTGTAATGTAATGCGTATGGGCAAATCAAGTTGGATTAAAGGTCCTCCGTTTTGAGGGATGAAAAGCCTAAGGGCTACCTTTGCCATGACGTTTTGCCGCGCCGGATGAAGTATGTTTGATTGAATATGAGATATGTTTAATCGGACATACGAAGTCCCATATCATTGTCTTATTTATTTGTATGCATTGTAATGTAATGCGCATGGGCTTATTATGTTGGTCTAAAGGTTCTCTACTTGAGGGAAGAAAAGCCTAAAAGGCTACCTTTACCAGGACATTTCGCCGCGCCTTTTATTATTCCGTTATTTGCTTTCTGTATGCCATCTCCTTGTTAAATCATGCATCATAGTGTAATGCGCATGGGCAAATCAAGTTGGATTAAAGGTCCTCCACCTTGAGGGATGAAAAGCCTAAGGGCTGCCTTTGCCACGATGTTTTGCCGCGCCGGACAAAGTACACTCGATTGAATGGGAAATGTGTTTAATCGGGCATACAAGGTCCCATATTATTTATTTTTTTATTCATACATTGTAATCTAATGCGTATGGGCTAACTAAGGTGGGTTAAAGGTCATCCATTCGAGGGAAATGCCTAAAGGCTACCTTTACTATAATGTTTTGCCGCGCCGGACGAAGTACACTCGATTGAATGTGAAATATGTTCAATCGGGCATACGAGGTCCTAAATCGTGTATTTGTTTATCCATGTATGTGTTTGTGACATTTCAGATGCCATTTTGGAAATCTCATTCGAACGCATTTCCAAACGCTACACGAACGTATGCATTCTTCCTCATTCCGTTCGAACGCATTTAAGAACGCTACACGAACGTATGTATTCTATCTCATTCCGTTCGAATGCGTTTACGAACGCTACTCGAATGATCATCTATTTTATTTTATCATGCATCAGGTCTTACCACGTTCGAACGTATTTTCGAACGCTATACGAACGCGAACCTTCTGTTTACCGTTCGAACGCGTTTTCGAACGCTACACGAACGTACATACAGTGCATAGACTTCTTTTCGTCACATTTCATGCATGTTTGCGTCTTTGATCATTTCTTTTGCACTATATGATTAATCATATCATTTCATTATTTATGCTTAGGAAATTATCATCTATTTATATTTCCGCATTTATTATTTAATGTGTTTATGAATCGTGTGCTTGCCGTTATGTCGGTTTATTTCTATGCATGCGAACTTAGGTGCAGGTTGTATGCAAACTTAGAAGTAGGATACTCTTGGGAATATATGTTGCGTAGACTTGCTTAGATTATTGCACAAATCCTTTCATTACAAGTGGCATAAGGGACCATTTCGAACCCAACGGTTTGAGGTCTTCCCTTGCGAGGGGTGAGTGCGGCCTTAAATCATTTTCTCGGTTCACACTGGGTGGCGACTCCATTTTATTTCTCCGGTTTAGCTCCCCCGTGGGCTACTCCGTACTCCCGACCGAGGCCACGAGCCTGGAACAGCGTCGCCGATTTCTGTGTCCTACACTTCCCAACGACAGTCAGCCTTTGCATTTTTGCGATTCCAGCGCACTTTGAACAGTCTTTGTGTGTCGAAAACAGACCATAATAATCCCAAAACACTCCTAATAGATTTGGAATTCTTTTGGTAAACCTGGACAGCCTCCAAACCATTGAAAATGCCTTGAAAATAGCCCAAACAACAAATGTTTCATGGAAACTACAGTTTGATTTTTGTCACTGCAGTTGCGCAACCTCTAGGGAATTTTAACACTATTTTTATGTAAGCAAATTAACCATAAACCCATCCTTAATCGATCCTCACAACCCCAAATTTTTTCTACAAAAACTGAAATCACAGCAGTCTCGTTTGGCGTGATATATCCATGTGTAATATGCTGAAAGATTATGTCCACTGCCTTGAATGGTAAATTGAGAAGAAGGTTATTTTTCCACTTGAGCTTCCAAATTATATCTCGTCACCAAAAATATAGAATGTGGGCTGTTAAATCTCACAAATATTACTACAGAAGAAAATCTTTTCTTTTTATTTGTACAGAAGAAAATAGCAAAGGATGGCTATGGATTTATTTTATGTCTCTTATTTAATAAAAGAGATATGCCTTTATAATCAGGGTTGAAGTTGTTAAATTATAATCAATTTATAAAAAAAAAACTTCTAACCCTAAAAAAGGAGAATGGGCTTCTTCCCTAGTGGACTGGAAAAAGGTGTAGGAACCACTTTCCTAGCACAGCAGAAACACGTTAGGCACCCGAGATCAGACTAGAAATTTTTTTTCTGCCCTTCTCTCCTTGAGGCTAAATGTTACCAACTCCACTATTGAAATTATGCTTATATTTTGAACAAAATTCCAGCCCCGGAACAGCCCCGGAATGATGGATCAGTTCTTGACTATTTTGGACTTGAAAACGCGCCCAACTCACTGCCCAAATCAGCCCCTATTTCTGTGAACAGCCCCTTTGTTTCAGGTCTGATTTGTCAGTATAAAATAGCCCTAACGTAGTCCTAAAATACCTCTTTATGTTCCCCAAAAATCTGCATTAATAGGAATTCAAACCGATTCCTGTTAGATAACTTTTGTGTGCGGCAGTGAGCATAAAATTGCTCACTACCCTGTGGTATGTTTGGAGGAGGAGATGATTTGTTTTTGTTGGACACCAAAAAGCCTTCCGTACTATATCTCATTACCAACAGAAAATAGGGTGGGCTATCCTCACAAACAAATCTCTAAACTCTTTAGAGATTAAAAGTCACAATAGTATTTTTTTGCTTTTGGTTTTTCTCTTATTCTTTTGTCTTCTTTTCTCAACACCTAAGAAATTCTTAGAACAAGAGAGATGGTGGCTGGGGTTAGAATGAGAGGCTTAGCAAAAAAAGAAAATCTAATTTTCTTCTTTTACCTAGGGTTTTTATTTCCAAAATAAACAAACCATTCCTCTTCCCTATTGAGAAATTCGGCCAACCCTTAAAATTAACACCCAAAATTTCACAACATGTATCTTGTATTCAATGTTATCATGAAGACAAAAATAAGTTACAAAGTTAAAGATGTAATTACCTTTTAAAAATTATAACTTCCAAAGCCAACCAAAAGTTTTCCAAAAACTACTTTTGGAAATTCAAAATTTATATCTTTATTTATTAAATTATATATAATTTAGTTTAATAACATGTAATTAATAATTATCCTATAATTATTAAAAACCATATATTAAACTTTAATATATAGTTTCAAGTGTGACAAAATAATATTATTAATAATATTAATAATGTATATGCATATATGAGTATATAATTGGACTATCCAATTATATTTAATCTGCTACAGTAAATCGAGCGAGCACGGGGACCAAATGGACCTACGGTTCCGAGCTTCAATAATCCCGGAATATTAATTAAGCTCTTAATTAAATATTTCGAATTATTAACTCCAGGTTATTCCACTAAAAACCCAAAGCTGTAGTCTCGTTGCTGCAGATAGATAAATTAAGTCGAATCGACCACGTCGGTGTCTATCGATATAGTCATTACACACATATTCGCCATTCAGAGTATCTCGTAATTAGAGCCGAGTCATAATGTCTGTTATACCCCTTTAATTATTTTTACCTTAAGTACCATTGATTCTCTAATGAACGATTTATTCATAACTATTATGAATGTTAATCTTTATATTCTTAATAAAAGACTCGAGCGCTCTAACCTTTCAAGTATCGAATCAACCCTTAAGGAAGATACTCATCTACTTCTCGCAATAATAAGTGAACTCCATATCTCTCTAAAACATCCACAGCTACACACCAAACCATATCCTCAAAGTACGTAGCTAATGGTCGACATTACTACACCAACCTCACTTTTGTAAATCAAATGACATAGCCTGTCATGTAGGAGTTTGTAGTACACTTAGGATTCATATCAATCAATATATGACCATCTAGCAGATCGAAATGAGTTTTTTTATTTAACGGATATTATAAGAAACTCATTTCTATCTGGATCTTGTCCTATATGATCACATCATATAAGGTGCCTCCATTCTCATGTCTCCACATGGATGATCCCGGATCAAGGTTGCCATGCAAATATAGAATGGACCGCAGCTATAAATAAACTATAAATAAAGTACCTTCTTTGTTTGCTATCTATGGACTATTTTAGATTACTAATTTCAGACTTAAATCCTCTTGTGTATGACACTCATACACTAAGTCTGGAGGTACATGAGTAATCTAGGGTAAACAAGATAATTTATAATATTCGATATTAAACAAACACTTTGACAAATGATATGCATCAATTTATTTCATAAAATATAATTTCGTTTATATTAATGAAGCTCTACGGCATATATCCCAACAGAAGGAACGATAACAACAAAAACCAAAAACTACTCAAACAAGAAAACATAGCAACCTCATTTCCCATCTCTAATAAGATATCCAACAACCAACCTATATCTTCAGATGTGTTCTCGGAGCCGAGTTACACTTAAGGTACGACCTGAGGGTCTTAAAACCTTAAACCTCGCAACTTATATCACTGCTGCTCTGAAGTTGTTTATCCGGCCGTGCATTTGAAAATACAACTGTCATACCGAAAATCCGGCCATACAAATGGCTACATCCGGCCTTATGTTTTGGTGGTATATAGGATGGAAACCTGGATATAAATTCCATAGCCGATCCCGAATGGACGGTAGTATGGTTTTTACTCGGGGATACAATTATATATAACACTAAGAAACATATGTGTGCGACATTATTTCTGTGTTTATCATTAATGTCTTGTTTATTTTATAGTTACTATTTTTTTACTTCTGTTATCACCGTTATCACTACTATCTTCTTTCTTATCTAACTATTCTGATATTGTCGTTGGTTATTATCTAGATATATTCCTGCATTTTCGGTCTTTCTGGATCATGCAGCACATCCGCCCTGACTTCCTGTAAGTCCAGCCTGACATTACCCACTTTCGGCCTACTATAGAAACATCCGGCCAGGTCTCTATGAAGCCATGCTAACGATACATACTCCCATATTGATTAATCATGTTTCACTTTATTGTTGTTTGACTATTTTTTAGACATGTATTTATTTTGCTTAAGTTATTCCTTTTATTATTTGTTGTCTGTGTGATTATATGCGATATAAACTGCTCTTGTGTGATTTATACATTATAAGACGTGTGGATCCTTTCTTCGAATCTGGATATCATACTAGCCTCAGTGCGAGACAATTCCTGTAACATCTGGTGAACCTGATGACTTGTACGATACCAGAGCCTGACGACCATTAAAATTCTGAGGTATAATACTTGATATAAATCATAAAATGGCATTTGGGACATTTGGAAGATTCCTTGAAATTTTGACGCGAAACCTAGCTTACGTTCCACCTCCAATAACTTTTAGTAATCAGGCTGTAACATTTTCATATGATCTCCGATCTTTATGAATTTTATATCTTCGGAAAGCTTAGACTGAGAGATACAAGTTCCATGTTGAATATTTTTCCAAAATCAGACCAAAAATGGGTCAAAAATCATAATTTATGTAGCTGCAATAGTAATTCCGAGAATTAACTAGAATTGGGTGATGTGGCATCATCTCAACCATTCATTCCATCAGAAAATTAGCCCATCTTTGTCTATATATAGTACACTATTCACCTCTTCTTCACACATCAAAAACGTGAGGGGTGAGGAGAGTTCTTCAAATTGTCTTCTCAATTCTTCAAGCTAATTTGGAAACAAGAAGTGATGATTTCAAGTCCACCTCATGCGAAGTTAAGTTCCTTATCACTTTCCTCTTCTACTTTTCAGTTTTAAGTTTGAATTGTTGAATCCCCAATTCGCACCTTGCTTTACTCTAGCAAACAAAATTGTATAATTGGTTCTGATAGAGTTGGTAATATGTATTTTAGGTAATATTTTGAAGTTATAAACCTGTAGTGACGATTATAAGGGTATGAATATAATTGAGGAATTATGCTTGGTTATCTTAGAATTCTAGATAATGGTTGGTGTACGGGTGGTGATATGAGATGAGTTTTGAGGTTGGAAAAATGTCTATGTGTTGGTCCTAGATTAAAAGTGTGAGGATTGCTTGAGTATGGAGTTGAAAAGTGAAAATTAGGCCCTAAAATTGGCCTCACGTCGCGAAGCCACACACCTCGCGTCGTGATGATTTCTTGAGAAATAAGCTTAAATTCGATTCAATAATGTGCACGTCACAACGTGAACCAAAAACCAGCTCTCTATCTCAGCCTTCTCCAGGTCACGTCGTGACGCGTAAGCCTTTACGTCGCGACGCATGACCATTTCTAAGGATAAAATTTTAGCCAATCCAGTTTCAACCAAGAATTTTAGAGACCACCCGAAGGGCTTCGTATCATCCTTTATACATGTGATTTACCATAGCACAAATGTAGAACATCATATAGCGACGATAATTTCGAAATGTATCTTACGACATGAACTCTAATTAAGTTGTCCATTGAAGGTCATCATAAGAATCATGAATTTATTCAGCAAAGTAAAGTAGGGCTAGCGGGACTCCAAATCAGTGAGTAGATACTTTTCTCTTAAGTTAACTTTCATTTTTTATTTTTCCAATCAAACCTACTTTTCGTATTTAGGGCGTTAGCCAAGTTTATTATCAATTATATTTTGTTTAACATGTTTTGAGAAATGGTTTAGAAAAGAAATGTTTTCAAAGCATTAGTTTTATGTTTTCGAGGCATAGGGGAAAAACCCACCTCAGTATGTAACTTGATTCATACATGGAATTGACGGAGAGCACATGTGCACATGTAGAGGACTGGGGGACGGTGATACGTAACGCCCCCAGATCCTAGTTCAGGACAAGGGATTCCAGATGCCCTAGATCCTAGATTAAGAGCTTTGAGGGTAGCCTAGATCCGCACCCCCAGTGCTAGTTTAGTGGTTTGGGGGACGGCGATATGTAACGCCCCAAGTGTTAGGGATATGCCCTATACCCAACTTGGGGATGGGCATATGTACATGTATTTGTAATATTTTCATTAATTAATAAAATGGAAATCTTTATTATACGTGTCTTACATAAATTATATGAATCATCTAACATTGTAATAAAGCCCTTGGAGTAATAAGATGATGGCTTCCACGCCTTATAGGAATCATTACTCTTAAACGTTCCTAGTCATAGTATTGTGAATAATATGGGCGTTCACAAAGCGGAGAGACTAGCATGATGATATGATCCGCCCTTAAGTGGGGTAGCCGATCTCATAGGCTACTAGCGGAGATCCGTCTTCTTAGTGTATCACATTGATGCATGAGTTGCTCGTGTCCATCGAACTGACCGCCGAAAGTTTTCACATGGAGTGTTTATCCCATGTGTCTGTGAGAACTTTCATGTATCGATTGTATAACTGCTCCTTAGACTTGAGGTCTTTACAATCTTATGTGTGGATCAAATAAATTTGACATTCTATTTCCCCGGTTCAAAAGATTCGGTCATAAGGGTATGATTAGGTCATTTGTTGAAACACATGAAGTTTGTAAAGATACAACAGAGAATTGCCACTCTCTCGGATAATATTTTCTTATAAGAGTAGTATTCCAGTTCGCGGGTTGATATGTGTGATCAGTGCTTGAGACTGTGGCCGCATCGGAAGAAGCATGTGAGATTCTTGGGTTAGCACGATTCATGACACTATCAACATCATACTTTTGACTATATGGGTAGACACTTCCATACCCTAGGTCAAACGGTGGGGATTCAGTGAGGCGAGGGACCGTATAATATGTAAATCACATACGGAATGGGTATATATATCTTTCCTTCTCATTTGGGGGCCTTGGCATGTTGCTAGGTGTCAACATTGGTCATTGAAATCGAACGACCATCTGATCGGAAGATAATTTATGTTCGATTAAATTATCACGATTCATTTCAGGTCCAACTTGAGGGGAACCCAAAATATCTCACACAACAAAGTCGAAATCAATGGTTAACAGTGCACAATATAAATTTAACAGCATATATGATTGCTGTAGGAATTATTCATAAATGGTTTAATGTGTTTAATTATTGAACAGATCATTTATGAGGTTCCATAGTGGCTTAGGGATTGGTGAATGACGATATGAGCACTTTGGGAATTGGAATAAAAAAAAAGTGAATAGTAACGTGAATAATAACATGAATAGTAATTTTTTTAATTTGTTATTTGTTTTGAATTCCAATTCGGCCCAAACTCTTATTAGGGTTTTATAATCTCATTAAACCACTAAATTAAGATCCAATGGCTAAGATTAAATTAACATTTATCCCACATCGGATTCTTAATTAATTTTGTTGTCTTTGGAGCACCTATATAAACCCAAAGAATTCTTTTCAAATTTTTGCACCAAACCTTTCATATATTGGGTTTATATAAGTGAGCAACACTAAAGTTTAAGTGTAAGCCACTAATTTTGAGGATCCTTAAGTCTAATTGACTAGAGGAACCTCGAGTTAAAAGTTCTGAGGTATTTGCCTAGGCTAGCACCAATGGCAAAATACATGTGCACTCAAGGCGTAGTCTTGCCGTTGAGTTTTGGATTTGGTGTGTGCACCTTTGGAGGCCACACACTTGGGTGGCTCTTTGGAATGTGGAAGAGCTTGCTGAGTTTGAGAAAAGCTTGTAGATTGGAGGGAGGACTGGAGGAGTCTTCGGTTCAAGTAAGTTTTTTTCTTTCTTTATTTTAATTAGAGTTCTTATGATAGTAAACATGTTTAGGTTTATGTTCTTTGCATGTTTTATGAGTTTGTTATGCTTATAATATATAGTAACATGCCTAGGCTTGTAGAATAATAAAAACAAATGGTCTTGGGCAAATGGATAGTGGCATCATAATTTAATTTATTTAATTTTCCGCTGCACACCGGCCGCTTTCCAACAGTGGTATCAGCGCGCCGGTTTTGTTTTGATTACTTCTCTCTCATTTGAACTCGACATTGGGTGTGTAAAAGCTCGTTGGAAAGCTAACACCCTGAACTTACTTTTAGGGACAAGTTTTACATGATTTGGTTAAGATTGGAAATGTGAAATTGCATTTAAAGTTCACGCATCGGTAAAAAATATGAATAGTAAATTTATTTTGATTAAAATAAAATGCAATATCATAATTAAATATTAATCAAAGTTATTTAATGCCTAAAATAATTCCAACATATTAAAAATCATATGCTTGATGATTCTATGTATGATTAGAATTGGCATGATTATTTTAGGGTGCAAACATCTAGAGACTTTCTAAGGAAATAGAGAGTGTATTGCTTATCCCTTAGCTAAGTAATTATTCCGTGATGAACTTAGAGATTTATTACCTTTAAGGCTAATAAATATAAATCACTTTTTTATAATAAAAGACATTATAAAAGATACAAGTGGGGTGGGACCAAGGCATTAATAAAACTTTCCAAACTAAAGTTAATTTAACCAAAGGTATGATGGTTTTCTATAAGGTCCCAAGATCAAACAAGACATGAAATTATGTGTGAACACATCAACGGAGGTAGCGGAATACTCACATTGATCGGTAGAGTCGATTTGGAGATGAATGAAGGCCAAAAACGTACTGCCTTTCACGCCCACTGCATGCAGTCCACTGCCCTGCAAAACAGAAAATTGGGTGAAGAAACGGAGCTCCAATCTTCGTCGGATGGATCCCGTCTCATGGGGGAACCTCCCTACCACCTTCGCAAGACTCGTAGTGTGCTAGCACTTGCGGTTTTCACCATGAAAACCCAACCCTTGCTTCCCTATTGTCACGCCCAAACTGGTTCAAAACCAGTGAAGAATTGCTTCCATTGCCGTGAGAGGAAGAGAGAATTTGAGAGAGATTGAATTGTGTTGTGTTGTAATTAAAATGATTTACCAAAAATCAATTTATATTTATGCCATAATTTATTAAATTAATAATAAATTTATGACACAACACATGCAATAGCTTAGAGTGTCAAACACTCAATTTCCATGCAATAACATTGAGTGCATTGTACACTATCTACATGCAAAGCTTTAGAATGACATGTGTCATGTGGGCCCCACACGTTTCCAAATGAAAGTGGGCCCACGTGCACTCACGCGTTCGGGTTCGATATTTCCGAAATACCGAGCTTACGTCGCGACGTTAATTCAATCGAATTTAAATAAATAATTACGCCTGGCGAAATTATTATTTACGTCGCTAACGAATTAATTCTAAATTAACTCGTTTGCCCGAATTAAAATCTAATTTTAATTCCGCGTCGAAATCTAATTTCATTTAATATATCGAATATATTAATTCATCGATTAATTCCAAATTAATCGTTCTCTCTCTTTAGACGACATTTTATCCCGGATAAAATATCTCCGTTATTAATCCTAGATTAATTTTCTCTCTTCTATATAATCCCAGATTATTCAAGAGTGCGAGTTGTGCGTCATCGGTGGATTATCGGGAAGCGACCCATGAGATCCCCGGATAATCTGGCAGTAAATACTGTCGTCGGAGTATCCGAATCACGTACGTACCAAGTACTACGTTCTACCGATTTACGAGACAAGGTCGACTCCTAGCAAAGCACCAAGTCTTCCCAAGTTCTCCGGACATATTCATCAAAGAATATCTAGATCTGTATCAAGCGTAGTATACAATTGTATTGTGCATATTGGCCCAGTATCGGATAATCACGTGCTAGGGCTGGGGCTGGATAAGTGTCTGCCCCGTCCGAAACACATGTCGGATGTCTGGTAACTAGTCTCTATAATCGGATATTCATGACCTGGTCATAATATCACGATTGGATGCGCATCACTAAAAGAGCACTAATACCGTATCCTGCGTGACATCATCTCCATTATGGACTGGAGTGACACTTCCGTCTTGACATCACATCCAATACACTACGATTCCTGATAAACCCAGAAGAGGTGAACACAGAACCAGTTAAGATCCCCCCACCACCAAAACCAAAGTTTACCGATTGTAGTAAGTATAGCGATGTAAGTCTCAGGTTAAGACTATACACACCTACCTTGATTTCGGCCTCCCATAGACACCTAGTCATAATACCAATGGGATTCCGAAGGGTCATCCAGAGCGAAGCTGTTTCCCGTACCATCGGTGAAACACGACCTCCTATCGCACTTGCACAAGTATCCAATACTTATATATATGAGAACTATGCCGTTGTGCCCTCACAACGCGCACAAGTGCAATACTAGCCTATTCCGCATTATCGATATCCAGTCTCGATAATACTACGGCTAGGGATATTTAATGATTAATCCTTCGTGGACTGATACTGTCTCATATCATCTCAATCCAGGAAACTAATCATATGGACCTCTCTTCATTTATATATCTATGGTGATCTAATCACAAATGACGAGAGTGCAAATTTTCCTTGTTACATAGTTAATTTGCTACAACAACACATGATCTGTGCAAATAGTGACGCTATGGGTCATTTTGTCCAACAATCTCCCACTTGGCACGTAGCGAGTCACTCAAGTGTCCTACACCCGAACTATGTAAGGTTCGCTCAAATTGCTGAGGAAAGGTTTTCGTCAGCGGATTTGTTTCGATTATCGTTTGACGCGATTTATACGATCATCACATCGCCACGATGAATGATCCGAACGAATCAGATGATATAGAAGTATATATCTGGATCGTCGATGAGACCTTTAATTCCTTAGCCTGTGCTGACGCCTAGCTCAGCTGCTAACAGAACTATATCTAATCTAATTAGATTTACTTTCGACCCAAAAACTTCTATTGCTGCCTCAGCTGCAGCAATAATCCGCATTTGTTGTTTATTCGGCAACAGTTATCTTGCTTGGAAGATTTCCAGCTCACTGTCCCCCGTTATTCAAACTTTATAGTACCGTAGTATTTAATTGTTTGGAAACTTGCAGCAGTGATCCCAGTCACTTCAAGTTCTCCTTCTCCATAGTTTAAGATAGCATCTTTAGTTCTCTGAGATACTAACAGATGTTCTTAACTTCAATCCAGTGACTGTCACTTGGATTGACCTGATTGTGACTCATATGCTTTGAAGCGTATGGACACCAATAAAAGTACATTTTAAATGTACAATTTCCAGAGATGTTTGACAACGCCAAATCATCCCAGTAGATCTTTATTCCTCTAATAAAGGTTGTTATCCTCAGAATCTACGGAAGAAATTTCTATTGAAAACCAGCTTTCAACAATAGTTTTAGGAATTTCACTTGTCATTGCGTCTCTCCCACTAACCTCCGTATAATATACACAGATTATTTCGTTTTGAGTCAATCATAAACCTTATGATTATTTTCAAAACGACAGTTCAAGAAGCCTTATTGTAGACAACAGAAACTGGGCGACGCCGTCCTAGGCTCGCGGCCTAGCTGAGAATGTGAAATAACATGGAGTCGCCACCCGGTGTGAACCGGGACAAAGATTTAAGGCCGCACTCACCCCTCGCAAGGGAAGACCTCAA
The DNA here is from genome assembly GCA_019454045.1 of Zanthoxylum bungeanum. NCBI lineage: Eukaryota > Viridiplantae > Streptophyta > Magnoliopsida > Sapindales > Rutaceae > Zanthoxylum > Zanthoxylum bungeanum. The sequence continues at coordinate 144,415 of SKCR01033605.1, read as the reverse complement.
ACCGTTGGGTTCGGAATGGTCCCTTACTTATGTCACTTGTAATGAATGGATTTGTATAATTTTAACCAAGTCTACTCAACATACATGCCTAAATCTAAGTTCACATGCTTTGAAAGTAAAAACAACATTACAACAATCTAATCATGCTTCAAATACAAATTTGAGTGAAATGAAACATGTGAGTCTTTTAAGTGGTACGGGGCGTTGTATCCCGAGTGCAAACCATACTACCGTCCATTCGGATTCGGCTATGGAATTTATGTCAGGGTTTCCATCCAATATACCACAAAAAGAATACATATTCCATTCACTCAAAACCACATCACGTACTAATTAATGACATTCATGCGACAGAAAACAAATTACATGCAATCCTACCTTATTAATTTATGTAACCTAAATTAATTAACATGTTAAATTAACTATTCATGCTAGCATTATAAAACACATATTCTAAGTCAATATTTCATGTAAACTAATCCTAAATAATATGCTTAAATAGCCATTTAAATTAAACATACTTCCTACGTCATTACTCCATGTAAACTAATAACATGCTCAAACAACCATTCTAAATCATTATTTCATGTGTATTAATCCTAAATGACACGCCAAGCTAATCATTCATGCTAAACAAATAAAAATACATTTCCTAAATCATTATCTCATGCAAATAAATTTAATACAACATACTAAACTAATTAAACACATTAAACACATTTTAAACCATTATTTCATGTGAGCCAATTCCAACAACATGCCAAGTTAACTACTCATGTTAAAATGCCATAAAATACATTTTTAAATCATTATTTAATGTGAGAAAATTCTGTGATATAAACCCTCAGGTCTAACCTTTTTATGCCGTTCCTTGGAGATGCGTTATATGGCCGTCGGAAGGGCAAAGGCACTACAATTTCACTGGTTTCGCTGGTTCAATGTTCTGCTCACTGTTTCGCTGTTTCGTCCGCTGTTTCCGCTTCGTTTCGCTGCGATTCAAGTCTCCACACTCGGCTCACTGATTGGCTGCGGATTAAGGTCGATTTTGGTGATTTTTGAGAGGCGTTGGACTGCCGTTTGCTTGGTTTACTCAAGGGCTTACAACTGCAGTTTTTGCTCACTGTTTTGGTGACTTTGGGGACTGTTTTGAAGGCTTTTGAGCTGCTGTTTTTGGGCGAATTTTGGAGGGTATTTAGGTCAGTTTGTGTACTGGTTTGGGGCTAAAATTAGGTTGATTTGGGTGTAAATTCCAGGGGCTAAATTGGGCGTGACAATGGGCTGTTTGGTGGACTGTTTTGGGTGAAATAAGGGGCTGTTTTGCGTGTTGGGTGCAAGGGCAGTGAGGGGAAGTCGAGTGGGTGCTTTATGCGTGAAGATGTGAGGGTTAGGGGGCTGGATGAATGCTTGAAATGATCAGAGGTAGTGAATGGAAGGGCTTGGGCGTGACTTCAAGTAAAGGAGGCAGTGAATGGCTTGGAAATAGAGAGTGACGTTCTAAGGGAATGATGGGGCTTTTGTTCTCCTAAAATGCTGGTGAATGCTTGATTTTTGCTTGATGTATCTTGATATGTGTTAGGGTTTCAAGGTGGAAAATGATGGTTTATATAGGCAAATGGTGTAGTGGAGGTGTAAGTGTGAATGAGTGAGGTATGGGTGTGAATGAGTGAGGTATGGGTTTGAATGAGTGAGGTATGGGTGTGAATGAGTGAGGTATGGTTTGAATGAGTGAAGTATGGGTGAGGTATGGGTTGAATGAGTGAAGTATGGGTGAGGTATGGGTTTGAATGAGTGAAGTATGGGTGAGGTATGGGTATTGAATGAGTGAAGTGTTATTTATTTAATATTTTGTTAAAGTGAGGTGGAATGGTTAAAGTAAGTTTGGTATATGGGTAAATCATGTTGGAATAGTGTAAGGAGGGGTAATTTTAGTGTTATGGTCGTGGGCCTAATGGAGGGTGGGCTTGGTGTTTGATTTATTTTGGTTTTATGGGCTTTGGATGTGGGTTTGGGTGCTTAGGTGGCTTTAGAATGGTTTGGGGTGATTTCGGGTTAAGAGATACGTTTAAAAAATGAACTTTCAACAAGCGAACTCCGAGCGAACTTAAACAACACATGTCAATTCTTGACTTTGCCTTTCCGACAACCGTTTTCCGCGACTCCTACGACCTAAAGGTGGTGCATCCATACGAGACTCCTCATCGGGTTTCACATGCAAAAATGCAATGTCTACAGTCGCCCCCACTTTGATGGGACTTGTGTAGTGTGTGACAGTGACAATCCTATCAAAGTCTATGCAGTGCATTTATACTTACCTGGCTCGCCAGCTGCCACCTGACTCGCCTGTTGTTGATTTGATGGTGCTAAGCCCCGTACCTAGGGCGTTGCAGTAGTCCACAATTCTTCAGAATAGTCCACGATAGTCCACATAATCCACGATAGTCCACGCAATCCACATAATCCACGGTAGTCCACATGATCCACGGTAGTCCACAGTAGTCCACATAATCCACGATAATCCACGGTGATCCACATAATCCACGTAATCCACAGTATTCCACACAATCCACATAATCCACGGTAGTCCACGCAATCCACATAATCCACGGTAGTCCACATGATCCACGGTAGTCCACAGTAGTCCACATAATCCACGATAATCCACGGTGATCCACATAATCCACGTAATCCACAGTATTCCACACAATCCATAATCCAATCCACGTAGTCCACGCAATCCACATAATCCACGGTAGTCCACATAATCCACGGTAGTCCACAGTAGTCCATATAATCCACATAATCTTCATAACCTTCATAATCCACAGTAGTCCACAAAACTTCATTATAATCCACGGTAATCCACAACACTTCATGATAGTCCAGCGTGCCCTAGGGCGTTGCGGTGACGTCTCCGTACCTAGAGAGCCACAAATGTCTGAGTGCTAACCCCGTACCTAGGGTGTCGCTGAAATGTCTCCATACCCGGAGTGCCGTACCTGGCTGAACTGATCTGATATCTCCGTACCCGGAGTGCTGTACCCGACGATACTGATACTAATGTGATGTGGGCCTCGCCCCAAGCTGATATGATATTCTTTCTCACACATTACACCAACCCTCACGAGATAATCTTTGATAGATAGACATATTTTTGTCCTCAACGAATGCTTTCGCGTTGAAACCGAAGAACCTTCGAAGTACTCGACATACTCAAGTCCAATCATCTGAATGGGTGATCTGAGCTAGACTCCATGTGTGTGTGTGCCAAGGCTCTTTCGCAGCTTAGTCCTTAAGTAAGCCAACTCGATGATTTCGTTTCAGAGAATCAAACCAGTGGGTCTAACCAACCTGGATGTCTTAATCACATTCTGTGATTACTTCAACATACTCAACATGATATGGTTTTCATCTTTTTTTCTTTTGTCTCTTTTCTTTTTTTTTTTTCTTTTCTTTTCTTTTTTTTTTCTTCTCTTTTCTTTTTCTTTTCTTTTCTCTTTTCTTTTTCTGACATACCTACCCTTTAAGGTAGCATTTCTCCTCATGGTGGTCCTAATACTCGCCCATGGGTAGCTTCACGCTTATCGGTTATAGGTTGTCTATTTTTTTTTTTTTTTTTTTTTTTTTTATTTCCAACCATATCATATATCATAGCATCGGTAAACAAGTGTGGACATTCAGGCAAACGGTCATTCACCGATACATCATCTCATTAACTAGTCGCCTAGCTAACCACTCAGGTTTCCACTATTAGGATCCCGTAACCAAGTGCTTATGAGTCTAATCTAAGATCAATCCATTCAGGGTACCGGATGAGAGCGCGTCTCGCACTTTTTGTTTCTAGGGTCTCTCCCTACAGCATGCAATGTCATCACCGGACATACGTCTGTCTATCAAAGACTTCTCTCACTCATTTTTCTCACTCATTTTTTTTTCTCTCATTTTTTTTTTCTTTTTTTTTTTTTTTTTTTTTTTCACTCATTTTTTTTTTTTTTTTCACACTCATTTTTTTTTTTTTTAACAATTAAAATAAAATACAAACTTTTCAAATAGGCCTTGGAATACCTGGTCAGCAGGGCACATCACCGATTCAGATCAATGTCCAATTTGTGTTTCTTGCTAGGATCATTATCAGTTCAGTCCAGTCCAGTGTCGAGAGGATGGGATCAAGCTTCGGCTCAAAAGCCAGGATCTGGTCAATCAACTCTTCAGCCTTTGTTGCCGTTAGGAAAATGTCTTCCACATATTTGGTGACAAACTCGTCTCTCTTGGCTTCTGGTAATTCAATGAAAGCATCTGTTGTACCTACAAAAATAACACACGAAATTAAAAATTCTACAACATGTATACACAAAACATGAAAACAATCGCAACACAGTGCGTGGGTTGCCTCCCTGTTAGCGCTAAATTCATCGTCTTTAGCCAGACATGACCGAAATCCTTCTGTCAATGCGGCTTCACCGTCGTCCTTAGTGCTTGCCGCTTCTTGATTTTTTTTTTTTTTTTTTTTTTTTAAAACCTGCAAATACAAAACAACGGAATAAAAATGTGTGCATATAAGTATGCAAGTGAAGAGATACTCCCTTTTTGTGATGGGTTGAATCCTCATTGTGCTCCTTGACGCCATATATCCTTGGTCGCCCCCTGCGGGTTCTCTTTTGAAATCTGTAACAATAAAACACAAAACAAAGGATGCAAGTTACATGTATGCATGGATGAATTTCCTATCCCGTTGGGTTAAGTCTTCTACAGGTGACTATTCAGTCTTCTCTCCTTCAGGCAAAACACAGCTTCAATCTGTCAACATTGATTGGCTCAGTGAACTCATTCTCTTCCAAATCCGACAGTCTCATTGCTCCATTTCTCAGTCTCTGAATGGTTATCTCATCTTTTCTGCTTACTTCTTCTGAGAATTACCTCTGAATATCGTGATACCAAGGCTTCCTGTCATCGACTTCCACATCCAATATCCTTTCTGTCTCATACAATTGATTGCTTGCAGTTGTCAGCACAAGTGGTCTCATCATCGATTTCTATGGATTTTCCCCAGTCGCGGCTGGTGTCGCCAATGCATGAACATCATCTGATTTTCTTTGGCATGTGCTGAAATTTGCAATCAGGGATAGTCTGTGCCAGAGGTAGAACAGGTATGGCGTCAACCATTCTTCCTTTAACTCTCATTCTCCTTGCATCTTCAATTTTTCAAACACTTTTGACAAAAGTTTACCCAGGCTGGAGAATTGTCTGTTTCTGATAGGGGTGATCTCTGAGGAAGTATGTTTGATCCTTGAAGGTTCCCCAATGGTCCTTTCATTCTAGTTGCAGAAGCTTCTGTTACTGGCTGTACAGGGCACGGTCAAACTGGTCACCACATTGGTCAAAACTTGCAACTGTTTAGCAACTTCAGCTACCTTGGCTTCCAATCGATCTAGGCGGGATTCCCCGTTGACTGACTCACTCATACTGGTTGATGATCCCTTGCAAATCATTCTTCTTTCCCAACCCAACGGGAGTCTATGATGGCTTTTTAAACACAAGGGTTAGCATGATGCATGTATGCATGATGTGCGTGAGATGAGTATCAATGCACGAAATAAATAAGCTCGTAAAAGAATTTACAATAATCGGCCCGTTATCATTTCAAAGTATTTAGTCACACTATTGCGTAGTGCAAACTTGTCCCAGTTGAAAAGGCCCAACAAGTTTATACTTTGCGATAACATGGTTAAATAACTTCAAATAATAAAAGGCCCTAAACATAAAATGGCTCATTAGCATTTTAGAAGCTTTTGGCCTAATTGTCAATAGGACATGAACTTGTCCCTGTTTAAATGGCCCAACAAGTTCACATTTATTGACAAAAAGTCCAACTGAATCCAAATGATAATGGTCCAAAACACAAGCATAAATAAGTAATTTTTACTGGTCACAAAACTAAGGTTCATGTGTAAGTTCTAGGAATGTAAACAAAGGCCCTTATTGACAAAGGATTACCCACAACTAGGACTCCCCACTCAAGGGTTCAAACGACCAAGTGAGTGCACCTTATATGTCAACAAGTTAAGGTATGTGACTAACTGTCAAATGGACTTCCCGTTGTAGATTCCCCAGAGGGAGGGCGGAGCAAAGCTCACCGTGGATACCCAAGCCCCTTAGGCTCTTATCGCTTGGTGACAGGAATAAACAACGAGTCCTCCAAATTAGTCTATCACATGAGATGATTATTTAGATGCCTTCGCAGCTTTTCCTTATAAAAAAGGTAGTGAGTGAAGGAAGACACCAACCATCCCCTAGGAAGATGATTATCTAGGTGCCTTCACAGCTTTTCCTTGTAAAAAGGTAGTGAGTGAAGGAAGACACCAACCATCACCTAGCCCTAACAATGCCTTTGATTAAATTCCCTAAACTTACAGTAAACATGGTTAATTAAAACACAAATCCAAACATTACAAGACTATTTCGAGGCCAATTCTCTTATCCCCAGTGGAGTCGCCAGACTGTAGACAACAGAAACTGGGCGACGCCGTCCTAGGCTCGCGGCCTAGCTGAGAAGTGTGAAATAACATGGAGTCGCCACCCGGTGTGAACCGGGACAAAGATTTAAGGCCGCACTCACCCCTCGCAAGGGAAGACCTCAAACCGTTGGGTTCGGAATGGTCCCTTACTTATGTCACTTGTAATGAATGGATTTGTATAATTTTAACCAAGTCTACTCAACATACATGCCTAAATCTAAGTTCACATGCTTTGAAAGTAAAAACAACATTACAACAATCTAATCATGCTTCAAATACAAATTTGAGTGAAATGAAACATGTGAGTCTTTTAAGTGGTACGGGGCGTTGTATCCCGAGTGCAAACCATACTACCGTCCATTCGGATTCGGCTATGGAATTTATGTCAGGGTTTCCATCCAATATACCACAAAAAGAATACATATTCCATTCACTCAAAACCACATCACGTACTAATTAATGACATTCATGCGACAGAAAAACAAATTACATGCAATCCTACCTTATTAATTTATGTAACCTAAATTAATTAACATGTTAAATTAACTATTCATGCTAGCATTATTAAACACATATTCTAAGTCAATATTTCATGTAAACTAATCCTAAATAACATGCTTAAATAGCCATTTAAATTAAACATACTTCCTACGTCATTACTCCATGTAAACTAATAACATGCTCAAACAACCATTCTAAATCATTATTTCATGTGTATTAATCCTAAATGACACGCCAAGCTAATCATTCATGCTAAACAAATAAAAATACATTTCCTAAATCATTATCTCATGCAAATAAATTTAATACAACATACTAAACTAATTAAACACATTAAACACATTTTAAACCATTATTTCATGTGAGCCAATTCCAACAACATGCCAAGTTAACTACTCATGTTAAAATGCCATAAAATACATTTTTAAATCATTATTTAATGTGAGAAAATTCTGTGATATAAAACCCTCAGGTCTAACCTTTTTATGCCGTTCCTTGGAGATGCGTTATATGGCCGTCGGAAGGGCAAAGGCACTACAATTTCACCGGTTCGCTGGTTCAATGTTCTGCTCACTGTTTCGCTGTTTCGTCCGCTGTTTCCGCTTCGTTTCGCTGCGATTCAAGTCTCCACACTCGGCTCACTGATTGGCTGCGGATTAAGGTCGATTTTGGTGATTTTTGAGAGGCGTTGGACTGCCGTTTGCTTGGTTTACTCAAGGGCTTACAACTGCAGTTTTTGCTCACTGTTTTGGTGACTTTGGGACTGTTTTGAAGGCTTTTGAGCTGCTGTTTTGGGCGAATTTTGGAGGGTATTTAGGTCAGTTTGTGTACTGGTTTGGGGCTAAAATTAGGTTGATTTGGGTGTAAATTCCAGGGGCTAAATTGGGCGTGACAATGGGCTGTTGGTGGACTGTTTTGGGTGGAATAAGGGGCTGTTTTGCGTGTTGGGTGCAAGGGCAGTGAGGGGAAGTCGAGTGGGTGCTTTATGCGTGAAGATGTGAGGGTTAGGGGGCTGGATGAATGCTTGAAATGATCAGAGGTAGTGAATGGAAGGGCTTGGGCGTGACTTCAAGGAAGGAGGCAGTGAAGGCTTGGAAATAGGCAGCAGTGACGTCTTCTAAGGAATGATGGGGCTGTTTTGTTCTTAAAATGCTGGTGAATGCTTGATTTTTGCTTGATGTATCTTGATATGTGCTAGGGGTTTCAAGGTGGAAAATGATGGTTTATATAGGCAAATGGTGTAGTGGAGGTGTAAGTGTGAATGAGTGAGGTATGGGTGTGAATGAGTGAGGTATGGGTTTGAATGAGTGAGGTGTGGGTGTGAATGAGTGAGGTATGGGTTTGAATGAGTGAAGTATGGGTGAGGTATGGGTTTGAATGAGTGAAGTATGGGTGAGGTATGGGTTTGAATGAGTGAAGTATGGGTGAGGTATGGGTATTGAATGAGTGAAGTGTTATTTATTTAATATTTTGTTAAAGTGAGGTGGAATGGTTAAAGTAAGTTTGGTATATGGGTAAATCATGTTGGAATAGTGTAAGGAGGGGTAATTTTAGTGTTATGGTCGTGGGCCTAATGGAGGGTGGGCTTGGTGTTTGATTTATTTTGGTTTTATGGGCTTTGGATGTGGGTTTGGGTGCTTAGGTGGCTTTAGAATGGTTTGGGGTGATTTCGGGTTAAGAGATACGTTTAAAAAATGAACTTTCAACAAGCGAACTCCGAGCGAACTTAAACAACACATGTCAATTCTTGACTTTGCCTTTCCGACAACCGTTTTCCGCGACTCCTACCTACGACTAAAGGTGGTGCATCCATACGAGACTCCTCATCGGGTTTCACATGCAAAAATGCAATGTCTACACTTATGCTTGCATCATCCAAACATGGATCGAATAACCCGCAAACCTGGTTTGTCGTTATACAAAATCGTCAGGATGTTGTAAACATCCTCCAAAAGGGTTCCTTTTCAGGAAAGCGATTTTGATTTGTAACTGACATATTTCATAAATGAAATATCAAGTTATCAACAAGCATCTTCAAATGGATGTACCATGCAACAGGTAAAAGGTTGAACCGTTATTAACATAATGTTGATAACGATACCTTTCCGTCAAAACCTTAGTTTGCACGTTGGTATGTTGCCTTCCATGTATGTCTTCCTTGAAGACGTTTAATGTACCATAGGCACAACGCCTTGTGGTACAACAACTAGTATCCAAACATAGTTGTTATACATGGAATCCATTTCGGACTCATGGCACTTTGCCTCAACAGGGAGTCGATACCTCGTATCACTTCCTCATAACGTAGTCGGATGGTACACCTCCATAAGATTGACATCTTATGAGGTTAGATCAGAAACCCATACCCTAGGTTGTTTTCTGACTCTATCCGATCTACTAGTTTCTTGTGTATTTGAAGATTAATGGTATAGTTTCATCATAGATGAACTATTTGTGTTCCATTACGGACATCGTGCCTTGAACAGTATTACTCCGATTTTCATCGAGTATCACTATCCTCCCACTGACCACTGCATATCGGTATTCCTCTCAGGAAAACCGCATGGTGAGCAACAATTATATTGTTCTCATGTGGGATTTATAAGTATTATACTTAAGGTTTCCCTTAAGATAACCTATATTGGCACTTATCCAATTTGGCTCCTTAGTTTGGTATCATCCAAACGTTATGCCTGGCATACCCAAATTATCAGGAATGAGAAACCTCGTTTCTTCCCTGTTCATATCATATATGATATCTGTCAAACAGATTTATATGGAACCTTATTATAAATAAGTTTTGCACTGTTAATACATATCCTGTTGAAGGAAATAGTAGCTCAGAGCGACTCGTGATAAACCTTATTATGTCCAACAAAATTCGGTTTTAGTTCAGACACACCGTCTAACTGACGTGTCTCGAGAGGAGTCCTCATCTGAAAGAATACCATACTCTTTCATGTACGTATGAAACTTACTGCTTAAGTATTTTCCATTACGGTATTACCGTGGCGGAATAATACTATAGCCGATCTGTTTGTCTATTTCGTGTCGAAACTCTAAAAGTTTCCGATTTGTGTTCTTCAAAAGAAACACATAACCACAACGTGATGTCACATCCGTTAAGGTCACGAAATATTCATGTTCACATCTAGTCTAGCTAGATATGGGCCCACTTACTTCACCATGAATAGGGCTAACAGATCGGTGGCCCTTTTACTATTACCAAGTAAATAGTATTTTAGGTATTTAACCTAATAAACTAGATTCGTAGACCTTATTTGAATAGTCAAATCAGTCCTAGTACCCACTCTTAAAAAGTGTGGATATACGAGTCTTCTTTAATTGTGTCCTAGACAACAATGCCACAAATAAGTCTCTATTGATCAAATCAATATGAGCTATTTATTTGTCATTTTATATGTTTGAGATTTTATTTATATTCAAAATATAAATTCTGTTATTTACATCCAATGTATTTATCTCAGTATCATCTTTATATATTGAAACACTTTAGTGTTCTAGAATATAAAGGTTTTATCCGCAATGGATTAAACACTGATATAGAGATAATGTCTCTAGATAAACTAGTTACATTATAACATTTCCTAATTTAAGTACATACCCAAAGGCAGTTCGTAAACTTAGGTATCTACGGTCGAAACAGCGACTTTCGTCCCGTTTCCAATTCGCAGAGAAATCTCAGCTTGAAGTCAGTATCAGCTCACAGCGGATTCTGAACGTCAATACATATATTTTATGTACCACACTAAGTATTTAAAATCCAATTTTAATACTAGTAGTGAACATAACTTTGACAAATATTTTAAAGTTAGAGCCTCGCCCTTTCTTTAATTCCTTCGTGCCTTCCATATCCAAATGGTAGTCACTTTGGGATATGTCAATTATCCTTTTCAATATTTCACAAACCACTTGGGTTTTAGAATATCGAAACGATGTGCACCTTGTGCTACATGCCCAATTGCAAACTTTGACTTTTCTCCACTAGAATAGTCAATTAATTCTCCAAGAATTATTTATTGCAATTTTAATACTTTTAAATCTAAAGATAGATTTATTATAAGTATATTAATTAAGCACTAAAGTCATCATCACATAAATCTTCCAAAGACTTTATGCTCTACTATTTGCTTAATTGGGCTTAGTCATAATAAGTTATTTTATCAATAAATTAACCTATTATTAATTCCCAATTGAAAATTAAATCATTTAAAACATTTAATCCAAGGATTATATATTTTAAATATTCAACCTTTCAATTCTTTCTTGATTTCAATAGTCCAACTATTTAATCAATTTAATAAGGTACTATTTATAATGATTACAATAATCCAATTATTTAATCAACTATAATTTTGATATTGATTACTATAATCCAATTATAAAATCAACTATCATTTTAAATTCAATTATATTGATTACTATAATCTAATTATAAAATCAACTATATATTGAATAAGTTTGTATATAGTCCAGCTATATATATTTTTAAAACAACATGAAATATTAGTCCGACTAATACTTTTGATTAATATGACGAGTAAAATAAAATGAGCGTGTTTAGCGAGTATTCGAACGAATGTTGCAAATTCAATACTTGCCTCCCACTATTTTTCGTCAGCCTCTAACCCTCTGTGGAGTACTCGGGAAACCGCGTTTCCTAGTGGGCTAGGATCCTATTAAATAACACACAACCCTGACTTTGGCCAATAAAAAGCTGTATGCTATTTAACTAGGTAGATCTCTCAGATCAATTGGATCTCATCCAATTCCTAGATCCGGTTAGGTGGACATCCAAGTCCGAAACATATGTATAATGTCAATGTATCCAATACATTTTCCTAACCATATCCTCCGAATCATTTAGGCCTTGGCTTTGGCCAAACACAAACCTAATGATTCCAGTTAAGCGGGACCCATTGACGAGGAAAGTTTCGTAATCAATGTCATTGGACAAAAAGTGATCTGACTTTGGTCAATAAAAAATCACGATTTGGACAAGACACCGATATGCAACAAAACTCTCATGATTCAAGTACATCCTTGATTGACAAAGGTCTTGACTTTGGTCAAAAACAAACCAATGCCAACTTCAGATCTTGAACAAGAATCATTCAATGGAAGGATATTTGCTTAATATAGATTGAGGGATTTTCGCGTGCAAATTGGCTACCAATTTAATTATCTTTGTTAAGGTCTCATCATCATACACCCTTAAACATGCATTCTAAATACATAATAAAGCGAGTATGAAATAAAATAATAATGATATGCGGATGGATACTTAACACATTGATCCTAGATCAAATCTCTCCCTTTCTCACTCAAGCTAGCACTTGTACTACTTCTACCCGTTACACTACACTTCTAAAGAAACCTCATATATATATAGGGGAATAGGTGAGAAGAGAATACAAAGAGAAAGAAGGTGATAAGGCTGGACACGCAGGTCCAATTTAATAAATCGAATTTATTACAACAATTTCTAAAATTGCCCACCCGACTAATATCCATCCGATATACATTATTCATTCAACACAACCACGTATTCACACACATAAGCATGCTATCAATCAATCTAATCAAATTAATTAATCTGATAATTAAGTGATCATCCAATGTTCAAACAACGATTTGATTTTGTTCGAGTCAAACTCGTTTTTGCGAATAAGTACTCAAAGTACGAATTCATGAATTAAATTAAACTACATCATTAAATCAAATTTAACATGTATTTAATACTAATTCATTATTCAATTCCAAATTAAATATTGCACTTTATTTAATAAACCTTTACGATTTAAATTCCAAATTCAATCGCGTCGGGACTCAAAGTCTGATTAACGTCCAACGTCAATTTAATTAAAGTCTAATGGGCTTCAATTAAACATTAAAGGTTCATTAGTCGCATTTGGGCTTTATGGTTAAGGTTTTGGCCCAATTGGATCCAATCCACTTGGCCTAAACCAAACTTGATAAATCAAGCCCAATAGCCCCAATTACAACAATTCAAGCCCAAATCCAATTTAAGCCTAAATAATTAAATTACACTAATCCAATTACGCAATTTAATTACCTAAAGTGCATTACATGATTAATAACCTAAATTGATATTTCTGAAGCACCAAATTAGTCCAATTAATCATGCTTAATTCATTATTACATGTCAAACACACATAATGAAAAATCAAACCCATTTACATGCTTGCTAAGTCTCGGCCAAGGGAGTGATTCATGTCCAATTCGGTTTCAATCCAATTAATCCGCAATCGACATTAAATACATATCCCGAATGATTTTCAATACATCCAATTATCAAAATCAAAAATTTCCAAGACAACACTAGGGCATATCCAATTCGGCCAACATATAGAATTTAGGGTTTTTGTTCAATTCAAAGTACAATCCAATTGACCTCAAATTAACATCATCCTACATGATTTTAACTCATCCAATGAATCAAAATCAAAAAATTCCAAGGATTCAAAATCCATAACACATTCGGCCAAGGACTACATTTTGGGGAAAATAATTCCAAATCATTTTTCATCAAATTAGTCCAACCAAAATGAATTTAAACATGTTATAAGCATACTCAAACAAACAATTCATTCAAATCATGCTCAAATTACATTTACCCAAATTTTAAACCCTACAAATTTCATGCTTGCAACTTTAGCTCATGATGCCATTGATGGTTTTCTATAAGGTCCCAAGATCAAACAAGACATGAAATTATGTGTGAACACATCAACGGAGGTAGCGGAATACTCACATTGATCGGTAGAGTCGATTTGGAGACGAATGAAGGCCAAAAACGTACTGCCTTTCACGCCCACTGCATGCAGTCCACTGCCCTGCAAAACAGAAAATTGGGTGAAGAAACGGAGCTCCAATCTTCGTCGGATGGATCCCGTCTCATGGGGGAACCTCCCTACCACATTCGCAAGACTCGTAGTGTGCTAGCACTTGCGGTTTTCACCATGAAAACCCAACTCTTGGCTTCCCTATTGTCACGCCCAAACTGGTTCAAAACCAGAAGAAGAATTGCTTCCATTGCCGTGAGAGGAAGAGAGAATTTGAGAGAGATTGAATTGTGTTTGTTGTAATTAAAATGATTTACCAAAAATCAATTATATTTATGCCATAATTTATTAAATTATAATAAATTTATGACACAACACATGCAATAGCTTAGAGTGTCAAACACTCAATTTCCATGCAATAACATTGAGTGCATTGTACACTATCTACATGCAAAGCATTAGAATGACATGTGTCATGTGGGCCCCACACGTTTCCAAATGAAAGTGGGCCCACGTGCACTCACGCGTTCGGGTTCGATATTTCCGAAATACCGAGCTTACGTCGCGACGTTAATTCAATCGAATTTAAATAAATAATTACGCCTGGCGAAATTATTATTTACGTCGCTAACGAATTAATTCTAAATTAACTCGTTTGCCCGAATTAAAATCTAATTTTAATTCCGCGTCGAAATCTAATTTCATTTAATATATCGAATATATTAATTCATCGATTAATTCCAAATTAATCGTTCTCTCTCTTTAGACGACATTTTATCCCGGATAAAATATCTCCGTTATTAATCCTAGATTAATTTTCTCTCTCTTCTATATAATCCCAGATTATTCAAGAGTGCGAGTTGTGCGTCATCGGTGGATTATCGGGAAGCGACCCATGAGATCCCCGGATAATCTGGCAGTAAATACGGTCGTCGGAGTATCCGAATCACGTACGTACCAAGTACTACGTTCTACCGATTTACGAGACAAGGTCGACTCCTAGCAAAGCACCAAGTCTTCCCAAGTTCTCCGGACATATTCATCAAAGAATATCTAGATCTGTATCAAGCGTAGTACACAATTGTATTGTGCATATTGGCCCAGTATCGGATAATCACGTGCTATGGCTGGGGCTGGATAAGTGTCTGCCCCGTCCGAAACACATGTCGGATGTCTGGTAACTAGTCTCTATAATCGAATATTCATGACCTGGTCATAATATCACGATTGGATGCGCATCACTAAAAGAGCACTAATACCGTATCCTGCGTGACATCATCTCCATTATGACTGGAGTGACACTTCCGTCTTGACATCACATCCAATACACTACGATTCCTGATAAACCCAGAAGAGGTGAACACAGAACCAGTTAAGATCCCCCACCACCAAAACCAAAGTTTACCGATTGTCGTAAGTATTAGCGATGTAAGTCTCAGGTTAAGACTATACACACCTACCTTGATTTCGGCCTCCCATAGACACCTAGTCATAATACCAATGGGATTCCGAAGGGTCTATCCAGAGCGAAGCTGTTTCCCGTACCATCGGTGAAACACGACCTCCTATCACACTTGCACAAGTATCCAATACTTATATATATGAGAACTATGCCGTTGTGCCCTCACAACGCGCACAAGTGCAATACTAGCCTATTCCGCATTATCGATGTCCAGTCTCGATAATACTACGGCTAGGGATATTTAATGATTAATCCTTCGTGGACTGATACTGTCTCATATCATCTCAATCCAGGAACTAATCATAGGGACCTCTCTTCTCTTCATTTATATATCTATGGTGATCTAATCACAAATGACGAGAGTGCAATTTCCTTGTTACATAGTTAATTTGCTACAACAACACAATGATCTGTGCAAATAGTGACGCTATGGGTCATTTTGTGCCAACAAGTATTAATAGAGTTAGATAATGATTTGGTGTCATCCTTCACTCACTACTGTAGACAACAGAAACTGGGCGACGCATGCTATTCTGGGCTTGCGGCCCAGTTGGGAGTACGGAGTAGCCCGCGGGGGACTAAATTGGAGAATAATGGAGTCGCCACCCAGCGTGAACCGGGACAAAGATTTAAGGCCGCACTCACCCCTCGCAAGGGAAGACCTCAAACCGTTGGGTTCAGAATGGTCTCTTACTTATGCCACTTGTAATAAAATGATTTGTGCAATATTCTAACCAAGCTTAAACAACATATTTCCAAGGATAATTTACTCCTAAGTTCGCATGCATAGGTACAAAGCTCATATCTAAGTTTACATATAACGCATTTTCATACTTGCATACAACCTATTTGCATACAATCTATGTCCACATTTGCATACAACCTACTTGTATATAATCTATGTCTGAATTCATGCATAAAGATACATTGACATACAGAAGGCATACAATTTCACATTGGTAGGCACAAAAGCGCAAACAAATAACATTCATACAAGCATGCATATTAAAGAAAGTCACTTAAACGCATAATGGAAATAGATAACTAAAGAGGTAATACAAATGCATAAGGTAAAAAGAGACAACTATATGCTAAAATAGACATGTCGTGATGTGATTCAGAGAAAGATATCTAGAATTGACATGAACACATACGCGGGCCTTTTTCCAAGTGGTACGTAGAATTGTATCCTGAGTACAGATCATACTACCGTCCATTCAGAATCGGCTATGAAATTTATGTCCGGGTTTCCATCATATATACCACGAGAAACAATGCCCAAATGCTATCATGACATGGGTACACCGTTGAGTTCGAAATGGTCCCTTACTTATGTCACTTGTATTGATATGATTTGGGCAATAAACTAACCGAGCCCAAGCAACATATTTCCAAGGATAAGTCATTCCTAAGTTTGCATGCATAGTAACAAAGCTCATATCTAAATTTACATATAACACATTTTTATGTTTACATACAACCTATTTGTATATAATCTATGTCCGAATTCATGCATAAAGATAAATTGACATACGGAAGACATACAGTTTCACAATCATAGACACAAAGGCGCAAACAATAGCATTCATACAAGGCATATTAAGGAAAGACATTTAAGCGCATAATATAAATAGATCACTAATAGGTAATACAAATGCATAAGGTAAAAATAAACAACTATATGCTAAAATAAACATGTCGTGATGTGGTGCAAAAAGATAACTAATAATGACACAAACACACACGTGGGCATTTTTCCAAGTGGTACGTGGAATTGTATCCCGAGTACAGATCATACTACCGTCCATTCGGAATCGGCTATGAAATTTATGTCCGGTTTTCCATCCTATACCACGAGAAATAATGCCCAAATGCTATCATGACATGGATACACAAATAATAAATCAAGCCAAGACAAGGATAGAAGATGCAATCAATAGATGAAAGACGCGGCAAATATCGTGGTAAAGGTAGCCTTTTAGGCTTTTTTTCCCCCAAATGGAGAACCTTTTTAGTCCAACACAATAAGCCCATGCGCTTTTCATTACAATGCGTACAAAGATAAAGATAACTATATGGAACTTCATATACCCGATTGAACACATCTTACTTTCAACCGAATATACATCGACGATACATAACCGAATATAACGCCGGCGCGGCAAAACATCGTGGTAAAAAATTTAACCCCTCAGAATAGGGGCCCTTTAATCCAACTTACTAAGCCCATGCGCTCAATCACATAATGCATACGAAAAATAAAGACAATAATATCAAACTTAGTATACCCGATTGAACACATCTTACATTCAACCGAACACACATCAACCGGCGCGGCAAAGCATAGTGGTAAAGGGTTTTAACCCCTCAAAATAAGGGGTCTTTAATCCGACTTACTAAGCCCATGCGCTCGATCAAATAATGCATATGAAAAATAAAGACAATAATATCAAAGTAGTATGCCTGATTGAACATATCTTACATTCAACCGAACACACATCAACCGGCGCGGCAAAACATCGTGGCAAAGGGTTTTAACCCCTCCAAATAGGGGACCTTTAATCCGACTTACTAAGCCCATGCGCTCGATCACATAATTACATAAACAAGTAACATTTGGAATTTAAATGGAAAATAATAAATAAATCAAAGCAACATAAAACAAAAGAAGGTGCCGTTTACTCAAGCGGTACGTGGAGTTGTATCCCGAGTACAGATCATACTACCGTCCATTCGGAATCGGCTATGAAATTTATGTCCGGGTTTCCATCCGATATACCGCGAGAGTTGACACATCTTTCATCTTATTCCAAGGCCCACATACAATATTTCGTATACATACATATTTATCTACTCAAGGGCCACAACATGCATTTTAACATAATAATCATGCGAACAATACTCAATAAATTAAAAAATAAAACTGAAAATGAGTGTGAAAAATACCCTCAGGTCTAACCTTTTATGTCGACTTTCGGACTTGCGTTTCACGGCCGTCGGAAGGGCTATCACTCCGCAACTCTTCCGGTTCACTGGATTAACATCTTAGCTCGCTGTTTTACTATTTTAGTCGCTGTTTTCGCTCCGTTTTGCTACTATTTCTGGTCACGAATTTGGCTTGCTGTTTTGCGGCTTTTAGGGCTAAGATGCGGACTATTTCAGGACAGTTTCAGTGACTGTTATGGGCTTTTGTCTCGGTTTACTGGCTGATTTTTGGACTGTTTAAGGACTGTTTTGGGTCACTGTTTTGGAGGCTTTTTGAGGTGTGTTTTGAACAGTTTCGGGACAGTTCTGGGTGCAGTTTCGGGCATTTTTTGGGATAGTTTCATGGCCTGTGTAGGGGCAGAATTCTGGACAGTTTTCGGTAAAGGGAAGCAGTTTATGGAGGGACTGTTACGTGAGTTTGGCTGGGCAGTTTATGTGAGTGGGTAATGCCGTGGTAGTGTGTGGTTAATAGGGGCAATTTATGGTGGTGATTTGCGTGAACTGGGCTATATTGGTTCTGGTTTTAGCATGAATGAGGGCTGCTGTGAGGGTGTTATTTGTGCGTGTTGGAGGGACTGTAACGTGAGGGATGAGTGGGCAGGTGGCCAGATGCGTGAGTAGGGTTTTGCAGTGTGATGGGCGTTTGATGAACGTGACCGTGGCGAGGAATCTTACGTGAGTGGATGGCGCTATAACGTGTGTTTATTGGCTTAGCTGAGGTTACGTGAGTTTTGTCTTTGTTTGTTAAGGGTGGGCTGTTGAAGTGGCGGTCAATTGTGAGGCAGTAATTGGAGGGTGCAGGTTGATTATTTTGAGAGTTGCCGTGTGTTTTTCTTGAATGAGAGCTAGGGTCTTGGGTTATGCGTGAATGGCTAGGGGTTCCAAGGGGTGGGAGTTGTGTTATTTTTATAGACAAAGGGAAGGGTTTCTCCTTGTCTCACAAGAAGGGATTTTGGTATTAAAGAGAGGATTTGATTTGGTGTTGGATAAGGAAATCAATAGATTGAGGGGGGACAAAATTTGGTGGATTAGGAAGGTTGAATATTTGATTGGTTTATATTAGGAATACAATGTATTTAATTTGTTATGATTGATTTTAATTAGGCATGCAATTTGTTAAGTTAGGTATAATTATATTTTATGTTTTATTTAATTTGGTATATATATTTATGTTTTATTTAATTTGGTATATCAATGAATTAATATTTTATTTAGTTAATATTTAATTTAATTAAATTTGATTTAATTTGTATTGTATTTTGAGGGCCTTGGGTTGTGGGCCAAGTGTGGTGGGCTAGGTGTTGTGTTGGTTTGGTGAGTGGGTTAGGGCCAAGGTTAAATGGTTCTGGGTTTTCTAGGCCAAAGGTGCTTTAAAACGGAGGTCCAACGAGCGAGCTTGGAGCTAACATGCGGATAAAATTTAATGAAATGCCGATTCCATTCCGACAATCGTTTCCCGCAACTTCCTCGACTAAAAAGGTAGTGCCTCCAACTGAGACTCATCATCGGGTTTCACATGCAAAAATGCAATGCCTACAATGCTGATGTGGGCCTCGGCCCTGAGACTCATTCCCAAACTGATACTAACGTGGGCCTCGCCCCAAACTGATACTGATATGGGCCTCGCCCCCAGACTGATACTGATATGGGCCTCGCCCCAAACTAATTCTGATATGGGCCTCGCCCCTGTGATTCATTCCTGAAAACTGCTGACATTATATTGTTGCTGCTTCTGGTTAGCTTGCCTCTGACGCTTTCTCTTTTTCTCTTTTGAAACCTGTTATTACA
Source organism: Zanthoxylum bungeanum (assembly GCA_019454045.1). Lineage (NCBI taxonomy): Eukaryota > Viridiplantae > Streptophyta > Magnoliopsida > Sapindales > Rutaceae > Zanthoxylum > Zanthoxylum bungeanum. Next base: position 124,340 of record SKCR01033605.1, on the reverse strand, counting down.
AAACAGAACAAACACAAAAAGATGCAAATATGTTACGTGTATGCATGCATGCATGAATGAATTTTCTATTCCATTGGGTTAGGTCTTCTGCCGGTACTCTTGGTGGCTGCTCGGTCTTTTGACAAGTCTGCCCTCTTCCCTAACCAACATGTATCTATGATGGCTTTCAAGGCAAAAGGGTTAGCATGATGCATGTATGCATAAGATGGATGAGATGCATGCGATACAAGGAATATATCAACTCATTAAAATTTTCACACAAATCGGCCCATCAACATTTTAGAAGCTTTTGGGCTAACTGTCATAGGAGTGAACTCGTCCCAGTTTAAATGGCCCAACAAGTTCACATCTCATGGCAAGAAGTCCAACCGTATCCAAATGATAATGTTCCTAAACACAAACATATAATGGCCCATTGGCATTTTAGATGCTTTTGGCCCAATCATCATAAGATACGTTATTGTCCTAGTTTAAATGGCCCAACAAGTCCATACTTCATGACAAAAGGTCCGAATGGATCCAAACGACAATGTTCCCAAACACAAGCATACAAAGATAATTTCTATAGAGTGGCCCATCAACATTTCAGAAACTTTTGGCCCAATTGTCATAGGATACGAACTAGTCCCAGTTTAAATGGCCCAACAAGTTCGCATTTATGACAAGAAGTCCAACTACATCCAAAATGAGGATGGTCCGCAAGCACAAGGAAATAGTTGCTATAGGCCATACAATTCCGGTCTACGTGTGGGTTTGCGAGAGTGTAGACAAAGACTCTCGCTGGCGAAGGATTACCCACAACTAGGTCTCCCCACTCAAGGGTTCGAGCGAGCAAGCGAGCGCACCTTTTTTATACCTTACAGTACGTGCCAACGAGTTATGGTGTGTGACTGACTGTCATATAGATTTCCCGTTGTAGATTCCCCAGAGGGAGGGTGGAGTGAGGCTCTCTTAAGTACCCTAGCCTCTTAGGCTCTTATCGCTTGGTGACTGGAATAAACAACGAGTCCTCGAAATTAATGTGTCACAATAGGCTACAAGTAGATGATTATCTAGGTGCCTTCACAGCTTTTCCTTCTAGAAAGGTAGTGAGTGAAGGAAGACACCAAACCATTACCCAGCCTAAACAATATGCCTTTGATTAAACCCCTTTTAACTCACAGTAGACACAGTTAATTAAAACACAAATCATAATATTACAAGACATTATTTCGGGGCCGATTCTCTATCCCTAGTGGAGTCGCCAGACTGTAGACAACAGAAACTGGGCGACGCATGCTGTTCTGGGCTCGCGGCCCGGTTTGGCTGTACGGAGTAGCCCGCGGGGGACTAAACCGGAGAATAATTGAGTCGCCACCCGGTGTGAACCGAGACAAAGATTTAAGGCCGCACTCACCCCTCGCAAGGGAAGACCTCAAACCGTTAGGTTCGGAATGGTCCCTTACTTATACCACTTGTAATAAAATGATTTGTGCAATATTCTAACCAAGCCTAAACAACATTTTTCCAAGGATAATAAACTCCTAAGTTCGCATGCATAGGTACAAAGCTCATATATAAGTTTACATATAACATATTTTCATACTTGCATACAACCTATTTGTATACAATCTATGTCCACATTTGCATACAACCTACTTGTATATAATCTATGTCCGAATTCATGAATAAAGATACATTGACATACGGAAGGCATACAATTTCACATTGGTAGGCACATAAGCACAAACAAATAACATTCATACAAGCATGCATATTAAAGAAAGTCACTTAAACGCATAATGGAAATAGATAACTAAAGAGGTAATACAAATGCATAAGGTAAAAAGAGACAACTATATGCTAAAATAGACATGTCGTGATGTGATGCAGAAAAAGATATCTAGAATTGACACGAACACATGCGTGGGCTTTTTTCCAAGTGGTACGTGGAATTGTATCCCGAGTACAGATCATACTACTGTCTATTCGAAATCGGCTATGAAATTTATGTCCGGGTTTCCATCCTATATACCACGAGAAATAATGCCCAAATGCTGTCATGACATGGGTACACCAATGATAATAGATCGATCCAAGACAAGGATAGATGATGCAATCAATAGATGAAAGACGCGGCAAATATCGTGGTAAAGGTAGCCTTTTAGGCTTTTCTTCCCCCAAATGGAGAACCTTTTAGTCCAACACCATAAGCCAATGCGCTTTTCAATACAATGCGTACAAAGATAAAGATAACTATATGGAACTTCGTATACCCGATTGAACACATCTTACATTCAACCGAATATACATCAACCGGTGCGGCAAAGCATCGTGGTAAAGGGTTTTAACCCCTCAAAATAGGGGACCTTTAATCCAACTTACTAAGCCCATGCGCTCGATCACATAATGCATATAAAAAAAATAAAGACAATAATATCGGCTTCGTATACCCGATTGAACACATCTTACAATCAACCGAATATACATCAATCAGTGCGGCAAAGCATCGTGGTAAAGGATTTTAACCCCTCAAAATAGGGGACCTTTAATCCAATTTACTAAGCCCATGCGCTCGATCACATCATTACATATAAAAAATAAAGACTATAATATTGGCTTCGTATACCCGATTGAACACATCTTACATTCAACCGAATATACATCAATCGTCGTGGCAAAGCATCGTGGTAAAGGATTTTAACCCCTCAAAATAGAGGACCTTTAATCCAACTTACTAAGCCCATGCGCTCGATCACATCATCACATAAACAAATAACATGCGGAAATCAAGGAACGAATAATAAACAAATCAAAACAACATAAAATGAAATATGCGCCGTTTACTCAAGTGGTACGTGGAGTTTTATCCCGAGTACAGATCATACTACCGTCCATTCGAAATCGGCTATGAAATTTATGTCCGGGTTTCTATCCTATATACCACAAGAAACAATGCCCAAATGCTATCATGACATGGGTACACCAATGATAATAGATCGAGCCAAGACAAGGATAGATGATGCAATCAATAGATGAAAGACGCGGCAAATATCGTGGTAAAGGTAGCCTTTTAGGCTTTTCTTCCCCCAAATGGAGAACCTTTTAGTCCAACACCATAAGCCCATGCGATTTTCAATACAATGCGTACAAAGATAAAGATAACTATACGGAACTTCGTATACCCGATTGAACACATCTTACATTCAACCGAATATACATCAATCGGAGTGGCAAAGCATCGTGGTAAAGGATTTTAACCCCTCAAAATAGGGGACCTTTAATCCAATTTACTAAGCCCATGCGCTCGATCACATCATTACATATAAAAAATAAAGACTATAATATTGGTTTCGTATACCCGATTGAACACATCTTACATTCAACCAAATATACATCAATCGTCGCGGCAAAGCATCGTGGTAAAGGATTTTAACCCCTCAAAATAGAGGACCTTTAATCCAACTTACTAAGCCCATGCGCTCGATCACATCATCACATAAACAAATAACATGCGGAAATCAAGTAACGAATAATAAACAAATCAAAACAACATAAAATGAAATATGCGCCGTTTACTCAAGTGGTACGTGGAGTTTTATCCCGAGTACAGATCACTACCCGTCCATTCGAAATCGGCTATGAAATTTATGTCCGGGTTTCCATCCTATATACCACAAGAAACAATGCCCAAATGCTATCATGACATGGGTACACCATGATAATAGATCGAGCCAACACAAGGATAGATGATGCAATCAATAGATGAAAGACGCGGCAAATATCGTGGTAAAGGTAGCCTTTTAGGCTTTTCTTCCCCCAAATGGAGAACCTTTTAGTCCAACACCATAAGCCCATGCGATTTTCAATACAATGCGTACAAAGATAAAGATAACTATATGGAACTTCGTATACCCGATTGAACACATCTTACATTAAACCGAATATACATCAATCGGTGCGGCAAAGCATCGTGGTAAAGGATTTTAACCCCTCAAAATATAGGACCTTTAATCCAATTTACTAAGCCCATGCGCTCGATCACATCATTACATATAAAAAATAAAGACTATAATATTGGTTTCGTATACCCGATTGAACACATCTTACATTCAACCGAATATACATGAATCGTCGCGGCAAAGCATCGTGGTAAAGGATTTTAACCCCTCAAAATAGAGGACCTTTAATCCAACTTACTAAGCCCATGCGCTCGATCACATCATCACATAAACAAATAACATGCGGAAATCAAGTAACGAATAATAAACAAATCAAAACAACATAAAATGAAATATGCGCCGTTTACTCAAGTGGTACGTGGAGTTTTATCCCGTGTACAAATCATACTACCGTCCATTCGGAATCGGCTATGAAATTTATGTCTGGGTTTCCATCCTATATACCACAAGAGGCGACACATTTTTCGTTTTACTCAAGGACCACAACATACATCATTCCACAATACATGCATTTACTATCTATTCAAGGGCCACAATCATGCATCAATAAACGACTCTCATGCGATAAAAATGAATAAAACAATTAAAAAGATAGATGGAAAAAATAGGAAAAGTACAATCAGGTCTAACCTTTTATGTCGACTTTCGGACTCGCGTTTCACGGCCGTCGGAAGGGCTATCACTCCGCAACTCTTCCAGTTTACTGGATTAACATCTTAGCTCGCTGTTTTGCTGTTTTGGTCAATGTTTTCACTCCGTTTTACTGCTGTTTCCTCGCGGTTTTCTGGTCACTGTTTTGGTTGTATTTGTTCACTGTTTTGGTGACTTTTGGAGGCTAGGGGCTGCTGTTTTTGAAGGGTTCCAGGGGTAGTTTTTGTTACTATTTTGGGCAGTTTTTGGGACAATTTTGCGACAGTTTCAGATGGTTAAAACTAGGCAGTACAGTGAAGGGTTGTGCAGTAGTTGAAGGGGCTGTATTGAGACAGTTATATGCGTGAATTTGAGGGCTGTTTAGAGGTGAAGTTCGGTGCAGTGGATGGGGCTATGTGTGGCAGTTTAGGGGTTTGGTTTCAGGCTGTATTTAATGGTGATGGAAGGGTTTTTTTTTTTTGATGGTGTTTGGTGTGGCAATGCAGGGCTGTCAGGGGACGTGTTTAATGGTAGTTATGTGGGCTGTGTGTGGCTTTGAGGACGTGAAGGTTCGTGGAGGGTTTTGTCTAATAATGGTGTCAAATAGGGGTAGTGTTATATATGAGGCTAGGGGAATTTGTGGGCTGCTAAGGGCATGTTGTGGCTTTGTGTGTGCAGGTGGCGAGAGCTGAGGCGTGAGTGGAGTTTAGGCTTGTGAGGGCTTACGTGAGGGAGGAGTCGGGAGATGTTGCCGTGAGTTGTTCTTGGCTTGCCGAGAGAGGGAATAGAGTGTTTAGGGTTTCTTCAATGTGTGCTTTTGGTTTGCCGTGAATTAGAGAGATTGAGGGGGAGGTTGGCTTTGGTTTGGGGTTGTTTATATGGACAAGGGCTAGGGCTTCCCCTTGTCTCACAAGGAATATATTGGATTATGTGTCAAACAAGGAAAGGATTTGATTGATTGAGGGGACAAATTTTGGTGAATTAGGAAGGTTGAATATTTGATTGGTGTTAATTAGGCATTTAATTTGTTAGATTAGGAAGTCAATATTTTTAATTGGTTACGATTGATTTTAATTAGGCATAATATTTCTTTAATTTATTATATAATATTTTGGATTAGGAAGTTACAATATGTGATTTATCTTAATTAGGTATGACTATATTTTATGTCTTATTTAATTTGGTATATCAATTAATTAATATTTTATTTAGTTAATATTTAATTTAATTAATATTTGATTTAATTTGTGTGTATTTTGAGGGCCTTGGGCGTGTGGGCCAAGTGTGGTGGGCTAGATGTTGTGTTGTTTTTGTGAGTGGGTTTGGGCCAAGGTTAAATGGTTCTGGGTTTTTTAGGCCAAAGGTGCTTTAAAACGGAGGTCCAACGAACGAGCTTGGAGCTAAACATGCGGATAAACTTTAACGAAATACCGATTCCCTTCCGACAACCGTTCCCCGCAACTTCCTCGACTAAAAAGGTAGTGCCTCCAAATGAGACTCATCATAGGGACTCACATGCAAAAATGCAATGCCTACAACTACCTTTTTATAGCCAAAAGGAAAAGCTGTGAAGACATCTAGATAATCATTTACTCAAAGCTTACCTTAAAGCATATTTAAAGTACTGGACTAATTTGGAGGATCTATTGTTTAATCCTGTCACCAAGGCAATAAGAGCCTAAGAGGTAAGGGTATTTAAGAGAGTTCGCTCCACCCTCCCTCTTGGGAATTTTCAATGAAGGCATCCATTTGACAGTTATTCACATAAACTTGCTAAAATCCTAAATAATAATTTAAGTCTAAAATTTGCCTCCCATTGTAAAGTATAGACCCAAAGGGCTTAAATTGTATTGGCAGGACTAGGCTTTACCAGACTGACCAATACCAATTTGTCCCTAAATCGTACTATTGACAATGGTTTGACTTTTCTGAGTCATAAGACGCATCGACCCTTAGGCGTGGTCTTATAACTTAGTGGCAAATATTGGGTGTCCACAAGGACTAGCATAGGCTATGGCATGTTTGATTGCCCAACCCAATGATCAAGGAATTGTGATATATATCATAAATTGGTTGGGAACCTACCTAATTATCGTATTTTATAACGACCGGCCCTAGTCGGAGTTATGAAATGATGAAAATAAAATCCTTGCCCACAAGAAATCCGTCATATTGGGGTTGATGCGATTTGCTTAAACTTTTAAAACTATTGAGTGGGAACAACTTCATAATATTAAAAGCCCATGTTATTATGAAACATTAATGAAAACATATTCGTAATTTTAACATTCTCTCTTAACAGGTGGGTTAAAATATTTAACAAACATTCAAATGGAATAAGCTCAAAGGGGACAACTACAATGACTGGTTTAGAAACCTTAAAATTATCTTACGACAAGAAAATATTTTCTATGTTCTTGAAAGACCATTTCCCCCTGAACCCGCAGAAGATGCTGACCAAAATACATTTGATGCTTGGAAGAAACACGTCGGTGATGATGAACAAGTAGTTTGCATAATGCTTGGCTCAATGTCGGACGAACTTCAGAAAGCTCAAGAAGATATGGATGCTCAAACCATCATCTTTCACTTGAAGGAGTTTTATGCAACTTCCGTTCATACCGTGAGATTCCAAGTGTCATGTGCCTTATTCCAAACAAGGTATCAGGAAGGATCTATTAGTGGACATGTGCTTAAGATGATTGGCCACATTGAAAATTTGGCCAACCTCGGGTTCATCATGGATCGTGAAATAGGTCACGATCTAATTCTTCAGTGCTTACCACAAGACTTCTCTAACTTTATTATGCAGTTTCATCTGTCTAATAAAGAAGTTACTTTAGCAGAATTACACAATCTGATAAAGCAAGCAGAAAAGGACTTGAAACCGGAGCTTAAAACCTCTGTCATGCTTACGGGTACGGACCTGAAGCCACGAGGCCCAAAGAAAATTAAGGACAAGGCCAAGGCTCCAGATCACCTAAAGCCCAATGGTAAGGTAAAGAAGAAAAAGGGAAAGAGGAAATGTTTCTTTTGTCGAAATAAGGGTCATTGGAAGAAAGACTGCAGATCCTTGAAAGCCAAGGAAGCCCAAGAGGCCAAGAAGCCCAATGCTTCAGGTATGTTGTATATGATTGAACTATATTCTCAAAACTTTGAACCTTCTACTTGGGTGCTTGACACCGGTTGTGGGACTCACTTGTGTAACACACTTGTGTAACAATGTGCAGGGCCTGAGAAATAGTAGGAGACTCCGTCATGGGGAGGTTGACTTACACATGGGTAATGGAGCAAAACTGGCTGCATTGTGCGTAGGGACTTATTCATTAGTTTTGCCGAATGGTTTAGTTTTAGACTTAGAAGATTGTGTTTATGTACATTCTCTAGTAAAGAACATCATTTCAATTTCTTCTTTATGTAATAAAGGCTTTTCATGCCTAATAAGTTGTAATGAATGTTCTATTTATTTCAATGAAATAAAATACGGAGATGGTATTTTGAATAATGGTATCTATGTCTTACAAACTAACAAAGAATGTTCAACCTCTAATATATACAACGTTAACTCGAATAATCTCAATGAATCACTTCTATGGCACAGTCGCTTAGGTCATATCAATGAAACAAGATTAACTAAGCTACATAAGGATGGGTATTTCAGACCCTACAAATATGAACCTTATGGAACTTGTGAGTCTTGTTTACTTGGTAAAATGACCAAATTACCCTTCAAAGGTAAATAACAGCGTGCAACAGAGACATTAGAACTCATACACTCTGATGTATGCGGACCAATGTCAGTCACTGCTAGAGGTGGATTCTCCTACTTCATTACCTTTATCGATGTTCATTCGTGATATGGGTATGTGTACCTTATGCGGTACAAATCTGAAGCCTTTGAGAAATTCAAAGACTTCAAGGCTGAAGTAGAAAACCAGCTTAATAAAAGTATTAAGTCACTAAGGTCTGACCGAGGTGGTGAATACCTAAGCAATGAATTTCAAGATTACTTGAGAGAAAATGGCATTGTTTCCCAGTGGACTCCTCCGGGAACTCCACAGCATAATAGGGTCTCCGAAAGGAGAAATTATACATTATTAGATATGGTCCGATCAATGATGCCAGGCACGGATCTACCTCTTTCATTTTGGGTCTCGCTTTAGAAACTGCAACACTACTACTAAACCAAGTTCCTTCCAAGACTGTTAGTCAAACACTATATGAGTTATGGTCTGGGAAACGTCCTAGTCTTAGTTATATAAGAGTTTGGGGATGTGACACATATGTTAAGCTCACACAAACTAAAAAATTGGATGATAGGGCAGTTAAATGTAAGTTTGTAGGATATACCTTGAACTCAAGAGCATACGTGTTCTACGTCCCAAATGAACAAAGAACATTTGTCTCACGAAATGCTAAATTTCTAGAGAATGAATTCCTTCTCAAGAAAGATAGTGGTGGTAGACTTGACCTCGATGAGGTATGAGAAGAACAAACTAACATAGAAGTAAACCCCAAGCCCCTCAAAAGGGCAGATACGGAACAACCACAAGGTTATGAACTTAGAAGGTCTGGTAGGGAAAGATATGAGCCTTAAAGATCTGGTTCCATATTGATAAGGAACATGATCAGGTCATTGATAATGATGATCCCACCAGTTATGACGAAGCAATGCGTGACATTGATTCAGTCAAGTGGTTTGAGGCCATGAAATCCGAAATAGACTCTATGTATCAGAATCAAGTCTCGGACTAGGTGGATGCACCTGAAGGGATAAAACCCATAGGCTGCAAGGGGATTAACAAGCGTAAAACTGATACATAAGGCAACATCCAAACCTATAAGGCTAGGTTGGTGGCGAAATGTTATAGACAAATCCAAGGAATTAACTATGATGAAACCTTCTCGCATGTTCAATGTTAAAGTCAATTCGAATTTTACTGGCACTAGCTGCACACTTTGATTATGAAATTTGGCAGATGGATGTCAAAATAGCTTTCCTTAATGGGAACCTCGTAGAGGAAGTCTATATGACACAACTTGAGGGGTTTGCATCTAAGGATGATCATAATAAAGTATGCAAGCTTAAATGATCCATTTATGGACTCAAGTAAGCCTCTAGAAGTTGGAATATATGATTTGATGAGACAATCAAAGAATTTGACTTCATCAAAAATGTAGACGAGCCTTGTGTTTACAGGAAAAGTAGTAGGAGTGATGTTGTATTTCTTGTATTATATGACGATGACATATTAATCATCGGGAATGATATTCCCATGATGCAAGCCACAAAGCAATTGTTATCTCAGAATTTTTCCATGAAAGATTTGGGAGAAGCAGCCTACATCCTCGTCATTAAGATCTACCTTAATAGATCTAAGAGGTTTTTAGGACTTTCTCAATCTATGTACATAGATAAAGTTTTGAAAAGACTCAAAATGGAAGATTCCAAAAGAGGTAATTTACCTACTTGTCATGTAATCAAATTATCTAAGGAGCAATGTCCATATACTCATTCAGATAGAGAGCGTATGAGTAGGATCCCTTATGCTTCAACAATAGGATCGATCATGTACTCCATGCTATGTACAAGACCTGATGTCTCTTATGCTCTTAGCATAACAAACAGGTATCAGAAAAATCTTGGTGAGCAACACCGGGCAGCTGTCAAAACAATCCTCAAGTATCTGAGAAAAACTAAGGATGTGTTTTTGATATATGGAGATTGTTCTGAGATGAAATTCATTGGTTACTGTGATGTGAGTTTTCAGACCGATATGGATGACAACCGATCGCAAACATGATATCTGCTTACTTTGAATGGTGGTGCTGTCAACTACAACGGACTCCACCCCTAAAGCCGAGTATATTGCAGCATCTGAGGTATCTAAAGAAGCAATCTGGATAAAGAAGTTCATCACGGAGCTGGAAGTGCTTCCCGCGATAAAGAATGGTGTCACGATGTACTGTGACAACACGGGTGCCATTGCTTAATCAAAGAAACTAAAGTCCCACTAGAAATCCAAGCATGTACTCAGGCGATTTCATCTCATCAGGGAGATTGTTGAGAGAAAAGAAGTTATTATAGAGAAAATACCCACAGAAGATAATCTTGCAGATTCTCTGACTAAAGCGCTGACTCAACAAAAGCATGATAGGCACACCCGGGGGTATGGTGTCCATATTCATACTAGTTGGCTAGAGTGCAAGTGGGAGATTGTTAGGGATATGCCCTATACCCAACTTATGGATGGGCTATATGTACATGTATTTGTAATATTTTCATTAATTAATAAAATGTCAATCTTTATTATATGTGTCTTACATAAATTATATAAATCATCAAACAATGTAATAAAGCCCTTGGAGTAATAAGATGATGGCTTCCATGCCTTATGAGAATCATTACTCTTAAACGTTCCTAGTCATAGTTTTGTGAATAATCTGGGCGTTCACAAAGCGGAGAGACTAGCATGATGATATGATCCGCCCTTAAGTGGGTTAGCCGATCTCATAGGCTACTAGTGGAGATCCGTCCGTTTGGTGTATCACATGGATGCATGAGTTGCTCGTGTCCATCGAACTGACCGCCGAAAGTTTTCACATGGAGTGTTTATCCCATGTGTCTGTGAGAACTTTCATGTATCGATTGTATGACTAGTCCTTAGACTTGAGGTCTTTACAATCTTATTTGTGGATCAAATAACTTTGACATTCTCCTTCTCCGGTTTAAAAGATCCGGTCATAAGGGTATGATTGGGTCATTTGTTGAAACACATGAAGTTTGTAAAGATACAACAAAGAATCACCACTCTCTCGGATAATATTTTCTTATAAGAGTAGTATTCCAGTTCGCGGGTTGATATGTGTGATTAGTGCTTGAGACTGTGGCCGCAACGGAAGAATCATGTGAGATTCTTGGCTTCGCACGATTCATGACACTATCAACATCATATATTTTACTATATGGGTAGACAATTTCCATACCCTAGGTTAAACGGTGGGGATACAGTGAGGCGATGGACCATATCATATGTAAATCGCATACAAAATGAGTATATATATATATATTTCCTTCTCATTTGAGGGCCTTGGCATGTTGGTATATGTCAACCTTGGTCATTGAAATCGAACGACCATCTGATCGGAGGATAATTTATGTTTGATTAAATTATCACGATTCATTTCATGTCCAACTTGAGGGGAACCCAAAAGGTCACACACAACAAAGTCGAAATCAATGGTTAATAGTGCACAGTATAATTTTAACAACATATATGATTGCTGTAGGAATTGTTCATAAATGGTTCAATATGTTTAATTATTGAACATATCATTTATGAGGTTTCATAGTGGCTTAGGGATTGGTGAATGACGATAGAGGCACTTTGGGAATTGGAATAAATAAATAAATAAATAATATGAATAGTAAAAAAAAATTTATTTATTATTTGCTTTAAATTCCAATTCGGTCCAAACTCTTATTAAGGTTTTATAATCTCATTAAACCACTAAATTAAGATCCAATGGCTAAGATTAAATTAGCATTTATCCCACATCAGATTCTTAATTAATTTTGTTGTCTTTGGAGCACCTAAATAAACCTAAAGAATTCTTTACAAATTTTTTAACCAAACCTTTCATAACTTAGGTTTATATAAGTGAGAAACTCTAAAGTTTAAGAGTAAGCCACTGATTTTGAGGATCCTTATGTGTAATTGACTAGAGGAACCTCGAGTTTAAAGTTTGATTGGGTATTTGCCTAGGCTAGCACCAAGGGCAAAATACATGTGCACTCAAGCATAGTCTTGCCATTGAGTTTTTGCTTTAGTGTGTGCACCTTTGGAGGCACACACTTGGGTGGCTCTTTGGAACGTGGTGTTGGATAATATGACCCATAGCGTCACTATTTGCACAAATCATTGTGTTGTTGTAGCAAATTAACTATGTAATAAGGAAATTGCACTCTCATCATTTGTGATTAGATCACCATAGATATATAAATGAAGAGAGGTCCCTATGATTAGTTCCTGGATTGAGATGATATGAGACAGTATCAGTCCACGAAGGATTAATCATTAAATATCCCTAGCCGTAGTATTATCGAGACTGGACATCGATAATGCGGAATAGGCTAGTATTGCACTTGTGCGCGTTGTGAGGGCACAACGACATAGTTCTCATATATATAAGTATTGGATACTTATGCAAGTGCGATAGGAGGTCGTGTTTCACCGATGGTACGGGAAACAGCTTCGCTCTGGATAGACCCCGGAATCCCATTGGTATTATGACGATGTGTCTATGGGAGGCCGAAATCAAGGTAGGTGTGTATAGTCTTAACCTGAGACTTACATCGCTAATGCTTACGACAATCGATATACTTTAGTTGAGGTCGTCTAGGACTGTAACCGGTTCTGTGTACGCCAATGCCGGGTATATTGAGAATCGTAGTGTATTGGATGTGATGTCAAGACGGAAGTGTCACTCCAGTCATAATGGAGATGATGTCACGCAGGATACGGTATTAGTGCTCTTAAAGTGATGCGCATCCAATCGTGATATTATGACCAGGTCATGAATATCCGATTATAGAGACTAGTTACCAGACATCCGATATGTGTTTCGGACGGGGCAGACACTTATCCAGCCCCAGCCCTAGCACGTGACTATCCGATACTGGGCCGATATGCACAATACATTAGTATACTACGCTTGATACAGATCTTAATATTCTTAAATGGATATGTCCGGAGAATTGGGTAGACTTGGTGCTTTGCTAGGAGTCGACCTTGTCTCGTAAATCGGTAGAGACGTAGTACTTGGTACGTACGTGATTCGGACACTCCGACGACCGTATTTACTGCCAGATTATCCGGGGATCTCATGGGTCGCTTCCCGATAATCCACCGATGACGCACAACTCGCACTCTTGAATAATCTGGGATTATAATAGAAGAGAGAGAAAATTAATCTAGGATTAATAACGGAGATATTTTATCCGGGATAAAATGTCGTCTAAAGAGAGAGAACGATTAATTTGGAATTGATCGATGAATTAATATATTCGATATATTAAATGAAATTAGATTTCGACGCGGAATTAAAATTAGATTTTAATTCGGGCAAACGAGTTAATTTAGAATTAATTCGTTAGCGACGTAAATAATAATTTCGCCAGGCGCAATTATTTATTTAAATTCGATTGAATTAACGTCGCGACGTAAGCTCGGTATTTCGGAAATATCGAACCCGAACGCGTGAGTGCACGTGGGCCCACTTTCATTGGAAACGTGTGGGGCCCACATGACACATGTCATGTTATGCATTAACTTTGACACATGTCATGTTATGCTTATTTGACACTCTAATGCTTTGCATGGAGATGTGTGCATTGCACTCAATGGTAATGCATGGAAATGAAGTGTTTGACACTCTAAGCCTTTGCATGATTGTGTCATAAGTTTAATTTGTTTAATGAATTATGGCATAAATATAAATTGATTTTTGGTAACAAAAATTAAGGTAATACATTACACTCTCTCTCTCATTTCCTCTCTTCCTCTCACGAAAATGGACTGGTTTGGAACTGGTTTTGGGCGTGAGTTAAAGGGAAGCAAGAGTGATTCTCATGGTGAGAAATCAAGTGCTAGCACACTACAAGTCTTGCGAAGGTGGTAGGGAGGTTCGACCATGAGACGGGATCCATCCGACGAAGCTAGGAGCTCCGTTTCTCATCTCAAATTTCTGTTTTTGGAGGCAGTGGACTGCATGCAGTGGAGCTCAAAGGCAGTGCGTTTTTTGGGCATCATTCGTCTCCAAATCGACATAACCGATCAATGTGAGTATTCCGCTACCTCCGTTGATGTATTCACGCATGTTTCATGACTTGTTATTTGATCTTGGGACCTTAGAAAAATTCAACAATGGCATCATGAGCTAATGTTGCAAGCATGAAATTTGTAGGGCTTAAAATTTGGGTAAATGTTTGTTGAGCATGATTTGAATAAATTGCTTGTTTGAGTATGCTTATAACATGTTTAAATTCATTTTGGTTGGACTAATTTGATGAAAAATGATTAGAATTATTTTCCCAAATTTTTGATCTTGGCCGAATATGTGACTAATTTGGGTATTTTGATTTTGAGCATGATTTGGTTAAATTGATTAATTGAGCATGTTTAAATGATCTTTAATTGAAGATTGATTTGCAATTTCAACAAAATGTGATTGGATCAATTTTGCCCAATTGGAGTGTTGGCCGAATGTATGATATGTTTGGAAAATTGGAATTTTTTCATTTTGATTCATTGGATGGGTTGTAATGTTGATGGATGATGTTAATTTGAAGTCAATTAGATTGAATTTTGAATTGAACATAAAATCCCCAAAAATTATCACCTTGGCCGATGTGTATGTATTGGATTCTTGGAATTTTTGATTTATGATTCATTTGATGAGTGAAATCATTTAGGTTGATGTTAATTTGAATAGAATTGGATTGGATTTCGATTGGACAAAAACCCCAAAATCCTTGTGTTGGCCGAATGTGTATGCCCTTTATTGTCTTGGTATTTTGATTTTGATAATTGGATGTATTGGAATCATTCGGGATATGTATTTAATGTCGAATGCGGATTAATTGGATTGAAACCGAATTGGACATGAAATCACTCCCTTGGCCGAGACCTTTAAGCATGTAGATGGGTTTGATTTTCAATTTGTGTTGTTGGACATATGATAATGAATCAAGCATGATTAATTGGACTAATATGGTGTTTTAGAAATGTTGATTTAGTTGATTGATCATGTAATGCACTTTTGGTAATTAATTGTGAAAATTGGATTTTTGGAATTTAATTATTTGCCTAATTTTGGAAATTGAATTTAAAGTTGTAATTGGGCCTATTGGGCTTGATTTATCAAGTTTGGTTTAGGCCAAATGGATTGGATCCAATTGGGCCCAAAACCTTGACCATAAAGCCCAAATGCGACTTAATGAACCTTTAAAGTTCAATTGGGCCTAATGGGCCAAGATTGATTTATGGGCTTATGGGGTAAATCCCGGATTGGACTTTGGTTATCGGTTTGACCCGAGTTGACCAAAAGTCCACGCCTTAAGAAATCAATCAAAAGCCCATTGGACTTTAATTGAATTGACGTTGGACGTTAATCGGTCTTTGAGACGCGTTACGATTAGATTTGGAATTTAAATCGTAAAAGGTTTATTAATAAAAGTGTAATATTTAATTTGGAATTGAATAGTGAATTAGTATTAAATACATGTTAAATTAGATTTAATGATGTAGTTTAATTTAATTCATGAATTCGTACTTTAAGTACTTATTCGCAAAAACGAGTTTGACTCGAACAAAATCAAATCGTTGTTTGAACATTGGATGATCACTTAATTATCAGATTAATTAATTTGATTAGATTGATTGATAGCATGCTTATGTGTGTGAATACGTGGTTGTGTTGAATGAATAATGTATATCGGATGGATATTAGTCGGGTGGGCAATTTTAGAAATTGTTGTAATAAATTCGATTTATTAAATTGGACCTGCGTGTCCAGCCTTATCACCTCTATTCTCTTTGTATTCTCTTCTCACCTATTCCCCTCTATGTATATGAGGTTTCTTTAGAAGTGTAGTGTAACGGGTAGAGAGTAATACTAGTGCTAGCTTGAGTGAGAAAGGGAGAGATTTGATCTAGGATCAATGTGTTAAGTATCCATCCGCATATCATTATTATTTATTTTCATACTCGCTTTATTATGTATTTAGAATGCATGTTTAAGGGTGTATGATGATGAGACCTAACAAAGATAATTAAATTGGTAGCCAATTTGCACGCGAAAAAACCCTCGTTAAATATCAAGCGTTTATTTTCCTTCCATTGAGTGATTCTTACTCAAGATCCGAGATTGGCAGGGGTTGTTGGCCAAAGTCAAGCCCTTGTCCGTCAAAGATGTGTTTTAATCACGAGGCTTTGTTCCATATCGGTGTCGTGTCCAAGTTGTGGTTTGTTGGCCAAAGTCAAGACCACTTCTTGTCCATTGACATTGATTACGAAGCTTCCATGTCAATGGGTCCGCGCTTGACTGGGATCATTAGGTTTGTTGTGCCAAAGCCAAGGCCTAGTTGATTCAGAGGAAAAAGGTTAGGGTATACATTCGATGTATAGGCATATATAAGATATATGTTTGGGACTTGGATGTCCACCTACTGGATCTAGGAGTTGGATTAGATCCAATTGATCTTCGAGATCTACCTAGTTAATTATCATACAATTTGTTGGCCAAAGTCAAGATTGTGTGATATTTAACGGGATCCTAGCCCACTAGGAAACACGGTTTCCCGAGTACTCGACAGAGGGTTAGAGGCTCGACGAAAAATAGTGGGAGGCAAGTATTGAATTTGCAACATTCGTTCGAATACTCGCTAAACGCGCTCATCTATATTTACTCGTCATATTAATCAAAAGTATTAGTTGGACTAATATTTTATGTTGTTTTAAATATATATATAGTTGGACTATATACAAACTCATTCAATATATAGTTGATTTTATAATTGGATTATAGTAATCAATATAATTGAATTAAAATGATAGTTGATTTTATAATTAGATTATAGTAATCAATATTAAAATTATAGTTGATTAAATAATTGGATTATTGTAATCATTATAATAAATAGTACCTTATTAAATTGATTAAATAGTTGGACTATTGAAATCAAGAAAGAATTGAAAAGTTGAATATTTAAAATATATAATCATTGGATTAAATGCTTTAAATGATTTAATTTTCATTGGGAATTAATAATAGGTTAATTTATTTGATAAAATAACTTATTATGACTAAGCCCATTATTAAGCAAATAGTAGAGCATAAAGTCTTTGGAAGATTTATGTGATGATGACTTTAGTGCTTAATTAATATACTTATAATAAATCTATCTCTAGATTTAAAAGTATCAAAGTTTGCAATTGGGCATGTAGCACAAGGTGCATATCATTTCGATATTCTAAAACCCAAGGCTTGGCCAAAGGTTTGTGAAATATTGAAAAGATAATTGACATATCCCAAAGTGACTACCATTTGGATATGGAAGACACGAAGGAATTAAAGATAGGGCGAGGCTCTAACTTTAAAAATATTTGTCAAAGTTATGTTTACTACTATTGAAATTGGATTTTAAATACTTAGTGTGGTACATAATATATATATGTATTGACGTTCAGAATCCGCTGTGAGCTGGATACTGGCTTCAAGCCGAGATTTCTCTGCGAATTGGAAACGGGACGAAAGTCGCTGTTTCGACCGTAGATACCTAAGTTTAGGAACTACCCTTTGGGTATGTACTTAAATTAGGAAATGTTATAATGTAACTAGTTTGACTAGAGA
Source organism: Zanthoxylum bungeanum (assembly GCA_019454045.1). Lineage (NCBI taxonomy): Eukaryota > Viridiplantae > Streptophyta > Magnoliopsida > Sapindales > Rutaceae > Zanthoxylum > Zanthoxylum bungeanum. The sequence continues at coordinate 106,356 of SKCR01033605.1, read as the reverse complement.
CATTATCTCTATATCAGTGTTTAATCCGATGCGGATAAAACCTTTATATTCTAGAACACTAAAGTGTTTCATTATATAAAGATGATACTGAGATAAATACATTGGATGTAAATAACAGAATTTATATTTTGAATATAATAAAATCTCAAAATATAAAATGACAAATAAATAGCTTAAATTGATTTGATCAATAGAGACTTATTTGTGGCATTGTTGTCTAGGACACAATTAAAAAGACTCGTATATCCACACCTTTTAAGAGTGGGTACTAGGACTGATTTGACTATTCAAATAAGGTCTACGAATCTAGTTTATTAGGTTAAATACCTAAAATACTATTTACTTGGTAATAGTAAAAGGGCCACCGATCTGTTAGCCCTATTCATGGTGAAGTAAGTGGGCCCATATCTAGCTAGGCTAGATGTGAACATGAATATTTCGTGACCTTAACGGATGTGTAGCATCACGTTGTGGTTATGTGTTTCTTTTGAAGAACACAGATCGGAAACTTTTGAAGTTTCGACACGAAGAAAACAAACAGATCGGCTATAGTGTTATTCCGCCACGGTAAGACCGAAATGGAAAATACTTAAGCAGTAAGTTTCATATATAAATGAAAGAGTACGGTGTTCTTTCATGTGAGGACTCCTCCCGAGACACGTCAGTTAGACGGTGTGTCCGAACTAAAACCGAATTTTGTTGGACATGATAAGGTTTATCACGAGTCGCTCTGAGCTACTATTTCCTTCAACAGGATATGTATTAACAGTGCAAAACTTATTTAGAATAAGGTTCCATATAAATCTGTTTGACAGATATCATATAGGATATGAACAGGAAGAAACGAGGTTTCTCATTCCTGATAATTTGGGTATGCCAGGCATAGCGTTTGGATGATACCAAACTAAGGACCCAAATTGGATAAGTGCCAATATAGGTTATCCTAAGGGAAACCTTAAGTATAGTACTTATAAATCCCACATGAGAACAATGTAATTGTTGCTCACCATGCGGTTTTCCTGAGAGGAATACCGATATGCAGTGGTCAGTGGGAGGATAGTGATACTCGATGAAAATCGGAGTAATACTGTTCAAGGCACGAAGTCCTTAATGGAACACAAATAGTTCATCTATGATGAAACTATACCATTAATCTTCAAATACACAAGAAACTAGTAGATCGGATAGAGTCAGAAAACAACCTAGGGTATGGGTTTCTGATCTAACCTCATAAAGATGTCAATCTTATGGAGGTGTACCATCCGACTACGTTATGAGGAAGTGATACGAGGTATCGACTCCTGTTATGGCAAAGTGCCATGAGTCCGAAATGGATTCCATGTATAACAACTATTTGGATACTAGTTGTTGTACCACAAGGCATTGTGCCTATGGTACATTAAACGTCTTCAAGGAAGACATACATGGATGGCAACATACCAACGTACAAAGCTAGGCTTTTGACGGAAAGGTATCGTTATCAACATTGTGTTAATAACGGTTCAACCTTTTACCTGTTGCCATGGTAAATCCATTTTGAAGATGCTTGTTGATAACTGTATATTTCATTTATGAAATATGTCAGTTACAAATCAAAATCGCTTTCCTGAAAAGGAAACCTTTTGGAGGATGTTTACAACATCCTGACGATTTTGTATAACCGACAAACAAGGTTTGCGGGTTATTCGATCCATGTTTGGATCAAAGCAAGCATAAGGTTCTTGGAACTGACGTTTTGAAATAATCATAATGGTTTATGATTTAACTCAAAACGAAATAATTCTTGTGTATATAAGGAGGTTAGTGGGAGAGCGCACTGACAGTAAATTCCCATAAAAATTGGTGAAAGCTTGGCTTTCATAGATATTCTTTCATAGAAATTCTCCGTAGAATTCTGGGGAGTAACAACCTTTATTCAAGGAATAAAGATCTACTGGGATAGATTTGGAGTTGTTAACACTCTCTGGGAAATTGTACATTTAAAATGTACTTGTATTGGTGTCTCATACGCTTCGAGCATATGGAGTCACAATCGGGTCAATCCAAGTGATAGTCACTGGATTGAAGTTAAGAACATCTGTTAGTATCTCTGAGAACTAAAGATGCTATCTTTTACTATGGAGAAGGAGAACTTGAAGTGACTGGGATCACTGCAGCAAGTTTCCAAACCATTAAATACTGCGGTACTATAAAGTTTGAATAACGGGACAGTGAGCTGGAAATCTTCCGAGCAAGATAACTGTTGCCGAATAAAACAATAATGCGGATTATTGCTGCAGCTGAGGCAGCAATAGAAGCCATTTGGATCAAAAATAAATCTAATTAGATTAGATATAGTTCTGTTAGCAGCTGAGCTAGGCGTCAGCACAAGCTAAGGAATTAAAGGTCTCATCGACGATCCAGATATATACTTCTATATCATCTGATTCGTTCGGATCATACATCGTGGCGATGTGATGATCGTATAAATCGCGTCAAACGATAATCGAACAAATCCGCTGACGAAAACCTTTTTCTCAGCAATTTGAGCGAACCTTACATAGTTCGAGTGTAGGACACTTGAGTGACTCGCTACGTGCCAAGTGGGAGATTGTTGGATAATATGACCCATAGCGTCACTATTTGCACAGATCATTGTGTTGTTGTAGCAAATTAACTATGTAATAAGGAAATTGCACTCTCATCATTTGTGATTAGATCACCATAGATATATAAATGAAGAGAGGTCCCTATGATTAGTTCCTGGATTGAGATGATATGAGACAGTATCAGTCCACGAAGGATTAATCATTAAATATCCCTAGCCGTAGTATTATCGAGACTGGACATCGATAATGCGGAATAGGCTAGTATTGCACTTGTGCGCGTTGTGAGGGCACAACGACATAGTTCTCATATATATAAGTATTGGATACTTATGCAAGTGCGATAGGAGGTCGTGTTTCACCGATGGTACGGGAAACAGCTTCGCTCTGGATAGACCCCTCGGAATCCCATTGGTATTATGACGATGTGTCTATGGGAGGCCGAAATCAAGGTAGGTGTGTATAGTCTTAACCTGAGACTTACATCGCTAATGCTTACGACAATCGATATACTTTAGTTGAGGTCGTCTAGGACTGTAACCGGTTCTGTGTACGCCAATGCCGGGTATATTGAGAATCGTAGTGTATTGGATGTGATGTCAAGACGGAAGTGTCACTCCAGTCATAATGGAGATGATGTCACGCAGGATACGGTATTAGTGCTCTTAAAGTGATGCGCATCCAATCGTGATATTATGACCAGGTCATGAATATCCGATTATAGAGACTAGTTACCAGACATCCGATATGTGTTTCGGACGGGGCAGACACTTATCCAGCCCCAGCCCTAGCACGTGACTATCCGATACTGGGCCGATATGCACAATACATTAGTATACTACGCTTGATACAGATCTTAATATTCTTAAATGGATATGTCCGGAGAATTGGGTAGACTTGGTGCTTTGCTAGGAGTCGACCTTGTCTCGTAAATCGGTAGAACGTAGTACTTGGTACGTACGTGATTCGGACACTCCGACGACCGTATTTACTGCCAGATTATCCGGGGATCTCATGGGTCGCTTCCCGATAATCCACCGATGACGCACAACTCGCACTCTTGAATAATCTGGGATTATAAAAGAAGAGAGAGAAAATTAATCTAGGATTAATAACGGAGATATTTTATCCGGGATAAAATGTCGTCTAAAGAGAGAGAACGATTAATTTGGAATTGATCGATGAATTAATATATTCGATATATTAAATGAAATTAGATTTCGACGCGGAATTAAAATTAGATTTTAATTCGGGCAAACGAGTTAATTTAGAATTAATTCGTTAGCGACGTAAATAATAATTTCGCCAGGCGCAATTATTTATTTAAATTCGATTGAATTAACGTCGCGAGTACGGATGTAAGCTCGGTATTTCGGAAATATCGAACCCGAACGCGTGAGTGCACGTGGGCCCACTTTCATTTGGAAACGTGTGGGGCCCACATGACACATGTCATGTTATGCATTAACTTTGACACATGTCATGTTATGCTTATTTGACACTCTAATGCTTTGCATGGAGATTGTGTGCATTGCACTCAATGGTAATGCATGGAAATGAAGTGTTTGACACTCTAAGCCTTTGCATGATTTGTGTCATAAGTTTATTATTTGTTTAATGAAATTATGGCATAAATATAAATTGATTTTTGGTAACAAAAATTAAGGTAATACATTACACATCTTCTCTCTCATTTCCTCTCTTCCTCTCACGAAAATGGACTGGTTTGGAACTGGTTTTGGGCGTGAGTTAAAGGGAAGCAAAGAGTGATTCTCATGGTGAGAAATCAAGTGCTAGCACACTACAAGTCTTGCGAAGGTGGTAGGGAGGTTCGACCATGAGACGGGATCCATCCGACGAAGCTAGGAGCTCCGTTTCTCATCTCAAATTTCTGTTTTTGGAGGCAGTGGACTGCATGCAGTGGAGCTCAAAGGCAGTGCGTTTTTTGGGCATCATTCGTCTCCAAATCGACATAACCGATCAATGTGAGTATTCCGCTACCTCCGTTGATGTATTCACGCATGTTTCATGACTTGTTATTTGATCTTGGGACCTTAGAAAAATTCAACACGTGGAAGAGCTTGTTGAGTTTGAGAAAAGCTTGTAGCTTGGAGGGAGGCCTGGAGGAGTCTTCGGTTCAAGTAAGTCTTTTTCTTTCTTTATTTTAATTAGAGTTCTTATGATAGTTAGCATGTTTAGGTTTATGTTCTTTGCATGTTTTATGCGTTTTTTATGTATAGAATATATAGTAACATGCCTCGTCCTGTAGAATAATAAAAACAAATGGGTCTGGGCAAAAGGATAGCGGCATCATAATTTAATTTATTTAATTTTCCGCTGCGCACTCGCGGCCTCTTCCCAACACCAAGACTAGGCATGTTTAGGTTTATGTTCTTTGCATGTTTTATGTGTTTTTTTATGCTTAGAATATATAGTAACATGCCTAGTCTTGTAGAATAATAAAAACAAATGGGTCTTGGGCAAAATGATAGTGGCATCATAATTTAATTTATTTAATTTTCCGTTGCGCACTCGCGGCCTCTTCCCAACACCAAGACCACTAGTTTCCGGGACATGAGTGGCATGCTTTGGGGGACGTCGATATGTAACACCTCAAAGTCATGGATTTCCACTCCTGACTCTAGTTAGGCGTATGAGGGACGTCGATACGTAACGCCCCCATACGTCAGGTTTTCAGAGACAAAGACCAGTTTTCAAAAATAGTTTTCAAAGATAAGTTTTTAGAAATAGTTTTCAGAACAGATATTTCAGAAATAAGATTTCAGAATAGATCTTTCAGATACAGGTTTTCACAACCAGATTTTCAAAAACAGACTTCAGAAAAGTTTTCCAGGAAGAAAGTTGTTTTCAAGTAATAGAAGAGATTTCAGAAAAGGTGATTTAAGATGAAATTTGTTTTAGAACCTTGGATTTTCAAAAACATTTTTAGTACTATTTTTTAAACTGTCCACTCACTTAGATCGTTCAAATGATCTAACCCCCACTCCCTGTTTCTTTGTTTTGCAGGCATTTCTATAGGAGGAGCTCGAAGGGATGGATACTGATGGCAGTCACTAGAGGGTTTGGTCCACCAGGTCGAGTTAGAGTTCGGTTCAGACAGTGTCATGTAACATATAGATTATTTAGTAAATGATATGCATGTAAAGAGTTGTAAGTATTCATTTTTAAAGTTGTAATATATAGTGAATTTGGGTATTTAGTTGAAAAGCATTATGCATTTATGAGATTGAGTTGGGCATCGGTTCTGTGCATGCGTTTATACATAAGATGAGTTTAATATTATTAGAAATTCAGAGACTCAGGGGATAGTACAACCTATTCACTGCCGGTAACATCTCCCAGATTGGGGATGTTACAAAGATGGTACAAGAGCATGCTCTATGGAGTCAGTGACTGCAGTGGGCAGAGTGCTGGGATTTGTATATGCAGTATGTCCAGGATACCTGTATATGAGGCACTACTTCTCCAGTATCCGATCCTCGAGTACGCCCTCATGCCCTATAGACAGGTTAGTAAGCTTTCCTAGACTAATCGAACAATAATTTCTTATGAAAACAATTATACTCTAGATCCAAGTTGAGAATTCTCCTATAGTTATCATGGATTATCATCAGAAGTACAGACAAGCTATAAGGCTAGATGGTGAAGTGTTGAGAATATTCATCCAAGGGAGTGGGAAGAGAAATATATAAGAAAAGTAAAAGAATAAGGTACAGATGATCTAAGTAATCAGAGGTAGTAAATAGATAGAGGTACATAATGAGATGATAAAGAAAAGACCAAAACTTATAGTAGTAAAGAGCATATAGCAAGCCTGAACAAGAGTAAAATGTTGAGTAAACCTGAGTAAAATTCATTCTTTACTACCAAGAATCCTTTTCTCACCAGAAAACTCCTTCAAGTAGACCCAATAGCCATAAGCATCTTTTATAGATAGCAAAGTTTTCCCTCGATAGAAGTAAAAGATCAGGATTAGTCAATGGAGTTTCCAGTAAATACAAGCTATCATAGAAGATGTAGGAGTTATGGATACCCAAACCCAGATCTGTGAGCAAGTAAAATGAAAGACGTAAAGAGAAGTGATTAGTTACCTTAACCAAAGAAACAAATATAGATAAGATCAGACTTACCAAAATCCTCGCCACCCAGTGATTCTAGTAAGGGAGTTGCCTTGACGGAGCCTATCTCATACCTACCTCACATTAGTACTAGACTCTACCAAGACACATAGTACCAGAACAAGGACCACGATAATTATCGAGATGCGGAGGTATGCCTCATTCTTTCTCAGCTTAGTTAAAGATAATCGTAAGAAAATTTGATGAAAATTTAACCTTATTCAGAAACAGGAAACACTAAATGATAGACCACCCAGAAAAGAACTAATGAGGATTTAAAAGATAGAAAAGAAAGAACCTGACCGGCGTAATCACACACGTATAACGCAAGCGCACGTATCGTTCAAGTAGTATAAATGTATCGATCCCACGATGACTTAATACCTAATTTATTAATTTATGAAGCCAAATTGTTACAAGTATCTAATGTATTGGTTGTTTGATTGAATGGTGACTTTAAACTAAAGACGAATAAATAAAACAGTGCGAAAGTAAATTAAGAGAAAATTCAATATTAAGAAACTATCTAGGGTTGTGAATCCTTCAAATATCTTTTTAAAGATAAAATGGTTATTTTACGTTTGTCCACTATATTGGTTTATTAGTATGGGACACGAATTTATGCAAAAGCCTCTTCCGATGGTCAAATACAAAAACCAAGAATAACCCAATTAATTATATTCCTATGTCAACCAAGTTATTTGAATTCATTAAGATTAAGTTACAATTATGGCTACCCCCGCCTGACAAGTATATTCCTATCCTGTAAGGAAATCTATTAAAGGGTTATCTATCCTCATGGAAGATCGTGGGCTATTGAGTCTAAGGCTTAAACCTAAAATCCATTTTCCAAGTTCATTTTAAGTTTACCAGATCAATCTTATTAATGGCCAGTTAACAAGAAGCAGTAAGACTAAGGCTCAATAAATAAACCTTTATATTACCCAAACTATAAAATAACCCATTATAAACCAGTGATATTGGAATTCATCACAACCCCAGATAACGGGTTTAGTTACTACACATAACTAAGACTAGTAAAAGATTAAATAAAGTAAATGACATAAAGTAAATGCTGAAATTAAATAAAGTAGATGCTAGAAAGTAAATGCTGAAATTAAATAAAGTAAATGCTGGAAAGTAAATGCTGGAAATTAAAAAGGAAAAGTACAATAAAAGAAAATGTTGGGGGTTAGATGATCCACTTTTATTACTTCTATTTTAGATATCTCCCTTATTATAATATATTAACTTTGCGTGATATTACCAACCGACAAAAGGCGGTATCCTGATTAAGTCAAATTTAAGATTAATTCCAACCGACCATAAGGCGGTATCAATGTTTAGTCAGGTTAAAACCAATTTTATTTAAGTCCAACCGACCATAAGGCGGTATCCCATTAAGTCAGGTTTTAAATAGTTTATATATTATAATTAAGGGAGATTTATCTAAATATTAGTAATAAAAGCTTTACCTTTAACCCCGACAGAAGAGAGTTACCTACTCATGCTGAATAGTAAAATACTAAAAAGTAAAGAAAACAAAGTGCTATTGCGAAAAGTAAATAAAATTAATTACAGAAAAGCTGTAAATAAACAAACAAGACACAATCTTCTTAGTATTCTTAAGGAATTCCTTAGAAGAAAGTATGAAATGAAATATGAAATTCAGCCTCTATTTTTAGGGAAAACTTGGCCTCTAGCGTCGATCTTTGACACGTGGCGCTGCTTCTGCGGAGATGGTGACACGTGTCCGGTGGCTGTCGGCAGCTGAATTACTGGCTGACGTAAGTGCTGACATGGCGACCATTGAATTATTATGCTGACGTCATTGATGACGTATGTGCTGACGTGGCGATGATGATTGTCGGCAGCATGTGATGATGACACGTGTCCGACACACGTTAGCAGATTTTACAGGGATGTTGAGACGTGGCAGGCGATGTTAGCAAATGTGCATGATAGCAAACTTCTCTGATTTTGACACGTGTTCGGTGCACGTTAGAGGTCGTGATGCAGAGGTTCTGCGCGTCACGACGTGAAAAAGACTATTTTGCCATTTTTGTCATTTTTCCGCTGTTTTGGCCCTGAATTTCCTCCAGAGAGTCCTGTTATTTTATTTATCTACAAAATACCACAAAACACATCAAAATATTCACAAAACTCAAGAAACTATACAAAATATTACGTCAAGGGAGTGAGAAATAGTTATCTATTTACACTCATCAGAACCCGACCCAAGTCAAGAAGGGATAAGTAGTAGTACCTGTGAGAAACACATAGATCAGGCAAATACTAGTAGAAGTCCACGTGAGCTCAAAAGAACAGACTCATGAGATGAGAAACACTCAAAACTTAACCAAAAAGTACCAGTGTGGATAGAATGATCAGATAGGAAAGTTGTAACCCGTAATTAGAGTAGAAAGCAGAGATTTAGGAAGTAACGAGAAGAATGAACCATCATTAGAGATGCCAAAATCCGTATCCGGACCCGGGTCCGGATCCAGAAGCATTTTCATTATCCCGGGTCCGATTCCGGACCCGAGTAAATATACACGGGTCCGGACCCGGGTCTACCCAGTCCAAATCCGGATACCCGGTTTATTTTTATTTTTTAATTTTTTTTATATTTATATTTGAATTTTGTCAATTTTTTTAGTTTTATAACAATTCTTTTATATTTTTTTAATTATATTCTATTATATTTTTTTTATATATATGCATATTATTTTTTATTTTTCGTTATATTTTAATTTATTATATTTAATTTTTATTATTTTTTCGGGACCAGGGTCTATCTGGGCCTAACTCGTGCGATCCTGAGTCTTGATCCGGATTCACACGGGTCCTAATTTTTAAGACCCGGGTCCGAGATTAAAATATCCGGACTCGGATCGGCCGGGTCCATGCAGATCATGGCCGGGCCGAGTCTGCTTGCCATCTCTAACCATCATTAGCCTCAGTAGCATGACTTAGAGCCAAGAAATAGAATATGAAAACAGTAAAGGAAACATAATATAACAAGAGAATTCAGTACGTATAGTGACATAGATAATGTATCTTTGAAACAGCAACGTAAGTGAAGACCTTGGAGGGATTGATCAAGACTAAGGAACCATAAGACATGGAATAGTTGATACAACTTGTAGCAGTATGAATGATAATTCTTCCTTCCAGTAACCCTACTTCAGTAAGTATATAGATACTCAACCATAAGTGGGAAGCATGTGTATACCCATCGACTTGGAGTATAGCAAGGATATCATCCATACACATCTCTTTTGGTTCATATGAATGGACGAGGATATAAAAGAATAGCGTTCAACATGGCTAGAGATGTGTAGGGATGATATCATTCTGGTAAGGAAACAGAGGCATAGATCACGAAAGTTCCAGGTATAGAAGAAGATCAGAAGATAAGTCAAGAAGGTCAATAAGTCAAAGGTTTAGAAGAGGAACTGTCGAGGTTTGGTGACAATAGGAGAGAATATTGAGTAAGCAATAACAGAAGGGCGTAATAATAAGATTTCTCAGTAATGGAATGAAACTAAAGATCTATTACATCTTAGTTCACGTAATCAAGATGAAGTAATCAGCCATAGTTAAATAAACCAGATAGTTAAATGTATGGGTGGTTTGCTACATGTGTAGTATAGTATGAAAACAAAAAGATAAGTTACTATAATACTACATTTAGTACAATGGGTGAGTTATCAAGCTATAATTTACGTAAACGGTCATTGGATAAAGATGAAATGTACAAGTTTGTGAGTATCTAAATAATGACACCCAATAATGCAAACTAAAGAAGCAATAAAAGGGGGAATACCATAGCATACCACCGGATATGCAAAACATGTTAGTGAAGAACATCGTAATCGAACTTGTAGTAGCAACAAAAATAAAATACATATAAAATATGAATTGTAACAACAACCGAATCGCCAGTATCAACGTCGAAACAGAGAATACAGTTTAAGTAAAAGTATACATATAGTTAAGCTCAGTTTAAGAACCTTACTTCTAAGTCATTAGCAAATTATGAAGAATCCCAAAGAAGCTACCCAGAATTAACCACCTTAGTACAAAAGCCATTTAGTAGATAACACTAGTAAGCAAGAGATACATAAAGAATCTAACCCTGCACTATAAAGTGCTAAGCTCCATAGATAGCTAGAAAATGGAGAACTTGTAAGAACATAACCCATAAGTAGTTGAAGCTTAGTGAGAAAAATAGAGAGTTAAATATTTAAGTTATGGAGATGAACGCTAGTTTGTGATACGTAAGCATCATTAAGGGAATATACAAGAGATTATTCTTTTTACACTTGCACCAGAATGGAATTGGTACACGCAAAAGACTTAACCATGGAGAATACTAGTTGTTGAGAGAAGTTTGAAAGTACCTGTTAGGAAGAACCAGATGAAGACAAGTAAATTTGGTCATAGCTAGAAATCGAAGAATAAGATTTCTGTAAGGCGTAATAATAGTCATAGCTTGATGATAGTATTAAGTACCCAGTAGTACTTTTACGAAGCAATGACAATGAATTGCCACTCAATCAAGAATTCAAAAGGTATCATACATGAAACATATATTAGGATATGGAGAAGAGTAATACATACTTATGAGCTTAAGAAATAGAGTAAAATATCAATCCATGGAGACAGAAATAGAGTACCTTCTAAGTTATGATACTATTGATGGAAACAAAGTAGAGAATGAGTATGTAGACGGTTAAAAGTTGGTGACCTAAGACATAGCATGTGAATCATGTAACTTGCGATAAGATGTTCAGTATCGAGAATTTCAGATCCAGACAGACCCTAGAATTTCAGTTTAAAAGAAGATTCGAGGACGAATCCTATTTAATGGGGGAAAAATTTGTAACATCTAGTGAACCTTACGACTTGTACGGTACCAGAGCCTAAAGACTATTATAATTTGGAGGCATAATAATTGATATAAATCATGTTCAAGGAAATACTTGCTCATAAAATGACATTTGGGACATTGAGAAGATTCCTTGAAATTTTGACGCGGAACTTAGTTTACGTTCCACCTCGACTTTTAGTAATTAGGCCGTACCATTTTCATACGATCTTTGAATTTTATGAATTTTATATCGTCGGATATCTTAGACCGAGAGCTACAACTTCTGAGTTGAAATGTTATCCAAATTCGGACTAGAAATGAGTCAAAAATCACAATTTCAACGACTACTATAGTAATTCCGAGAATTAACTAGAATTGGGTGATGTGGCATCATCTCAACCATTCATTCCATCAAAAAATCAGCCCCTCTTTGTCTATATATAGCACATTATTCACCCTCTTCTCCACACATGAAAAACGTGAGTGGTTTGGAGAGTTCTTCAAATTGTCTTCTCAATTCTTCAAACTAATTTGGAAGCAAGAAGTGATGATTTCAAGTCCACCTCAAGCGAAGTAAGTTCCTTATCACTTTCCTCTTCTATTTTTCAGTTTTAAGTTTGAATTATTGAAGCCCCAATTCGCACCTTGCTTTACCCTAGTAAGGAAAATCGTATAATTGGGTTTGATAGAGTTGGTAACATATATTTTGGGTAATGTTTTGAAGTTATAAACATGTAGTGAGGATTATAAGGGTATGAATATAATTGAGGAATTATGCTTGGTGATCTTAGAATTCTAGATAATGGTTGGTGTAGGGTGGTGATATAAGATGAGTTTTGAGGTTGGAAAATTGCCTATGTGTTGGTCATAGATTAAAAGTTTGAGGATTGCTTGAGTATGGAGTTGAAAAGTGAAAATAAGGCCTTGAAATTGGCCTCGTGTCGCGACGCCACACACCTCACATCGTGACGCCACGCACCTCGCATCGCAATGCATTCTGGAAAAATAAGCTTAAATTCGATTATTTGATGTGCGCATCGCGATGCGCATGGACTCGCATCGCGACCCGAACCAAAAACCAGCTCTCTATCTCGGCCTACTCCAGGTCGTGTCGCGAAGCACAAGTCTTTGCGTCGCGACACATGACCATTTCTCAGGATAAAATTTTAGCCAATCCAGTTTCAACCCAGGATATTAGAGATTCGTAACATCCTTTATACATGTGATTTACCAAAGCATAATTGTAGAACATCATATAGCGACGATAATTTCGGAATGTATCCTATGACATGAACTCTAATTAAGTTATCCATTGAAGGTCATCATAGGAACCGCAAAATTATTCGCCAAAGTGAAGTAGGGCTAGTGGGACTCCAAATATGAGAGTGGACACTTTTCTCTTAAGTTGACTTTCATTTTGTTATTTTTCCAATCAGGCTTACTTTTTGTAATTAGGGTGTTAGCCAGTTTATTATCAGTTATATTTTGTTTAAGATGTTTTGAGAAATGGTTTCGAAAAGAAATATTTTCAAAGCATGAGTTTTATGTTTTCGAGGCATGAGGGAAAAACCCACCTCAGTATGTAAATTGATTCAGACATGGAATTGAAGAAGAGCATATTTGCACATGTAGAGGACTAGAGGAACATTGATACATAACGCCCCAAGTTCCTAGTTCAGGATTAAGGATGACAAATGCCCATAGATCCTAGATTCAGAGCTTGAAGGGTAGCATAGATCCGCACCCCCAATTCTAATTCAGTGGCTTGGGGGATGACGATATGTAACGCCCCAAGACCACTAGTTTAAGTGACAAGAGTGGCATGCTTTGGGGGACGGCGATACGTAACGCCCTAGAGTCATGGATTTGCACTTGTGACTCTAGTTAGGCATATGGGGGGACATCGATACGTAACGCCCCCATACGTCAGGTTTTTCAGAGACAGAGACCAGTTTTCAGAGATCAATTTTTAGAAATAGTTTTCAGAAACATATATTTCACAAATAATTTTTCAGAACAGATCTTTCCGATACAGGTTTTCAGAACCAGATTTTCAAAAACAGACTTCAGAAAAGTTTTCTAGGAAGAAAGTTCTTTTCAAGTAATAGAAGAAATTTCAGAAAAGATGATTTAAGATGAAATTGGTTTTAGAACCTTGGATTTTCCAAAGCAGTTTTAGTACTACTTTTAAACTGTCCACTCACTTAGATCATTCAAACGATCTAACCCCCACTCCCAGTTTATTTATTTTACAGGTATTTCCGGCGGACGAGCTCGAGGGGATGGATACTGATGGCAGTCACTAGAGGGTTTGGTCCACCAGGTCGAGTCAGAGTTCGGTTCAGACAGTGGTAGAGAATGTCATGTAACATATAGATTGTTGATGAATATTAAGAAGAGCATATTTATTATACGATAAGTCAATAATTTTTCAATTACAGTTTCACTAATCCCCTTAAATTGCCATATTTGTGAAATAATATTTTAAGTTATGTTTTGAGTGTTTTTATTGTGTTATTTTATGTTATTTGATAGGTAAAATACTGTTCGGAAGCTCGACAGGACAAACCTGACTTTGAAAAGGGCAAAAACAAAATTCAGCTTCCGCATCGCGACATGGAAATGACAAAGCGTCGCGACTCACCTAATAATATGAAGACACCACCGAACGCACTATTCTCTCAACACGTGTCCCCATCGTGGTACTCGCATCGCGATGCGTGGAGCATTGGCGTCGCTGCGCGCCGACCAAAATCTGCCTATAAATTGAAGAGTCCAGTAGAAAAAATTTTCATGCTTTCTTTCCGGATTCCTCTTTAGATTTTGGAGAGAGAGTGTCTTCTGTGTTTATTTATTTAAAGCTTTTTGTAATGTCTTTTTCTTTCAGTAATAAAATTACGGGTATGTTTAATTACAAAATGAGTAGTCGATGGGGTAATGGGTGAAGCTTTTATAATGAACACTTAGATCAATATCGCCTATATTATAATAAATAAATTATAATCTAATGATTAAAACTTGATTTACATCTAGATTAATTATTGACAATATTGGTTACCGCCTATATGGCTGGCTTTATCTTTCTGCCGACTATATGGCTGGTTTTATCTTTCTTCCGCTTATATGGATGGTTTTATCTTGCTACCACCTAAATGGATGGTTTTATACGATTTTGGCATAATTAAGTGCCATGGTAGGATTTGTTATAGACAAACGGTATCACCGCCTATATGGCCAGTTTTATACGGTATCACCGCCTTTATGGTTGGTTTTATGTTTTTGGCATACTTGGTACCTTGGCAGGACTAGTTATTGATAGAAATAACTACTGCCTTTATGGCTGGTTCTATATATTGGCATTATAAATTCCTGAGATAAATTAATTGGGTAACAAGGGCAATTTATATATTATAATTAAGTAAGATTTCTAGATTTGAAATATTAAAAGTGGATCCCCAAACTCCATCATTTCATTTTATTACTACATTTTCACTTAAACGTTTCCAACAAATCCAACAAATCAAACCATTTTCTTTTCACCATACTTATCATTCTATTTTACTAAATCTATTCCCTATGGATCAATCCCGGACTTATCGGGTTATTTTATTACTTCGACACTCTTATACTTGGGAGTAAAAGACAAATTTCTTAGCGTGTCAAGTTCTTGGCAGTTGCCGGGGAATATTTATTTAGTAGATATAATAATTTTTCTTTTTTTCTTTCATTTCTTTATTTTATTTTTTTAGTTTATTTTTTATTTTGTCATTAATTTCCTTTTTTGTAAATATTGTAATTGTTTTCTGTTTTATTTTTTTAGGTTGTATGAGACACTGGTCTCGATCATCCAGCGAATGACTAAACATAAAATTTCCATCACATTCATCGTTTGTTAAAATGGCTGAAAACCAAATTGAAAATCTACATGCCCAAGTTGAAAACCCAGTTAATCATGAAGAAAAAAGAGTCTCAGCATGAAGATCCTAATCATCCTAAGACACTCAGACAATTCATGAATCCTACTATGCAAGATCACCATCTTGCATTGTTTTTCCTCCAGAAACAACGCGTTTCAATTTTAAATCGAGTGTCATCAATCTCTTACCCACATTCCACGGTCTAGAATCAGAAAACCCTTATCAGCACCTAAGAGAGTTCGAAGAGTTATGTAACACTTGGACAGACAAAAATTGTAGTATAAATATAATTCGGTTAAAGTTTTGTCCCATTTCTCTAAATGATAAAGCTAAAATTTGGCTACAAAACCTTAGGTCAGGATCTATTAGAGCATGAGATGATTTACAAGAGCAGATTCTTAAAACGTTCTTTCCCCCTCATATGAAAAATTCCTTTAAGAGAAGAATCACCACATTCATATAAGAGTCGGGGGAAACACTTTACCAATGTTGGGAGAGGTATAAAGAGATGTTAAACATTTGTCCACATCACGAGTTTGAAACATGGAGGTTAGTTTCCCACTTTTAAGAGGGTTTAACACCCCAAGGTAGACAAGTAGTGAAGTGATGTATAACGGTGAGTTCAGGGACAAAGATCCCGAAGATGCACTAGATGTTGGACAATTATGACCCATAACATCACTATTTGTACAAATCATGGTGTTGTTGTACAAATTAACTATGTGACAAAGGAAATTTCCCTTTTATCATTTGTAATTAGATTACCAAGATGTATAAATGATGAAAGGTCCTTATGATCAGTTCCGGATTGAGATGATATGAGACAGTATCAATCCACGAAGGTTTAATCATTAAATATCCATAGTTAGAGTAATATCGAGATTGGACATTGATAATGCGTTAAAGACTAGTATTACACTTGTGCGCGTTGTGGGAGAATAACGACATAGTTCTCATATATTTGGGTATAGGATACTCATGCAAGTGTAATAGGAGGTTGTGTTTACCGATGGTACGGAAACAGCTTCGCTCTGGAGAGACCCCTCGGAATTCCATTGGTAGTATGACTATGTGTCTATGGAAGTCCGAATCAGGGTAGGTGTATTTGGTCTTAACATGAGACTTGCACCGCTAATACTTGCGACAATCAATACACTTTGGGTTTGGTCGTCCAGGGCTTTAACAGGTTCTGTGTACGCCTCTTCTGGGTATATTGAGAATCGTAGTGTATTGGGTGTGATGTCAAGACATAAGTATCACTCCAGTCATAGTGGAGATGATGGTCACGTAGGATACGGAACTGGTGCTCTTTATGTACTGCAGTCATTGGGATAATATGACTAGGTCATGATTATCCGATTATAGAGACTAGTTACCAGAGATCCGATATGTGCTTCGTACGGGGCAGACACAATTTCAGCCCCAGGCATTGCACGTGACATCCGATACTGGATCGAAATACGCAATACTACATATACTACGCCTGATATAGATCACATATTCCAGTAAGAATATTTCTGGAGAATTGGGTAGGCACAATGCTTTGTTAGATGCCAACCATGTCTTGTAAATCGGTAAAAACGTAGTACTAGGTACGTACGTGTTCGGATAGTCCGACGATCGGATTTACTGCCAACATATCCGGGGATCTCATGGGTTGCTTCCCGAAGATTCACCGATGACGTATGACTCGCACTTTATTAATATGGGATTAATTATAAGAGAGAGAAAATTAATCTGGGATTAATTACGGAGATATTTTTTCTGGGATAAAATATTATTTAAAGAGAGAGAACGATTAATTTGGAATTAATCGATAAAATAATATATTCGATATATTATACGAAATTGGATTTCGACGCGGAATTAAAATTAGATTTTAATTCGGGAAAACGAGTTTATTTAGAATTAATTCGTTAGCAACGTGAATAGTAATTTTGCTAGGCATAATTATTTAATTACGTCGCAACAGAAAATTCGTTAATTCAGAATTAGCGAACCCGAGCCGGGAGTGTTTGTGGGCGCACTCGCATTTCGAATTCAAGTGCGGCCCACAAGTCACATCAAGCGTCAAATCACTAGTCAATCGATTGATGTGATGTCTAGTCACTTTAAGTGATTTGACAACTTGTCATGAGTGATTGATGGTGGTAGTTGGTTGGCTTTAATGCCTTAACTTTTTGAAAGTGAAAAATTGGTATATGTTTTAATTGATTTTTTAAATCAATAAACCAATACACTTAACACAATTCTTTCTCTCTTTTCCTATCTCTCACGCCCAATGGGCCTTTTTTCTTCTTCTCTTTTTCTGGTTTTGCCGAGAACTAGATGAAGTGATAAGGAAATTTTGTGGCAAAAATTCCTAAGTGCTAGCACACATTCGGGGTCTTCCGAAGGTGATAGGGAAACCAACTTGTGAGCATGGAATCACCATTCGAAAGCTTGGAGCTTGGAGGACATCCATGGCCGAATTTTGGAGGAGAAAAAAAAGCCCACTACCGAGAGCTTCTAGGAGGAGCACAATGATTTTGTTCATCGCATCGCATAACCGATCAATATAAGTATGATTCCGCTGTACTTCTTGATGTATTCACATGTGTTTCATTGCTTGAATTGATCCTTGGGACTTAATAGAAACCCAACAATGGTATCTTGAGCCATTTTGAGCATGTAACTTGATTAGGGTAAAATTTGGGTAAATTAGATTTGAGCATGTTTGAGTGAAATTAATTGTTTGAGCATGCTTGTATATGAATGACTTGGAGATGTTTGTGATCAATTTATTGAAAAATGGATTGGATCATTTTTCCCCAAATTGTAGGCTTGGCCGAAACTTACTGCCCTTAAGAGTCATGGTAATTTTTTGATTTTTGATTCATTGGATGAGTTGAAATCATTTGGGAAATGTTGATTGAGATTTAATTGGATTGAATTTTGAATTGGACAAATAATCCCTAATTACCGTGGACTTGAAGCATGGAAATTGATATGATTTTTTGATTCAATTGTGTTGGACATAAGTTGATGATGATAAGCATAATTAATTTGGCTAATTGGTGTTTTGGAAATATTAATTTGGTTAATTAATTATGGCATACACTTTAGGTTAATTAAATTAGGAATTTTGGAATTTTGGTAATTTAATTAATTGGGCTTGTAAAGTTGTAATTGGTCTAAATGGGCTTGGTTGGGCCAAGTTTGGTTGGATCCAATTGGGCCCAAAACCATATCCATAAAGTCCAATTATGACTTAATGGACCTTTAATTTTAATTGGGCCTAATGGGCCTAAATTGGTTTCTTGGCAAATAAGGGTGATTCCTTAAATGGGCTTTGGTATTTGGGTTTGACCCATATTGACCAAAAGTCCATGCCTTCAGAAATTAATTTAAAGCCCATTGGACTTTAAATTAAATTAACATTGGATGTTAATCGGGCTTTGAGACCCGTAATGATTAGATTTAGAATCTAAGTAGTAAAGGTACATTAAAAAGTGTAAATATTTAATTTGGAATTAAATATAGAATTAGTATTAAATACAAATTAAATTGGATTTAATGTTGTAGTTTAATTTAATTCAAGAATTCATACTTTGAATACTTATTTGCAAAACGAGTTTGACTCGCTCAAAATCAAATCGTTGTTTGAACATTGGATGGTCATTAATGTCAGATTAATTAATTGGATTAGATTGATTGATAACATGCTTTTGTGAATACATGGATGCGATGTATGAATAATGTATATCGGATGGATATTAGATGGGTGAGGGCAATTTTGGAAATTATTGTAATAAATTTAGAATTTATTAAATTGGACCTGCGTGTCCAGCCTATTACCTTCTTACTCTTTGTATTTCTCTTCTCACCTATTCCCCTCAATGTAAATGAGGTTTCTTTAGAAGTGTTATGTAATCGGGTAGAAGTAATACTTGTGCTAGCGGAAGAGAGGAAATGGAGAGATTTGTTCTAGGAACAATGTGTTAAGTATTCATCCATATATCATTATTATATTATGAATATGCGCCTTATTATGTATTTAGAATGCATGTTTAAGGGTGTATGATGATGAGACCTAACAAAGATAATTAATTGGTTGCCAATTACGTGAAAAACCCTCACAAAATATGAAGCGTTTTTCCTTCCATTGAGTGATTCTAACTCAAGATCCAAGACTGACACTGGTTTGTTGGCCAAAGT
This sequence comes from Zanthoxylum bungeanum, assembly GCA_019454045.1. Classification (NCBI taxonomy): domain Eukaryota; kingdom Viridiplantae; phylum Streptophyta; class Magnoliopsida; order Sapindales; family Rutaceae; genus Zanthoxylum; species Zanthoxylum bungeanum. The sequence continues at coordinate 86,642 of SKCR01033605.1, read as the reverse complement.
CAAGACCTTTGTCCGTCGCGGATGTGTTTGAATCATGAAGGCTTTGTTCCATATCGGTGTCTTGTCCAATTGTGATTTGTTGGCCAAAGTCAAGATCATTTCTTGTCCATCGACATTGATTACCAAACTTTCCATGGTCAATGGGTTCCGCTTAACTGGGATCACTGAGTTTATTGTGCCAAAGCCAAGGCTTAGTTGATTCAGAGGAAAAAGGGTTAGGAAATATATTGGATATATTGGCATATATAAGAGATATGTTTCGGACTTGGATGTCCACCTACTGGATCTAGGAATTGGATGGGATCCAATTGATCTTAGAGATCTACCTAGTTAATTATCATACAATTTGTTGGCCAAAGTCAAGATTGTGTGTTATTTAACGGGAACCTAGCCCACTAGGAAACAAGGTTTCCCGAGTACTCCACAGAGGGTTAGAGGCTCACCGAAAAATAGTGGGAGGCAAGTATTAAATTTGCAATATTCGTTTAGTTACTTGCCATACGCGCTCATTTCAAATTTTTCGTCGAATAAATTAATATATTAGTTGGACTAATATTTAATGTGGTTTTAATTAACCAGTTGGACTGTATTCATACTATTTCATTTATAGTTGATTTTATAATTGGATATAGTAATCAATATAATTGAATTTAACCAATTAAATTATAGTTGATTATATAGTTGGACTATAGTAATCATTATATTTAATAGTACCTGAAATCGTTGATTGGATAGTTGGACTATAGCAATCAAGATAAATGAAAGATTAGTGTTTAAAACATAATCCTGGGTGAAAATGTATTTGAACGACTTTAATTTTCAAATTGGGAATAAAACTTCAGGATAGTCCTGGAAACTAAGAAGTTACATTATTTGATAAAATAACATCTTAGGCCTAAGCCCGGAGTTAAGCAAATAGTAGAACATGATATTTGGAATATTCATGTGATGATAACTTAAGTGCTTAATCCATTATGCTTGCCGCAAAGACTCCTTAATTTCTTAGTCAGAACTAAGGATTAGATCATTATAGTATGATAATGAAATTGAAGGATCTTCATAGATCGATCCTTAGATCTTAGAAGTACTAAATTGCAATAGAAAACTCTTTGAGAGTTAATGGCTATACTCAAGGAGACAAAGCCAGAGTTTGCAATAAGGCAAGTAGCGCAAGGCGCACCTTACTTCAACATTCTTGAAGGCCAAGGCTTGGCCAAAGGCTTCTGGGGTGTGGAAAAGGGGCAGAGGTAATGTCATTATAATCTTCTAGGAAGACAAAGGACATATCCCAAGATGTCTGCCTAAAATGTGGCAAACGGGGACACGGAAGCGTGACTGCCATATGGACAAGGCAGACTTGAAGGAATTGAAGACGATGCAAGGCTCCGACTTCAAGAATGTTTGTTATAAAAATGTTCACTACTAGTATTAAAATTGGATTTTAGATACTAGATGTGACACATAAATACGTACCGGTGTGCAGAATCTGCTGACAAGCAGGCTACTGACTTCAATTGAGATTTATCTGCGAATCAGAAACGGGACGACAGTCGCTGTTTTAACTGTAGAATCCTAAGTTTAGGAACTACCCTTTGGGTGTGTACTTAAATTAGGAAACTGTTAGAATGTAACTAGTTTGACTAGAAACATTATCTCTATATCAGGGTTTAACCCGTTGCGGGTATACCTTTATATTCTAGAACACTAAAGTTGTTCATTTTATAAAGATGATATTGAGATAACACATTAGATGTGAATAACAGTATTTATATTTTTTTTTTTTGGATAAAGTAAGTATTATAACCAAAAGAAAACTATACAAAGAGCAAAGGGGCATACCCCAGGCAACTAGAGAGGACAAGCCCTCCTAGAAGAAAAGCCGAAAGGCTACAAGCAAAAGAACAATCAGAAGATGTCAACGGGCAAGTGCCAAGAAAATTGAAGCCATTTATTGTCATAAGATGGTTTCACCTTACGTAAAAGGCTAGCACGGTTCCGAACATCAAAGACAATATCATAAATGAGAGTAGAAACAGGCCGAAAAGGCATATCATGAGTGCGAGCATTCCTCTCCCTCCAAATATGGTAGACTGTCGCGGCAAAGGACAGACGCACCAGAAGGTGACATAGAGAGGCATCAGTGAACTGACATAACCACTCAACAGAATGACGCCAATCCCGGCGAGTCCAATCTATCCCACACATAGCCAGCACAAACGACCAGACCTTCGAAGAGAAGGTGCACTAGAAGAAAAGATGATCAGTGTTCTCACTTGAACAACCATAGAGAATACAACGCGAGCAAGTAGAGATACCAAACCTCATCAAACAATCCTGGGTACAAAGGCCTCCCTGAATAGACATCCAAAGTAAGAAGGAATGGCGGGGAATAGCCTTCCGGAACCAAACAACTCGAGACCAAAGCAGCAAATTTCCCCTAGAACGCATGGCGTTCCAGGCACTACCACCAGAAAATCTCCCCCTTTTATCATCCTCCCAAATCAGCACGTCCTCCCGCAAACTAGAAGGCGACGGAAGCTGGGACTGAGCCAAGTCAACAAGGGCAGCAGACCTAGATGGGGGCCAACGCCAAGTAGAATCAGAGATAATGGAAGCAACTGTGGCCATCCTATCCAAGCCAGAGTCATAAATCACTCTCTCACCCATCGTGTCCACAATTGGGCCCAGAGGATGCCAGTAATCAAACCACAATAAGTTTCTCACCATTCCCAATCCTTACTCTCATCTGCCGCCGGGACCAAGAACGAAGCTCCAAGATCTTACGCCAACTCCAAGAGCAATCAGTAGGACATGGGACCTCCCAAAAACTTCTCCCCCTCAACAAATAAGAGTGGACCCAATTCGACCAAGATGAAACCTGGCCAGAACAAAGAAACCAAATGTGCTTAACAATAGCCACTCTATTCCAAGTATCCAAACTCTTAATCCCCAGCCCCCCTTCTTTAAAGGTAAACAAACTCTACTCCAAGCCACTCTCGCCCCATTAGAGGTAAGCGCACTACCCTTCCAAAGGAAAGAACGCAGAATCGTCTCCACCTTCCTAATAACAGACTTAGGAAGAATAAATAAGGAAGATCAATAAACTTGAATGGAGAACAAAACCGACTTAATAAGCTGAAGCCGACCCGCAAAAGAGAGAAACTTACTACTCCAACTCTTAGCACGCATAACAATACGATCCACAAGAGAAGCACAATCTGAGGCCCGAAGCTTAGTAGAGATCAATGGGACTCCTAAGTACCCAAAACAAGACGCAGTTGGCCCTGAATGGTAGAAGAGATACCAGAAGAGAAGAAATGACTTTTAGCTGGATTCGGGATCAAACCTGATAAACCACTGAACTGCCCGAGACAATCCTTGATCAAGGAAACCGAGGAAGCATCTGCTTTACAAAAAATCATAAGGTCATCCGCAAAGCAGAGATGAGTAAGACGGTCCTTAGAACACCGCCAGTGGAACTTGAAACCCGGATTAAGAGCCATATTACGAAGAAGACCTGACAGAACTTCCATAGCCATAACAAAGAGATAAGGAGACATATGATCACCTTGTCGCAACCTACGACCCCCAGAGAAAAAACCATGCAACTCTCCATTAATAGACAAAGAAAACCTGGTAGTAGTCATACATTCCTGAATCCAACCCACCATCCTCTCAGGAATACCAAAAGTCCGCAACACCTCAACCAAGAAATCCCAACGAACAGAGTCATAAGCTTTCATCAAGTCAATCTTAAGAGCACATCTCGGGGAACTACCAGTCCGGTGATAATTCCGAACCAATTCCTGACATAAAAGAATATTGTCGCTGATACGCCGTCCCGCAACAAAAGCAGATTGATTATGACTGATCACCGAAGGAAGGATAACCTTGATCCTATTCGCAATAAGCTTAGCAATACACTTGTAAATAGTATTGCAGCAAGAAATAGGCCTATAATCCTTAACCTGAGAAGGGTTAGGAATCTTAGGAATCAGAGCAATATAAGTAGCATTAACCTGCTTCAAGAGACGCCCAGAAGAAAAGAAAGAGTGAATAGCACCAAGAACATCATTCCCAACAATATTCCAAGACTTCTTGAAGAAACCCGAAGTAAACCCATCTAGGCCTGGAGCTTTATTATCCTTCAACACGAAAAGGACAGCCTTAATCTCCTCGTCTGAAACCTCCCGGGAAAGAGTCTCACTCTGCTCGACAGTCACATGTCTAGAAATGGCAGATTGAATGGCCCCCCTATAAATAAATCTCAAACATATAATAGGACAAACAAATAGCTGAAACTGATTTAATCAGTTGAGTCTTATAAGTTGCATTGTTGTCTGGGACACAATTAACAAGACTCGTATATCCACACTTTCGAAGAGTGGGTATTAGGACAAATTTGATTCCATTCAAATGATGTCTACGAATCTAGTTTATTAGGCAAAGTGCCTAAAACACCTTATACTTGGTAAAAGTACAAGTGCCACCGATCTGTTAGCCCTCGTTCATAGTGACGTAAGTGGGCCCATTTCTAGCTAGGCTAGAGGTAGATATGAATGTTTCGTGACCTTTACGGATGTGGCATCGCGTTATGGTTATGTGTTTCTAGTGAAACACGGATAGGAAACTTTTGATGAATTCAAAGAGTTTCGACACGAAGTAGACAAACAGATCGGCTAAAGTATTAAACACCATGATTGGACCATGATGAAAATACTTAAACAATAAGTTTCTCAAATACTTGAAAGAGTATAGTATTCTTTCAATGAAGACTCCTCCCGGAACACGTCAGTTTGATGGTGTGTCTGAACGGAGAAACCGAATTTTGTTAGACATGATAAGGTTAATCATGAGTCAATCTGAACTACCATTTCCTTCGACAAATACGCATAAACAGTGCAGAACTTATTTTGAATAAGGTTCCATAAAAATCTGTTTGACAGACTTCATATTAGATATGAACAGGAAAGAAACCAGGTTTTCTCATTCCTGATGATTTGGGAATGCTAGGCATAAGTTTGGATAATACCAAACTAAAACCCAAATCGGATAAGTGCCTAATAATGGTTATCCTAGGGAAAACAAAGTATAATACTTAGACAACTCACAAGAGAACAATTTAATTGTTGCTCACCATGCGGTTTTCCTAAGAGGAATACCTATATGCAGTGGTAAGTGGGAGGAAAGTAAAACTCGATGAAAATCAGAGTAATACTGTTCTAGGCACCGATTCCTTAATGGAACACAAACAATTCATCAGGATGAAACTATACCAATAATCTTTGAATACACAAGAACCGCATAAGTCGGAGAGAATTAGAAAACAACCTGGGAGGTATGGGTTTCTGATCTCACCTCATAAAGATGTCAATCTGATTGAGGAACACGAACTGACTACGTATAAGGAAGTGATACAAGGTATCGACTCCCTAATATGGCAAAGTGCCATGAAGTCCAAAATGGATCCCATGTATATCAACTAAGTTTAGATACTAGTTGTTGTACCGGAAGGCATTGTGCCTATTGTTACTATATAAGTCTTCAAGGAAGACATACATGGAAGGCAAAATACCAACGTACTAATCTAGGCTTGTAGCGAAAAGGTATCGTTATCGACATTGTGTCGATTACGACGAAACCTTTTAACTGTTGCCACGATAAATCCATTTGGACAATGCTTGCTAATGCTGCATGTTTCATTTATGAAATATGGCAGCTGAATGCCAAAACCGCTTTCCTTAACGGAAACCTTTTAGAGGATGTTTACAACATCCTGACGGTTTTATCGTACCAAAACAAGCAAACAATGTTTGCAAGTTATTCTATCCATGTATAGATTGAAGCAAACATTGCGTTCTTGGAACCATCATTTTGATGTAATCATAATGGTGTATGATTTAATTCAAAATGAAAATGATTCTTGTGTATATAAGGAGGTTAGAGGGAGCGCACTGACAGTGAATGTTCTAAATAATGATGACATATCATTTCTTGGAAATGATATTCCCATAATACTATCGGTGAAAGCCTGGCTTTCATGAAAATTCTCCGTAGAATTCTTGGGAGAAACAACCTTTATTCTAGGAATAAGGATCTAGTAGGAAAGATCTAAAGGTTGTTGACACTCTCCGAGGACTCATACATTGAAATAAATGTACGCGACCTGGTGTCTCATACGCTTTGAGCATATAGAGTCACAATTTGGCCAATCCATGTGATAGTGACTGGATTGATGTTAATAACATCCTTATGTATCTTAGATGAACTAAGGATCCTGTCTTGTACTATGAAGATGGAAAACTTGAAGTGACTGGGTTCACTGTTGCAAGTTTCCTAACCGATAATAACGACTATAAGTCATAATAAAAGGTACTATACAGTTTGAATAACGGAACAGTGAGCTGGAAATCTTCCAAGCAAGATACTGTTGTCGAATAAACAACACAAGCGGGTTATTGCTGCAGCTGAAGCAGAAATAGAAGCCATTTGGGTCGATAATAATCCTAATCAAATTAGGAGTAGTTCTATTAGAAGCTGAGCTAGGTTACATCACAGGCTAAAGAATTAATGGTCTCATCAATGATCCAGATATATACTTCAATATTCATCTGATTCGTTCGGATCATACATCATGGCGATGTGATGATCGAATAAATCACATCAGATGATATTACTACAAATCCGCTGACGAAAGCCTTTTCTCAGCAGAAGTTTGAGCGAACCGTATATAGTTCGGGTGTAGGACACTTGAGTGATTGGCTATAGGCCAAGTGGGAGATTGTTGGACAATTATGACCCATAACATCACTATTTGTACAAATCTTGGTGTTGTTGTACAAATTAACTATGCGACAAAGGAAATAGCCCTTTCATCATTTGTAATTAGATACCAAGATGTATAAATGATGAAAGGTCCTTATGATTAGTTCCGGATTGAGATGATATGAGACAGTATCAATCCACGAAGGTTTAATCATTAAATATCCCTAGTCAGAGTATTATCGAGATTGGACATCGATAATGCGTAAAAGACTAGTATTACACTTGTGCGCGTTGTGGGAGCATAATGGCGTAGTTCTCATATATTTGGGTATAGGATACTCATGCAAGTGTAATAGGAGGTTGTGTTTACCGATGGTACGGAAATAGCTTCGCTCTGGATAGACCTCTCGAAATTCCATTGGTAGTATGACTATGTGTCTATGGAAGTCCGAATTAGGGTAGGTGTATTTGGTCTTAACTTGAGACTTGCACCGCTAATACTTGCGACAATCAATATACTTTGGTTTTGGTCATCCATGGCTTTAACAGGTTCTGTGTACGCCTCTTCTGGGTATATTGAGAATCGTAGTGTATTGGGTGTGATGTCAAGACGAAAGCATCACTCCAGTCATAATGGAGATGATGGTCACGTAGGATACGGAACTGGTGCTTTTTATGTACTGTAGTCATCGGGATAATATGACTAGGTCATGATTATCCGATTATAGAGACTAGTTACCAGAGATCCAATATGTGCTTCGTACGGGGCAGACACAATTCCAGCCCCAGGCCTTGCATGTGACATCCGATACTGGATCGAAATACGCAATACTACGTATACTACGCCTGATATAGATCACATTTTCCAGTAAGAATATTTCTGGAGAATCGGGTAGGCACGGTGCTTTGCTAGAAGCCAACCATGTCTTGTAAATCGGTAAAAACGTAGTACTAGGTACGTACGTGTTCGGATAGTCTGACGACCGGATTTACTCTGCCAACATATCAGGGGATGTCATGGGTCGCTTCCTAATGATTCACCGATGACGTATGACTCGCACTTTATTAATCTGAGATTAATTATAAGAGAGAGAAAATTAATCTGGGATTAATTGCGGAGATATTTTATCTGGGATAAAATATTATTTAAAGAGAGAGAGAACGATTAATTTGGAAATAATTGATAAAATAATATATTCGATATATTGTACGAAATTGGATTTCGACGCGGAATTAAAATTAGATTTTAATTCGGACGAACGAGTTAATTTAGAATTAATTCGTTAGCGACGTGAATAGTAATTTTGCTACGCATAATTATTTAATTACGTCACAACGGAAATTCGTTAATTCAGAATTAGCGAAACCGAGCCCGGGAGTGTTTATGGGCGCACTCGCATTTCGAATTCAAGTGCGGCCCACATGTCACATCAAGCGTCAAATCACTAGTCAATCGATTGATGTGATGTCTAGTCACTTTGAGTGATGATTGACAACTTGTCATGAGTGATTGATGGTGGTAGTTGGTTGGCTTTAATGCCTTGACTTTTGAAAGTGAAAAATTGGTATATGTTTTAATTGATTTTGGAAATCAATAAACCAATACACTTAACACAATCTTTCTTTCTCTATTTTCCTATCTCTCACGCCCATGGGCCTTTTTTCTTCTTCTCTTTTTCTGGTTTTGCCGAGAACTAGATGAAGTGATAAGGAAATTTTATGGCAAAAATTCCTAAGTGCTAGCACATATTCGGGGTCTTGCGAAAGTGATAGGGAAACCAACTTGTGAGCATGGATTCACATTCGAAAGCTTGGAGCTTGGAGGACATCCATGGCCGAATTTTGGAGGAGAACAAAAAGCCCACTGTCGAAAACTTCTTGGAGGAGCACAAGGATTTTGTTCATCGCATCGTATAACCGATCAATGTAAGTATGATTCCGCCGTACTTCTTGATGTATTCACATGTGTTTCATTGCTTGAATTGATCATTGGGACTTAATAGAAACCCAACACTAGATTACCTAGAGTACATAGCAGAGAATACACAACAATGTGATACAATTGGTACCTATGAGTCATCTGTGAAACCATAACCATCTGGTAGATGTATGTTTAACCTTAGGGAAGACCATGACCTTGCTGCCAAGTATGCATCTCATTATAAAAAAATTGAGGCTTTAGAAACAGGGAATAGTGATCATGTCAAGTCAGTTCAGGAAGTCATATGTCATATCTGTAGTTCAAATGAACATGTCACATAAGTTTTCTCATCCTTACCAACCCTGAAAGAATGTCTCCATGACCAAGTTAATTTCATAAACACATTCAACAGACCAAATCCAAACCCATACTCACAAACCTATAATTCTGGTTAGAGAAACCATCCAAACTTCATTTGGAGTAATGATAACCAAGCACAATCCTCACAATAACATCCCCAGGTTCACCAGAATTTCTGAAATTCCCAGAATTATGTACCATATGTCCCACCACCTAGGAAAAACATAGAGGATACCTTGAATGCATTCATGGAAAAACAGGAAGCCGTCAATAACCAAAATACACAAACGATGAATGATTTAAGAGAAAATTTTGCTAAAATTACATCTGCATTAACCATTAATGAGATAGGAAAGTTTCATCCATAACCACAATCAAATCCCAAGAGTCATTTAAATTCTCACAATGGTAGTTCTGGAAATCGACACTTAGACCAAGTCAAATCTGTTATTAGTCTTCGTAGTGCTAAGGACATCCACGAACCTATTCTTGAACCTCGCAAAGCTAAGAATAAAAGAGATTCAGAGGGTAAGGAAGGGGTTGATGAGCCATTACCCATCATTGATAATAATAATTTGTCACATACACCTTCATTCCCTCAAGCATACAAAACAAAGAAATTGAACCATCCTCCAGAAATTTATGAAATATTCAAACAGGTAAAGGTCAATATTCATTTGTTAGATGCCATCCAACAAATACCATCTTATGCCAAATTTCTGAAAGATCTGTACACCGTTAAAAGAAAACATCAGGTAAGAAAGAAAGATTTTCTAGCTGAACATGTAAGTTCCATTCTTTCAACCAATAATGCATTAAAATACAAAGACCCTGATTGTTCAACTATTTCTTGCATTATTGGAAATAAAAACATTGACCATGCTTTGCTTGATCTTGGAGCTAATGTAAATTTACTTCCATTTTTGGTTTACCAACAAATTCAAATTGGTGAGACAAAACCAAACTCAACTACTCTTTTACTTGTCGATAGATCAGTTAAGGTACCAAAAGGAATTGTGGAAGATGTGTTATTGCAAATCGATAAATTGATATATCCTGTGGATTTTATTATTTTAGAAACACAACCTGTGGCAGACAGTTATAAGCTAATCCTTGTAATACTTGGTCATCCATTTTTAACAAGAGTTAACGCTTTAATTAATTGCAGGAATGGAATCACGAATCTTTCTTTTGGCAACATGACATTAGAGCTAAATATTTTTAACATGTGCAAACAACCATATGATGAAGATAATGAAAACGAAAGCGTAAAATCAATTGAACCTATTGTGGATGAGCATATTCAAGGGAATTATCTGATCCCACATAATTTTTTTCTGCTAATTTTGTTGTGTCATGTGCACAAATAGATTCAGATATTACTAATGATTTTTTACTTGACTCTACACATGTATTGGAAGACGATGGAAAGATCCAAAATTTGAAAGAACTGGGAACACTGGAAGAAGGAAAACCCGAAGAAGCACCCAATTTGCAGTTAAAATCTTTGCCAGAAGGACTGAAATATGCATTTCTAGAAGATAATCAAATTTACCCTGTGGTAATTTCTTCTTCTCTCATAAGCGATCAACAAGGTAAACTTTTAAAAGTGTTGAAAGAACATAAACTGGCAATTGGATGGACTCTAAGAGACATAAAATGTATTAATCCATTAATATGCACACACCAAATACATTTAGAAGATAATGTTAGGACATATCATCAACCTCAAAGAAGATTAAACCCTCACATGAAAGAAGTAGTAAAAACAAAGGTCCTTAAACTTCTTGATGCATGCATTATCTATCCTATTTTTGATAGTAAGTGGGTAAGTCCTACACAGGTTATACCCAAAAAGTCTGGAATTACTGTTGTAAAAACTGATAAAGGAGATATAATCCCAACTCGTATTTCATCTAGTTGGCGTATGTGCATTTATTATAGAAAACTAAAGGACGCAACTAGAAAAAATCATTTTTCTTTACCATTTCTTGATCAAATTTTGGAAAGAGTAGTTGGACATCCATACTATTATGTTCTTGATGGTTACTCGGGTTATTATCAGATTCCCATTGCTTTAGAAGACCAGGAAAATACCACATTCACATGTCCTTTTGGAACATTTGCATTTAGGAAAATGCCTTTTGGACTTTGTAATGCACCTGCAACATTCCAACGATCCATGTTAAGCATATTTAGTGACATGGTTGAACACTGTTTAGAGGTATTTATGGATGATATAACTATTTTTGGGAATTTATTTCATAATTACTTGAATAATATGGAAAATATTTTGAAAATATGTGAAGAAAAAGAACTTCTGTTAAATTGGGAAAAATGCCATTTCATGACTAATTCATGAATTATTTTGGACACAATGTGTCGTCTAAAGGTATTGAGGTTGACAAGGTAAAAATAGAGGTAATTTCTAAATTACCATCACCAAAAACAGTCAGGGACATTCATTCTTTTTTAGGACATGTAGGATTTTATAGGAGGTTCATTAAAAACTTTAGTACCATATCCAGACCTTATGTAACCTCTTATTAAAAGATGCAATATTTGAATGGACATAAGAATGTCAAAAATCATTCGAAGCAATTATCAGTCTTTTGACTTATGCTCCTATTATGCAATCCATTTATTGGTCCTTGCCTTTTGAGATAATGTGTGATGCTAGTGATTATGCAGTTGGTGTAGTGCTAGGACAGAGAAATGAAGGTAAGCCGTATGTAATATATTATGCAAGTAGAACTTTAAACAGTGCGCAAATGAATTAAACTACCACATAAAAAGAACTACTTGTTGTAATATTTGCATTGGATAAATTTCGATACTATTTAATCGGTTCTTCAACCGTTGTTTACTCTGATCATAATGCTGTTAGATATTTGATGTCTAAACAGGATGCCAAGCCAAGATTAATACGATGTATCTTATTGCTTCAAGGATTCAATCTCACAATCAAAGACAAGAAATGGGTAGAGAACGTGGTTGCAGATCAGTTATCGAGACTCACAAATGAGTCACTAATTGGTACCACTCCCATCAATTAATGAGTCACTATCAAGATACCTCCAGACTAATTGGTACCACTCCCATCAATTCATTCTTGTTGGCTCCAGTCTGGAGGATTTTTGAAAGTCCCATCAATAATTGGTACCACTCACAAATGAGTCACTAAACAGGATGCCAAGCCAAGATTAATACGATGTATCTTATTGCTTCAAGGATTCAATCTCACAATCAAAGACAAGAAATGGGTAGAGAACGTGGTTGCAGATCAGTTATCGAGACTCACAAATGAGTCACTAATTGGTACCACTCCCATCAGTTATCGAGACTCACAAATGAGTCACTAATTGGTACCACTCCCATCAATGATTCACCATTCATTCTTGGTATGCTAATATTTTCGATTTTCTTGCAACATGAAAGATACCTCCAGACTGGAGCCAACAAGATAGGATGAAATTTTTTACCGAAGTCAAAAGATTCTATTGGGATGATCCATATCTGTTTAAATGGTGCCCTAATCATATTTTCAGAAGATGCATACCAGACAATTAGATTAGTGGTGTTATTCAGTTTTGTAATTCAGAAGCATGTGGAGGCCATTTTTCATCTAAGAAAACCGCTGTAAAAATCTTACAGTGTGGATTTTATTGGCCCACCATTTTTAAAGATACACACACTTTCTGCAAAACTTACGAAAAACTGTCAAAAGTTGGGATCCATTTCAAAAAGAAACATGATGCCTTTAAATCCCATCCTTATCGTCGAAATCTTTGATTGTTGGGGGATAAATTTCATGGGCCCATTTCCACCATCATTTTGATTTTTATATATTTTAGTTGCAGTCGATTATGTTTCAAAATGGGAGGCAATTCCTTGTCGGAACAATGATCATACAATTGTGATCAAATTTTTAAAAGACAACATGTTGAGTCGATTTGGAATCCCTCGGGCCATCATAAGTGATGGAGGTAAACACTTTTATAATAGACACTTTGAGTCCTTAATGAAAAAGTATAGAGTCACACATAAATTTTCCACCTCCACCCCCAGAAAAACGGACAAGTTGAATTAGCGAATAGGGAAATTAAACAAATTTTATAAAAAACGGTTAACCCAAATCGTAAAGATTGGTCTCTTCGACTAACTGATGCACTCTGGAATATCGAACAGCTTTCAAAACATTTTTGGGAATGTCCCCCTATCGTCTAGTTTATGGAAAACCTTGTCATTTTCCTATAGAACTTGAGCATAAAGCATTTTGGGCTATTAAAACATTCAATTCAAACCTTGAAAATACTGGTCATGAACGTAAATTGCAACTAAATGAACTTGAAGAGTTAAGGAATGATTCATATGATAACACAAAATTCTTAAAGCTAAAACTAAGGCCTTTCATGATATTCGAATTTCACGAAAAATATTTGAAGTTGGTCAAAAGGTTTTGCTTTTATAATTCTCGACTTCATTTATTTCCTGGAAAATTAAAATCTAAATGGAGTGGCCCATTCATTGTGAAACAAGTTTACCCATATGGAGCTATTGACATTGAGAATCCTAGGGATGGTGATGTATTTAAAGTAAATGGACATCGTTTGAAACCTTTTTTAGAGTGCTCAAAATTTCAAGAAATTTTTTTCCTGTCAAACCCAGTATACATTGATTGATGTAGTTTCTTTTATTTATGTTTAATATTTATGTAATTTCCATTATCTTAGTTTTGCAGCATTTTTGTTTTTTATTTTTTATCTCACACCTCAGTAAAGCAGCGGATAACGGTACTCCGTGACTCATAGTCAGTTATTTCAATTTCTTAAAATTACTGATACCCTACAAACCAAAACATGGAAGAAACTCTAGCAAACCTCCGCAAACATTTTCCTTCTCTTCCCCAAAATGCTCTAACAAAAATTTACAAAGCACGCACAGAAAGAATGAGACTTCTTATGATTCATGGTATTCCTAGTGATATTCGTTGGGTAATTGAAGCAAGAGTTCGCTTGGCAGGTGAGTCATCTTACTCCTTCATTCCTTACATGCCTGGTTCAGGGAAAAACATATATGCTAAAAAACTAAGAGCAAAACAATTAGGTGTTTATTATAAATGTGCACGCTGCACGTGCAACACTCGTTGTCGTTCTTTAGGAATGATGTCTGATAATCACGAAGATAAAATTCAATTCATTAGAGATGGACTGAGTAAGGAGCCTTTTGATGATATATCATTGACTCTTGAGACGCATCCTAGTGGATATGTTCATCATGAAATTCGCAGATTACACACATAATTTCAAAAAGAAAGACAGCAATACAGTCTCAGAAATCTGACTTTAAAAGATCATGTTTGCCAATTTATAAGAAATTTGGATGGGAAACCTATCCTCGACCCATAGAGGGCGTTCAAGCCCTTACTGGACGTAAAACTAGAGGAAGATGTGAGCCACAATCACAACTACCAGTATATATATATTTTTTTAATTATTGCATTGATTTCCTTTACTTTAAATTAATGTTTTGATTTACTTTTTACCAACATTATCTAACCTTTTTGTTCACGATCTATTTTCCTAATAATTGTCATTTTGTAGGTATTAGTGCATTTATCACTCACCCTTTTTAGTATCTATAAATTCAGCTCGTCACTTCTCTCTATTCAACACATCTAGATAAGGGTGATAACACAAATAGAGACAACTTCAAAATGACGATTCACTAATATCTGTGTGTTTTGTGGAACTAGCTCCGGAACTTAACAATAATTTGTTGAGGCTGCAAGAGAATTGGGTAGAGTTATGGAAAACATAAACATGCACTTAGTATATGGCGGTGGCAATCTTGGATTGATGGGGTGTATTTCAAAAGTTGTACAATAAGGTGGCAGTCAAGTTTTGGGGATCATTCCAAAACCCTTAACAAAGGACAACATCCTCGGAAAATCAAATGGAGAAGAATGTATTGTCCCAGGTATGTCTGAAAGACTCACTGAAATGATCAATCATGTTGATGTTTTCATTGCTTTACCAGGTGGGCTAGGAACGTTGGAAGAAATATTCACAGTTGAGTCATGGGCAAACTTGAATATTCACCAAATACCCATTGGGTTGTTTAATGTTAATGGATTTTTTGACTTTCTTTTTGTAGTTCTTAAAGATGCCAAAAGAATTGGGTTTATTTCAAAACCGGTAAGAGATATCTTCCTAACTGCAAGAAAAGCTGATGATTTAATTAACCAACTCTTAGCTTATGAACCAAGAATCAACCTTATTCTTTCCAAGTTGAACTGGTCTAGTAATGATTATGGCAAAATGCGCAAAGTAAACATGGACCTTAATCCGTAATCTTTAGTTGTCGCTGTAACTGTCAATTCCACAACAACCAGGTGATATCTTCTAAACTCTACTTCTATTTCTTTTAACATTGGGGATAATATCTCATTTTGGTTGGGGGGAGGGATAGTTTACTAGACAATTTTCATGTTTCATTGATGTTTTTAATAAAAAAAAAAAGTTTTTACTTTTTTGTTATTTTGTGTGTAAAAATATATATCCATATATATACACACAAACTAACAAAAAATTTACTTTCTAAATTAAGTGGAATTGTTTTTCAGAGGTGGCTGTGTAAGAATTCGTAACAAGTTATTTATTGATCCTTTCTTTTTGAATCATTTAAATTTGTGAATTCTCCATAACATTGATTAAATTTGATCTTTATATGCTCATCCGACAGATATTATCAACAACATGGTAACATATGATCATGGGTGGTAAGTGAAAATTCTGAATATTCAGTTCTCCAGTCTGTTGGAGGTAACACCTAAAGGAAGTGAAATTGATATATATCTTTATATATTAAAAAAAATGGAGTTTTAATAAGTTCGTTTTCGTAGTCTTTTTAACTCGAGCAATTAAGTCCGTAGGGGTGTCTTAACACTCAGTACCCTAAGGCCAACTGGTATAGGAATTACTGGCCCAAAGCTCGTTACAAAGAAAGCTTAAAGGAATTAGACACTTTTTATCTGAGATCCGAGCAATTAAGTCTGTAGGGGTGTCTTAACACCTAGTGCCCTAAAACCAACTGGTTTGGGAGTCATTGGCCTAAAGTTCAATACATGGATTAAAGATATGTTTTGGACATTTTTTATCTGAGATCCGAGCAATTAAGTCTGTATGGGTGTCTTAACACCTAGTGCCCCAAAACCAACTGGTTTGGGAGTCACTGGCCCAAAGTTCGATACATGGATTGAAGATATGTTTATAAATAAACTTTCACTGCCAAAATATGTAAACTCTAATATAATTTAAGGACAAAAATTTTACTCTCTTTTCAATAAATACCTGTGATATTGTGGGCACAATAGATTGATTAATACCTTATTTTATGAGTATATGGAAGAATGGTAAAAAGTACATGAGAAGTCATTTATTCGATCATTTAGAAAGAAAGAAAACAATTGTTGACTTAGATAAGAATTTTTATTTAAGATTATGCTTGAATTACTAGGGACTAGTAATAAGCTGGTTGGGGGTGTGATGAATACTAAAAAGTGCATAGTTATTATACGATAACTCAATCATTTTACACTTATAGTTTCACTAATCCCCATAAATTTCCACATTTGTGAAATAATATTTTAAGTTATGTTTTGAGTGTTTTTATTGTGTTATTTGATAGGTAAAATACTTCTCGGAAGCTTGACAGGACAAACCAGACTTGGAAAAGGGCAAAAATGGAAATTCAGCTTCCGCATCGCAACACAGAAATGACGGTGAGTCGCGACGCACCTAATAAAATAAAGACACCGCCGAATGCGCTACTCTAAACACGTGTCCCCATCGTGGCACTCACGTCGCGACGCGTGGAACCTTGGCATCGCGATGCGCCGACCAAAATCTGCTTATATATTAAAGCATCCAGCAGAAGAAATTTTCATACTTTCTTTCGTATTCCTCTATAGATTTTTGAGAGAGAGTGTCTTGTGTGTTTATTTATTTAAAGCTTTTTGTAATGTCTTTTTCTTTCAGTAATAAAATTACGAGTATGTTTAATTACAAAATGAGTAGCTAATTTCTTTTCGCTGGGGTAATGGGTGAAGCTTTTATAATGAAAACTTAGATCAATCTCGCCTATATTGTAATAAAAAAATTGTAATCTAATTATTAAAAATTGATTTAGATCTAGATTAATTATTGACAATATTGGTTACCGCCTATATAGCTGGTTTTATCTTGCTACCGTCTATATGGCTGGTTTTATCTTTCTACCGCCTATATGGCTGGTTTTATCTTGCTACCACCTATATGGATGGTTTTATATGATTTTGGCATAATTAAGTACCTTGGTAGGACTTGTTATAGACAAACGGTATCACCACCTATATGGCTGGTTTTATATGGTATCACCACCTTTATGGCTGGTTTTATGTTTTTAGCATACTTAGTACCTTGGCAGGACTAGTTATTGACATAAATGACTACCGCCTTTATGGCTGGTTCTATATATTGGCATAATTAATTCCTGAGATAAATTAATTGGGTAACAAGGGCAATTTATATATTATAATTAAGCGAGATTTCTAGATTTTAAATATTTAAAGTGGATCCCCCAACTCCAACATTTCATTTTATTACTACATTTTCACTTAAATATTTTCAACAAATCAAACCATTTTCTTTTCGCCATACTTATCATGCTATTTTACTAAATCTATTCCATGTGGATCGATCCCGGACTTACCGGGTTATTTTATTACTTCGACAATCTTATACTTGGGAGTAAAATACCATTTTTTTTAGCGTGTCAATTGTTTAGTAAAGAATATGCATGTAAAGAGTTATAAGTGTTCATTTCTAAAGTTGTAATGTATAGTGAATTTGGATATTTAATTTGAAAAGCATTATGCATTTATGAGATTGAGTTGGGCATCGGTTCCATGCATGATTTTATACATAAGATGAATTTAATATTGTTAGAAAGTCAGAAGCTCAGGGGGATAGTACGACCTATTCCCTGCCGGTAACATCTCCCGAATTGGGGATGTTACAATTCCGAGTCAAAACGGATTTAAGGTCGGACATTGCGAGGGGTTAATGCGGCCTTAAATCATTCCCAGTGTCTTATACTGAGTGGCAACTCATTTACTATCCGGTTAGTCCTCTGTGGGCTATCCGTACTTTTTACAGGCTTCGAGCCCAACAATATCATGGTTGCCGACGTATTAGGCATAGCGATAAACCATACTTCACTCCTACATCAAGAAATTGAAATGAGGTTTCTAGTAAACCCCGATACAAAATAAACTTTATTTAGAATTAAAATTTATTATTCTCTACATAGAGCTTTATTTCTCTAAATATTGATACTGAAACTAAAGTGTCATTCGCAACCCTGAAAGTAAAGTCATCATCAACAAGTCTTTTGTAAGAATCAAGCCTCTGTATAAAATAATAAATTTGATTAATCACTCCTGAATCAATTATTCAGAGTGATAAATCATTTTCAACTAAACAAGATTGAGTAACAAATAAATACGATTTACCTTTTGTCTTCTGCTTCAGCTCTTCTATATACTACTTTTTCAATCCCACAAAGGAATCATTTTCCTTTTGGCTTTTTCTGGGTGGAGCTCTTCTTATTTCTTTGATTGATGTTTGGCTTGTTCTTTTTACCATTATTCCCTGTTGCTTTCTCAGTTTGTGAACTTTTACCTTTCTTCTTATTTCTCTTCATATTCTTTAAAGAATAGTTATAGGAATAAAGTTCAACAACATTTTCTTCTTCCTTATTCTCCATATAAATAAACTCAAAGGTTGTGAGTTTATTAAGCAACTGAGTCAAATTATAACTCAACTTGTTCATAAAGTAATTTCTTTTTAATAGAAGAAATTGTGGGCTAAGACTTTCCAAAATCATACCCACATGTGTGCCTTCATCTATAATAGCCCTATTAATTTTTATTTCATGAATTATACTAATCATCATTATCATATGTTCATCAACAAAAGTTCCAGCTTTCATTTTACAGTTCATGACTTTCTTGACTATTTCATGTTTAGCTTGATCTGAGGGTCCGCCAAACATGCCCTATAGAGAATCCATTATCTCATAAGCAGCCTCTTTATTTTCAAGCTTCGTATTAAGTATTTCGAACATGACAACACGTAAATAACGACGAGCTTTGTCATTTGCTCGAACTAATTTTTATAGGCAGTCACGGCAGGTTTTGGAGGACATTCATCTATCACAAATATTATATTCATGTTTTTCTTCCAGTTATCTAAGTTATCACCAATTAACTTTTCAATAGCAAGCAGTGATAGGATTGGGTTTGACATATTTCAAAAAAAAAACTAAATTATTCCATGCATAAAATTTAAAATTTTATTTGGCATAGTAATCATGATACATGATGGACATGAAAAAAATACTAAAAATATATATATACACTACTATAGCCTCAGAAATTTCATAAACACATTGTGTTTTCTTAGGGTCGATCCCAACACCTTATTAAAATAGAGACAATCTCAATTGATAAATTTTTTAAAATATCTAATATTTTTAAAATTTATTAATAATAGATTTTTGGTCAAAATACTAGTAACACGTTTAACTACATTTTTATTAGTATAACCAGCCATTTCGAATTCTTAAATTTTAACTCATAATAACCACCTTATGGTAGGTTAATTATGAAATGCAATCTATAAATCCTATCGCAAGAAGTACAACCTTAATATTAACCTAAGCGAGCACTCTACTTAGGGAGGATGAAACTAAAGTCGCCACGAAGTCCTACATAGATTTCACGATGTTGCACTAATAGTGGATACCAATGGACGTTTTGACAAACTACCCGCTCCCACTCATGTAACGATCGGTAGTCTCTACTACTGTTACGTTGTAGTACTATGGTATTACTGGATGAAGATAACATAATATAAATTATGTTGGGACACAAATACACTCATTGGAAGAAGAAGAAGAAGAAGAAAATACACTCATGGGAAGAAGAAGAAGAAGAAGAATAGATGATGTTTTAGTTTATGTGAAATGAGTGTAATATGATATATTGAGCATTGGTTTTTAGTATGGGATTGTTAGTTGTTACATTTGGGTGAGTTAAATTTGAAGAAGAAGAGCAGAATTCTAGAAAACTGATTCGCGTCGCGACGCTAAAGGGCTATGCGTCGCGACGTGAAAGGGAAAAATGATGGCACGTCTCTAGTCGTTGCGCGTCATGATGCGTAAGAATTTGCTTCACGACACGTGGTACAACTCATTCCCAAAACAGTTCTAAACCATCCCAATTCCACCTTAGCGTGTTAGAGACCACCTTTAGGGTCTCGTATCAGTTCGTATGCATACATTCCATCTTATTCCAAGCATGATATACTAAGTGACGATATCACAGACTTGAATTGAGAAAATTTAGCCTAATTCCAAAATCCATCTCATGGTTTGTAGCCTAACTGAGTTACAATTTATAGACCATTGCAGGAATTGCACTTTCCATCGACGAAGCGATATAGCACCATCCAGATTCCAATCAGTGAATGGACACTACCCTTTTCAAATTGACTTTCATTTTTCTTATATCAGACTCACTTTTACGCTTTAGGGTGTTAGATTATTTTATTAGAGTCATTTCAAAAAAATTTATGATTAAGTTATATTTGAGAAAATAATGTTTTCAGTATATGATTTATGTTTTTCGAGACATGAAGGAAAAAACCCACCTCAATATGTAACTTTATTCAGTTATGGAATTGATTGACAGCACATGTGCACATTTAGAGGACTGGGGGGACGGAGATACGTAATGCCCCCAGATCCTAGTTCAGGACTAGGGATAACAGATTCCCCTAGATCCTGATTTCAGAGCTTGGAGGGTAGCATAGATCCACACCCCCAGTTCCAGTTCAACGGCTTGGGGGACGGCGATACATAACGCCCCAAGACAACTAGTTTCAGGGACAGTAGTGGCATGCTTTGGGGGATGACGATACGTAACGCCCAAAGTCATGGATTTTCACTCCTAGCTCTAGTTAGGCGTATAGGGGGACGGCGATATGTAACGCCCCCATACGTAAAGTTTTTCAGAGACAGATCGGTTTTCAGAGATCCGATTTTTAGAAAAAATAGTTTTTCAGATACAAGTTTTCCGAACCAGATACTCAAAGTAAATTTTAGTTAATCTTTACATAAAAGTTCAGACGATGAGATTTTTCATAAAGAAGCTCAGAGTTTTCAAACAGAAAGATAGTTTTCTTATGAAGCTATTTTGTAAATTTCGGTTTTAGAACCAAATGTTTTATAACTGTATTTTAGTTTTTTGTCCACTCACTTAGATCGTACAATGGTCTAACCCCCACTCCCAGTTTTTTTGGTTTTGCAGGTTTTCTCGGAGGATGAGCTCGGGAGGACGGATACTGATGTAGTCACTAGGGTATTGAGTCCACCAATTCAAGTCAGAAAGAGTAAGAGTCCAGCCAGAGTTTGAACTTGAACTTGAAAACCCTAGAGGCTATTTTCTTCTTCTTTGGAGCATCATCGAAACACAAAGAAAAGAACTTGGAGGAAAACCCTAGAGCCGCCACCGAAAAAACAACAAGAAACCGAAACCACAACCAGCCAACCATCACAAAAAAAATAGAGGGAAAAACAACAAGCAATCACCGAAACAACCAAAACCAGCAATCACTGAAACAACCAAAACTACTAATCACCGAAACAGCAAGCCAATCACCCAAACAACCAATCACTGACCAGCAACCAATTACCGAAATAGCAAACCAATCATCCAACCAGCCATCACCGAACAAATAACAAGAAAACTGAGACCGAAAAATAACCAAAGAAAACAACCAGAAACAACGAAAAACAACCAAAAAACAACAAGAAACAACGAAAAACAACCAAAAAAACAACCCGAAAAATAACCAAACACCGAGAAACATCCAGATTCTGTGACATCGGCGTAAACCAGAACCAGAAACTGAGAAAACAGTGAGCGAAAATAGCGAAACAACAAGTAGAAACAGCGAACCAGCGATCCTTCCGGCAACGGCCTAACACACTCTCAGAAAGCAACTTAAAATGTAAGACCTGAGGGCACCCTTACCATATTTATGTTTATAGTTCCATACGTTGAATGCCTGGCTGGACGTGAAATATGTCCAGCCGAGTATGCAAAGTCCTACATCACAGACGGCCAAATTTCTGGTCACATTTTTTCTCTTTCTTTGTCATTTATTTATTTATTTATTTATTTTATCTATTTATTCACTTTTATTGTTGTTTTATTATTTCGCCTTTATTTTGTTTATTTTTTGTTCATGTTGATGATTATACGTATATGCATTGTTATATGTTTTCTTGTCTATTTTTTTATGTCCGTTTACATTGCATTGATGATTATGTATGTTATTATCCCTTGTGGTATATCGGATGGAAACCGAGATGTAAATTCCGTAGCCGAATCCGAATGGACGGTAATGCGATCTGTACTTGGGATACAACTCCACATGCCGCTCGGAAAATACTCATATATGCTTGATTAACCCCCATTTTGTTTGCTATTTATTTATTTATTTACGCTTTTCCTACTTTTGATAGTTTATCATAATTTTCGTTATAATATCTCATATTTCTTAATTTAATGTGCTTTTGGAACTATGTTATTGTGATTATTATTTTGATTGGGTATGTTATTACATTTTTAATCACTTTTATGCATGAATTGCATTAAGACTTGGCTATACCATTGTGTGAACCTGTCCATTATACTGGCATAAGTAAGGGACCATTCTGAACCCAACGGTTTGTGGTCTTCCTTTGCGAGAGGTGAGTGCGGCCTTAAATCTTTCCCAGTTCACATTGGGTGGCGACTCCTTTATTCTCCGGTTTAGTCCCCCGCGGGCTAATCTGTACTATCTATGGGCTGCGAGCCCAATAGTTGTTAGACATTATGTCCTATAGCGTCACTGTTTGTAAATGATATTGTATTATTGTACAAAATTAACTATGTGATAATGAAATTGCCTTTTGCCGTTTTGTAATATTATTTACTTTGATATATAAATGGCGAAAGTCCATATGATTAATACCGGATTGAGATGATATGAGACAGTATCAATCCATAAAGGTTTAATCATTAAATATCCCTAGTCGGAGTATTATCGAGATCAGACATCGATAATGCGGAATAGACTAGTATTGCGCTTGTGCACGTTGTGAGGGCACAACGGCATAGTTCTCATATATTTAAGTATTGGATACTTATGCAAGTGCGATAGGAGGTTGTGTTTTACCGATGGTACGGAAAACAGCTTCGCTCTGGATAGACCCCGCGGAATCCCATTGGTAGTATGTCTGCGTGTCTATGGGAGGCCGCATCAGGGTAGGTGTATATGGTCTTAACCTGAGACTTACATCGCTAGTACTTGCGACAATCGGTAAACTTTGGTTTTGGTGGTTGGGGACCTTAACCGGTTCTGTGTACACCTATTCTGGGTTTATCGAGAATCGTAGTGTACTGGATGTGATGTCGAGATGGAAGTATCACTTCAGACATATGGAGGTGATGATCACGCAGGACACAAAACTAGTACTCTATAAAAGGTTGCAACCATCGGGACAATATGACCAGGTCAGGATTGTCCGATTTAAAGAGACTAGTTGCTTGATGTCCGATATATGTTTCGTACGGGGCAGACACATTTCCAGCCCCAGGCCTAACATGTGATCATCCGATACTGGTTCGATATACGCAATACTACGGTATACTACGCTTGATATAGATCTTATATTCCTATAAGAATATTTCTGGAGAATTGGGTAGGCATGGCGCTTTGCTAGAAGCCAACCTTGTCTTGTGAATCGGTAAAAACGTAGTACGAGGTACGTACGTGTTCGGATAATCCGACGACCGTATTTACTGCCAACATATCCGGAGATCTCTTGGGTCGCTTCCCGAAGATTCACCAATGACGTATGATTCAAACTCGATTAATCTTGGATTAATTACGGAGAGACTTTATCTTGGATAAAATACTATACATAGAGAGAGAACGATTAATTTGGAATTAATCGTAAAATTATTATATTCGATATAATAATCGAAATTCGATTTCGACGCGAAATTAAAATTAGATTTTAATTCGGGCAAACGAGTTAATTTAGAATTAATTCGTTAGCGACGTAAATAATAATTTCGCTAGGCGCAATTATTTATTTAAATTCGATTTAATTAACGTCGCGACGTAAGTTCGATATTTCGGAAATATCGAACCCGAACGCGTGGGTGCACGTGGGCCCACTTTCATTTGGAAACGTGTGGGGCCCACATGTCACATGTCATATTATGCATTATTTAACTCTAATGCATTGCATGGAGATAGTGTACAATGCACTCAATGGTTTTGCATGGAAATTGAGTGTTTGACACTCTAAGCCATTGCATGATTTGTGTCATAAGTTTATTATTAATTTAATAAATATTATGGCATAAATATAAATTGATTTTTTGTAACAAAAATCATTGAACTCTCCTCTCTCTCACATTGCCGAAACTGCATGCAGTTTTGGGCTCTCCATTTCTTCATTTTTGTGGCAAGATTTGAAGAAGTTGTGCATTCTAAATCACAACAAAGGCTAGCACCTTCAAGGGATCATACATAGGTGATATGGGAAACTAATCCTTGAGCTTGGGAGGATCAAACAAAGCTTGGAGCTGCACTTTCCACCTTGGCCGAATTCATCACTGCACAAAGGAGAAGTTTTCATTTCATCAACGCATCCGCATTCCGATTTTTGTGAGTATGATTCCGCCATACTTCAATATTGTTCATTCATTTATATATATTTTGTTTGCTCTAGTTGATCTTGGGGCTTGGTAATAGAAACCAACAATAGTGTCGTGGTCGCCGAACATCATAGGCATATCGGTAAACCCCGCTTCGCTCCTATAGATAGAGACTCCACTGGGGATAGAGAATCGACCTCGAAACAATGCCTTGTAGTGTCAGTGGCTTTGGCTTTGGTTAACCAAGTCTCAACCTCGTGAAGTCACTTTCACTCAAGGCGGCGGATCGTTATGTGATGATAACCATCACCCATTGGCACGTACCCTAGGGTATAAAAAAGGCATGCTCACTTGGTCTCTCGAACCCTTGAGTGGGGAGACCTAGTTGTGTGCAACCCTTCGTCGATGAGAGCCTTATCCATACCCTTGTAAGCCCACATACGAACCATAGTTATGTGTCCTATAGAAGCTACCCTCATGCTTGTGTTTGGGCCCATTATCATTTGGATCCATTTGGGTTTCTCGTCATAGGATACGAACTTGTTGGGTCATTTAAACTGGGATGAGTTTGTATCTTTTTATGATTGGGCCAAAAGTTTTCAAAATGACGATGGGCCACCTTGTGTTTGGGCCCCCTATCATTTGAAGTTATTTAGCCACCTTATCGCAAAAGTGTAAACCTGTTGGGCCTTTTCAAGTGGGACAAGTTTACACCTCGCGATAATCTGATTGAACGCTTTAAAATGATAACGGGCCAACTTGTATGAAAACCTTCATGGGCATAGAAGGTCCGAACATGATCCGAATATGCCAGATGCATGAGTCCGATATCCGTACTGGCTTTCATCCAGGAAGGGTATGCCTTATTATGGCATATTTGTATACTTTTGGATATCTTCAAGTCTATCTCTGCCACAACCGTGATTACTGAGGGCCCAATTCGTCATTTCTAGACAATGGCACGATCCCCATAATAGGCTTAGTCAATCTTTTAAATGGGCGGTCTTTGTCTTTTACTGATGAAAGGGGACTGAGGTAGCCAAGGTTCACCCATGTAGCGTAGGAGAGAATGATTTTGTGTACCCCACATTGGTGCATGAAATGAGCCATACCTAGGGCAGAAATGGACTTACCACGGGTGTGGGAGGAATAAGGTCAGAAAAGTATATGCTGTTTTGATAACCACATGCATCTCATGTATCTCATGCATACACGCATCATGCTAACCCATTGTCTTAACAGCCATCATAGATATCCGTTGGGCTAGAGAAGAAGGAAGACTTGTGAAGAAGAGGTTAGCAAGCATGAATGTGTTAGGCAACGAAAGTTCCCACATGGATCAATTGGAGACCAACATCACCAAAATTACCGAGCAACTATAAGCTTTGACCAACGCTGTGGCCAATCTGACAGTACCCCGCACAATGGGAACAGAAAACAATGAGGATGGAAGGCGTGAGGAGCCCCCGAATAGGGTGAGCGAAGAAATCCATATTTTTGATGATGACATGGCTGAGTATATCGTGGGAAGGATAGCCGGGCCTCAGGCAGAGTTACAAAAACTCAGAGAACAAGTAGAGTCAGTTACCCGCAAGATGAAGGGAAAATATGAAGACCTATTAGACTATGATGCGATGACTTTCGAAGAACAGCTGCCTCCCCAATTTGAAGATGCATGACATGGCCAAGTTCAACGGAAACAGAGATCATAGGGTCCATCTCCGACAATATGTTTCAGTGATGAGTTTAGTGGGTTTGTCGAAGTGTCAGGTGCAGAAGATGTTCGAGATGTCACTGGAAGGGACTTCCATAGTATGTTATCATGGCATGGAGAAAAAGGTAACGGATGACTGGAGGGCATTAGCGGAGGCCTTTCTGAACCAATATGACACGGACATGGAGATAGACTTGTCGCTCCGTGACCTAGAAAACACCAAACAGAAGCCATAATAGACCTTCAAAGATTATGTGGATCCCTGGAGAAGCCAGCTCTTGAAGATACAGACACGACCCTCGGAGAAGGACCATATTAAGATGATCATTAAGGGCACCAAGCCCTCCATTTATAACAAGCTGAGAAGGATGACCTCCATGATTAGCGACTTTCGACAGTTAAGAGAAACTGTCATGGATATCGAGGAAGAGGAAGCCGAAAATAGAAAGTTTTATTGCCAGAATAGAAGGACCATTGGGGGGCCTTCAGGGACCAAGCTCGCTCCTGCTGAGGTCACCGCCATCAGAAATAGGCGATTCTCCAATTTTGTAGACCTTTTGTTGGACAAAATGACCCATAGCGTCACTATTTGCACAGATCATTGTGTTGTTGTAGCAAATTAACTATGTGACAAGGAAATTGCACTCTCATCATTTGTGATTAGATCACCATAGATATATAAATGAAGAGAGGTCCCCATGATTAGTACCTGGACTGAGAATGATATGAGACAGTATCAGTCCCCGAAGGTTTAAAGAATTAAAGGTCTCATCGACGATCCAGATATATACTTCTATATCATCTGATTCGTTCGGATCATACATCGTGGCGATGTGATGATCGTGTAAATCGCGTCAGACGATAATTAAGCAAATCCGCTGACGAAAACCTTTCCTCAGCAATTTGAGCGAACCGTACATAGTTCAGGTGTGGGACACTTGAGTGACTGGCTATGTGCCAAGTGGGAGATTGTTGGACAAAATGACCCATAGCGTCACTATTTGCACAGATCATTGTGTTGTTGTAGCAAATTAACTATGTGACAAGGAAATTGCACTCTCATCATTTGTGATTAGATCACCATAGATATATAAATGAAGAGAGGTCCCCATGATTAGTACCTGGACTGAGAATGATATGAGACAGTATCAGTCCCCGAAGGTTTAATCATTAAATATCCCTAGCCGTAGTATTATCGAGACTGGACATCGATAATGCGGAATAGGCTAGTATTGCACTTGTGCACGTTTGTGAGGGCACAACGGCATAGTTCTCATATATATAAGTGTTGGATACTTATGCAAGTGCGATAGGAGGTCGTGTTTCACCGATGGTACGGGAAACAGCTTCGCTCTGGATAGACCCCTCGGAATCCCATTGGTATTATGACTATGTGTCTATGGGAGGCCGAAATCAAGGTAGGTGTGTATAGTCTTAACCTGAGACTTGCACCGCTAATACTTACGATAATCGATAAACTTTGGTCTTGGTGGTAGGGGCTTTTAACCGGTTCTGTGTACACCACTTCTGGGTTTATCAGAGAGTCGTAGAGTATTGGGTGTGATGTCAAGATGGAAGTATCACTTCAGTCATATTGGAGATGATGTCACGCAGGATACGGTATTAGTGCTCTTAAGTGCTGCGCGGCCATCGGGATATTATGACAAGGTCATGTATATCCGATTATAGAGACTAGTTACCAGACATCCGACATGTGCTTCGTACGGGGCAGACACTTATCCAGCCCCAGGCCTAGCACGTGACTATCCGATACTGGACCGATATGCACAATACATTAGTATACTACGCTTGATACAGATCTTAATATTCTTAAATGGATATGTCCGGAGAATTGGGTAGACTTGGTGCTTTGCTAGGAGTCGACCTTGTCTCGTAAATCGGTAGAACGTAGTACTTGGTACGTACGTGATTCGGATACTCCGACGACCGTATTTACTGCCAGATTATCCGGGGATCTCATGGGTCGCTTCCCGATAATCCACCGATGACGCACAACTCGCACTCTTGAATAATCTGGGATTATACAGAAGAGAAAGAAAATTAATCTAGGATTAATAACGGAGATGTTTTATCCGGGATAAAATGTCGTCTAAAGAGAGAGAACGATTAATTCGGAATTAATCGATGTATTAATATATTCGATATATTAGACGAAATTAGATTTCGACGCGGAATTAAAATCAGATTTTAATTCGGGCAAACGAGTTAATTTAGAATTAATTCGTTAAGCGACGTAAATAATAATTTCGCTAGGCGCAATTATTTATTTAAATTCGATTGAATTAACGTCGCGACGTAAGCTCGGTATTTCGAAAATATCGAACCCGAACGCGTGAGTGCACGTGGGCCCACTTTCATTTGGAAACGTGTGGGGCCCACATGACACATGTCATTCTAATGCTTTGCATGTAGATTGTGTACATTGCACTCAATGTCATTGCATGGAGTTTGAGTGTTTGACACTCTAAGCCATTGCATGTTTTGTGTCATAAATTTATTATTAATTTAATAAATATTATGGCATAAATATAAAATTGATTTTTGGTAAATCATTTTAACTTAATACACAATTTCATCTCTCTAAAAAACTCTCTCCTCTCTCATGCAAATTGCTCACTGGTTTTGAACCAGTTTGGGCGTGAATAAGGGAAGCAAGGGTTGGGTTTTCATGGTGAAAACCGCAAGTGCTAGCACACTACGAGTCTTGCGAAGGTGGTAGGGAGGTTCACCCATGAGCCGGGATCCATCGGACGAAGCTCGGAGCTCCGTTTCTTCACTCAATTTTCTGTTATTGTAGGACAGTGGACTGTTGCAGTGGTGAGATCAAGGCAGTGCGTTTTTGGGCTTGAATCGTCTCCAAATCGACATAACCGATCAATGTGAGTATTCCGCTACCTCCGTTGGTGTGTTCACACATTATTTCATGTCTTGATTTGATCTTGGGACCTTAGAATTAACCAACACCTTTATCAAAGGTGTTTGAAAAGCTGAAGAGTCGAGGACTCCTAAAACCCTTAGAACCTAAACCACTTCCAAAACTTGTGCCACGCCACCTCGACCTAAACCTATACTGTCACTACCATCAGCAAAAAGGCCACGAAACTAACAACTATGCCAGCCTCAGGCACGAGATCCAAGACCTCATTGACACCCATAAGATATCTGACCCAGAAAAAGAACAACCCAACACACATAGAAACCCTCTACCTAACTACCACTCTGTTCCACCACCCACCTACATGATCAACTCCGGCCTGCCCGAAAGCTTTGTCCTCCAAAATCTCAACCACCAAGCTTCTTACATGGGGATATGGGATAGCAGCAGCGGAGATGAAATAAAGCAGAGGAGAGATTTCTTGGAAAACTTCTCGAACACTGATGAAGAGGAGGTAAAGGGGATGACTCGCAGTGGATGTTTTTACAGTGATGTAACGGAGAAAGGCAAAGAAGTGCTAATAGATGGTCGAGAGGTGACGGAGAATATGGATAACACCGATGGGGATACTGTGTTGCGTCAATTGAAGAAAACACGGGCACAAGTGAGCATATAGGAGTTATTATGCGCCTCTCAATAGCACAAGTGTGCCATGGTAGAAGCTCTAAGCAAGATAATGGTACTTGAAGATGAAAACCCGACAATGTTAGTAGGGTCGGTACAGAAAGAGGGTATGCAGATGATAACATTCTCTGAAGAAGAGCTTCTGATGGAAGGGAGGAATCACAACAAGCCGCTATTCATTAAAGCGGAAGTAAGAGGAAAGAAGACATCATGTGTGATAATGGATGATGGCTCATCTATCAATGTATGCCCTTTGAAGATTCTGTCAAAATTGGGTATACGGACAATAGATTTAAGCCCCTCCAGCATGACTATTAAAGCATATGACAATAGCAAATGAGGAGTCGAATGTACTTTCGTCACAGTAGTCAAAGTGGGCCCAATAGAAGACGAGGTTGAGTTCACAGTGCTTGATATCCCAATTATATTTTCTATGTTATTGAGTTCATAGACTTGGTGGCGTGCCATCCACCTTGCACCAGGTTATTAAGTTCTCGTATGGAGAGGAATTCGTCACCATTAGGGCTGGAGTAGACAATGTTATGGCTGCCTTAGACATACAGCCTTTCACAAGGTTCCAAGTGGAGGAAAACTTCGAAGAATGGGTGGACCCTAAAGTGGCTAGAATCATGGAAAAAATGAAATATGAGCCGGGCACAGGTTTGAGTGATAGAGGCCATGGAATAAGAGCACTGCCATATTTCAAGGGACATGTCAGTAAGAGAGGATTTGGGTATGAATCCGATGGGAATAAGCCGAAGACCAAGAAAAAAAAGGGATGAAGCTTATGGAATGCTTTGTGAAAGCGACAAGATATCAAGGAGAGCCTGAACCCGTAGAAGTCAATGGGATCATAGTACCGAGATTCGAAATCTTCAAGGATGTGATGGGCAAAGAACTACAGGCAGATGAAGTTGCAAAAAATGAAGATAAATGGGAAGAAGAACTATTGTAGTTGGAGAATATGACGCTTGAAGAAAGCAAGAAGATGGAAGAAGACAAGACTGCAAATTACGAAGATGTTTATTTTCCTGACTTATTTGATTGTAGTCTTTCATTTATTAATAATAAAGACATTGATTTTGCTTACTTTTTCGAGTCTTTTCCTGTTAGTCTACATCATAACATGCATGACATGAGCATATTTGACATTGACTCAATAAAGAAAAATGCATTTAATCTTGGTACATGTGAAAACCCCTAGGAAATTTCAATTGCAAGTGAGGTTACCTCTAATGAGCGGAAAGAATTAGAGAGAATATTAATAAAATATGCAAAAGTATTTGCCTGGTCCTATAAAGACATGTCAGGAGTAGACAGAGGTATTGCCCAGTATATGATACTAACTTATCCGAACATGAGGCTAAGCTCCGAAGAATGAGGCCAGAATGGGTCGAAAATGTTAGGGAATAAGTCAAGAAGCAGATACATGTGGGGTTCTTAGAGGTGGTGAAGTACCCCGAGTGGTTAGCCAACATTATGTCAGTACCAAAGAAGGATGGAAAGTTCAGAATGTGCGTGGATTATAGTGACCTCAACAAAGATTGCCCAAATGATGATTTTCCCCTACCCCATATAGATAATTTGGTTGATAGCGCGACTTTATCTGCTATGTACTCATTCGCGGATGGATTCTCAGGATATAACCAGGTCTTCATGGCCGAGGAAGACAAGCATGAGACTGACTTCGACACTGAGTGGGGTACATATTGTTACAATATGATGTCGTTTGGACTTAAGAATATGGGAGCCACTTATCAACGAATGGCCACTACATTATTCCACGAATCGATGCATGAGGAGATTGAGGTATACATGGATGACATAATGGTTTAATCAGAGACGAGG
Organism: Zanthoxylum bungeanum; assembly: GCA_019454045.1. NCBI lineage: Eukaryota > Viridiplantae > Streptophyta > Magnoliopsida > Sapindales > Rutaceae > Zanthoxylum > Zanthoxylum bungeanum. The sequence continues at coordinate 54,634 of SKCR01033605.1, read as the reverse complement.
GCTGGACATATAGAAGGGCTGGAGAAATTCCTTTAAAGAGTCGATAAGTACAACCTCCGACTAAACCCCAAGAAGTGTGTGTTTAGGGTAACATACGAAAAGTTGTTATGGTATACGGTAGGAATGAGAGGGATAGAAGTGGATCCTGAAAAGATCAAGGCAATTACTGAGATGCCCGCATCGAAGACAGAAAGGGAAGTTAGAGCTTTTCTCGAGAAAATCCAGTATATCAGTCGATTCATTGCCAAACTAACATTAGTATGTGAGCCCATCTTCAAGCTATTGAGGAAGGACCAGCTTGTGGAGTGGAATAGGCAATTTCAAGAAGCTTTTGACAAAATCAAAGAATACTTGGTTAAACCGCCCGTCCTGAAACCTCCAAGGACGGGCAAACCATTAGTGTTGTATTTGGCCATAGAACCCGAAGAGCTGGGGGTGATGATGGTACGGGAAGATGAGACAGGGGTGGAAACCGAGTCATTCTGTAATGTTACGGTGAATCATATGGCCAAGTTCATAGATCGTAATATAGTATGTCGATACGTGATGCCACATCACATAGTGACAGACAATGGAGTCCAATTTCAGGGAGAAACAAAGGCGATGTTGTAGAGTACGGGATATGGCATCACAAATCATCACCTTACAGGTCACAGGCTTATGGGGCGGTGGAGGCAGCCAACAAAACCATAAAGAAAATACTCGTTAAGACATCAAAAAGTTATAAAGATTGGGCTGCAAACTGCCGTATGCCCTATGGGGGTATAGAACTTTGGTGAGAACGGCAACGGGAGCCACACCCTATGCTTTGGTTTATGGGATGTAGGCAGTGTTACCCGTGGAAATAGAGATACAGTCAATGCGGGAACTAGAAGGGGCAGAATTGCCTGAGCAGGAATGGACCTCGCAGAGGTTCAAACAGCTAACATTACTAGATGAGAAAAATGATGAAGGTCTTATACCACATGCAGCTATACCAGAAAAGGTTGGCCTGGGCGTTCAACAAGAAATTGCATCCCACCAAGATCAGGGAAGGTGATCCATTACTCAAGCAGTCGAAGCCACTGATAATGGACCCAAGGGGAAAGTTCAAGCCCAATTGGGAAGGGCTCTACCTAGTCAAGAAGGTGATGGGGAATGAAGTAGTGAGACTGTCAGATTTAGAAGGGAACGAGTTCACTGAGCTCATCAATATGGACAGGTTGACAGAATACATTGCATAAAAAAACAAAAGAAAGTCTCGTTGGGTTGAAAATCTGCAAAGGACAGCCCAAGCAAAATATAGAGCATGTGTGAGCAAGAAAATTGGTTAATTGTAAAATATGTAAGGAACCGTTAGCGACAAAGGTATCCTTGAAATGCAGTTCATTATTTCCTATATATATACTAAGAAGTAATGCAAACGCCTTTATTGAAACAAATTTTCAAGATGTTCATAGATTGCATAAATCCCAGCTAATCGGGAAAGATTATAGTCAAGTAATTATAAATCACGTCTTTTGTTTCGTAAATGATGGACCAAGGTCAGGAGATCTAGGAGAAGAACTCCGAAAATGGAGAGGAGTATAGCAGCCTCAGGAGTGAGGATGAAAAACTCCAAGAATGGAGAACAACCTCGGGAATGAGGACGAGCGAAGAGCCTCGAGAATGAGGATAGATTTGAAAAAAAATTAGCTCGCTGAGTTGAAAGCCTGAAAAGGAGACTCAGGCAAGATAGAGCAATCCGCTAAGTTGAAAATCTGAAAGGACAACTTTGGCAAAAGATAGAACAAACCCGCAAAACAAGAAAAGCTTCAGGAATCAGAAGACATGATTTTCAGTATCCGAGAAGGGTAGTAAGAGAAAAATGCAAGCCGAGAATGGCAGCAAACTTATTAGGGAGAGGGCATATTTTTAAATCCGGGAATCGGAAGACATGATTTTTCAGTATCCTAAAAGGATGAGGGCGCTTTCAAAAAGGCTAATCCACATTGACCCGGTGCAGGTAGCGGAGAGCAGAAAGTTGAGCCTGGTATGGGGATGACCAGTCTACCACCCCGCGAATAAGGGACACAACGGGATCTTGAGCCGTGGGACCAAAGAGAACTAAGCAATCATCGGAGGAGAATTGGTAGAAGAAAACTGTAAGCATGCCAAGGGGCCCCGAAAGCTTTTTATAAGCAAAGGGGCACCAGAGGCCAAAAGAATTCCTAAAGGGGTGAAGAAAACCTTCTAGCGCAAGGGATGCCTAACCAAGGATGACATCAAGCCAATAGGACAGAGAAACCCCATCGGAATAGGGAATGCATCCATATAAACATGTCGCATACACACAATTTTTGTTTAGGGTTCGCAGGCTTTGAAGAAAAAGAAAAAGCGGGGAGGACGAGCAAAGAGCCTCAAGAATGAGGATGGATCAGGGGTTGAAGTGCCTCACCACCATCATTTCGATAGGTCAGGAAGGAATCCCAATGGTCGAAGCCTTCACAATCAATACAGTTTGGAGGTCGAGGTACCTCATCATCAAAGAAAAAGAAAGAAAAAACTCCCCAGTGGATCGAATAAACTCGTCATCAACTCAACTCAGTTCGGGAATGAATCCCAGAGATCGAAGCATCTCACACACAGCATGGTTCGGGAATGAATCCTAGGGGTTGAAGTAACTCGTCATCAACTCAACACAGTTCGAGAATGAATCCCAGAGATCGAAGCATCTCACACCCACATGGTTCGGGAATGAATCCCAGGGGTCGAAGCACCTCGCCATCAACTCAACTTGGTTCGGGAATGAACCCCAGAGATCGAAGCATCTCACACCCAACATCGTTCGTGAATGAATCCCAGAGGTCGAAGCACCTCACCATCAACTCAACTTGGTTCGGGAATGAACCCTAGAGATCGAAGCATCTCACACCCAACATGGTTCGAGAATGAATCCCAGGGGTCGAAGCACCTCGCCATCAACTCAACTCAGTTCAGGAATGAATCCTAGAGATCGAAACATCTCACACCTAGCATGGTTCGAGAATTAATCCCAGGGATCGAAGCACCTAGCCATCAACTCAACTCAGTTCAGGAATGAACCCCAGAGATCGAATCATCTCACACTCAACTTGGTTTATGAATGAACCCTAGAGATCGAAGTATCTCACACACATCATGGTTCGGTAATGAATCCCATGGGTCGAAGCACCTCGCCATCAACTCAACTTGGTTCGGGAATAAACCCCAGAGATCAAAGCATCTCACACCTAGCATGGTTCGGGAATGAATCACAGGGGTCGAAGCACCTCACCATCAACTTAACTTGGTTCGGGAATGAACCCCAGAGATTGAAGCATCTCACACTTAACTTGGTTCAGGAATGAACCTTAGTGATCGAAGCATCTCACACCCAGCATGGTTCGGGAATGAATCCCAGGGTTCGAAGCACCTCGCCATCAACTCAACTTGGTTCGGGAATGAACCCCAAAGATCGAAGCATCTCACACCCAGTATGATTTGGGAATGAATCACCAGGGGTCGAAGCACCTCGCCATCAACTCAACTTACTTCAGGAATAAATCCTAGAGATCGAAGCATCTCGCAAAAGCAGTGAAACAACATGTAAGTCTGACAATGGCCGATGAACCAGGTAAGTAAAAATGAATGCATGAATTTGATAGGATTGTCACTGTCACACACTGCACAAGCCCCATCAAAGTAGGGGGCGACTGTAGACACTACATTTTTATATGACATAATGATGAGCCTCGTATGGAGGCACTACCTGAAAAGTTACGGAAGTTGGGAAAAATGAATGCCTGAAGGAAGGAAAACCTCCAAAATTAGCACCTCATCAGATTCGAACTCACTAGCCAGCCTCGGATTCACTCAGTCGGCCTATGCTTCAAACCTATTTTGGACCTCCCATGCATCCCACGCAATCGGCCCATACAATCCATCCACACGCCCAAAACCCCATGCAATCGGCCCACACACTCAAATTCCCTCATCAACACTTTCCAATTTAACAAGATTTGAAATCCCCTTCTTGCCAAACTTAACAAAGATTTGAAATCCCATCATTACCAATTAACAAGATTTGAGATATCCTCATCACTAAATTTACGAGATTGTATTCCCAAAATAATTTGATAATATTCTTCCCAAATAAACACGATTTTTTTCCCTATTTAGAGATCCCTTCAAATCATTATTAAAGAGACCAAATTTAGACCAAATCTTGACACAAAAAGGGGGCTATACGGCAACTTGAACTTGAAAACCCTAGAGGCTATTTTCTTCTTCTTTGGAGCATGACCGAAACACAAAGAAAAAAACTTCGAGGAAAACCCTAGAGCCACCACTAAAAAAACAAAAAGAAACTGAAACCACAACCAGCCAACCATCACAAAAAAATATAGGGAAAAACAACAAGCAATCACCGAAACAACCAAAACCAGCAATCACTGAAAAAACCAAAACTACCAATCACCGAAAAAGCAAACCAATCACCCAAACAATGAATCACTAACCAGTAACCAATTACCGAAATGGAAAACCAATCACCCAACCAGCCATCACTGAACAAACAATAACAAAACCGAGACCGAAAAAAACTAAAGAAAACAACCAGAAATAAAGAAAAACAACCTAAAAAACAACCAGAAACAATGAAAAACAATCTAAAAACAACCAGAAACAACGAAAAACAACCAAAAAAACTACAAGAAAAACAACCAAAGACCAAGAAACAACCAGAACCAGTGACATCAATGCAAACTAGAACCAGAAACTGAGAAAACAGTGAGAAGAAACCGTGAAATAGTGAGCAGAAATAGCAAAACAACAAGTAGAAATAGTGAACCAGGGATCCTTCCGGCGATGGCCTAATGCACTTCCGAGAAAGCAACTTAAAAGGTAAGACCTGAGGGCACCCTTACCACATTTATTTTTATAGTTTCGGACGCTGCATGTCTGGTTGGACATGAAATACGTCCAGCCGGGTTTGCGAAGTCCTACATCAATGACGGCCAAATTTATGGTCACATTTTTTTCTCTTTCTTTGGCATTTTGTTATTTATTTTTTTATCTATTTATTTACTTTTAATATTGTTTTATTATTTCGCCTTTATTTTCTTTATTTTTTGTTCATGTTGGTGATTATATGTATATGCATTGTTATATGTTTTCAAGTCAAATTTTTATGTCTGTTTACATTGCAATGATGATTATGTATGTTATTATCCATTGCGATATATCGGATGGAAACCCAGACATATATTCTGTAGCCGAATTCGAATGGATAGTAGTGTGGTCTGTACTTGGGATACAACTCCACTGTTGGGATGTATACCCTAGAGCTACATTTGATGTAAACAGTTTTATGTGTTTTCAAATAAAATGATGCATTATTCATTTATCAAATTGTTTGTTTAATTTTCGCGTATTATAAATCCTCTTGAATACCCTAGATTACTTATGTACCTTCAGACTTGGTGTATGAGTGTCATACACAAGAGGATTTAAGTCTGAAGTTAGTAATCTTAAATAGTCCATAGAGAGTAAACAAAGCAGGTACTTTGTTTACAGTTTATCTATAGCTGCGGTCCATTCTATATTTGTATGGCGACCATGATCCGGGATCGTCCATGTAGAGACATGAGAATGGAGGCACCTTGTATGATGTGATCATATAGGACTGGACCCAGATGGAAATGACATTATTATAATATCCGTTAAACTAAGAAAGTCATTTCGATCTACTAGATGGTCATATATAGATTGATCTTAATCCTGAGTGTATTACGAACTCCTGCATGGCAGGCCATGTCCTTTGATTTACAAAGGTGAGGTTGGTGTAGCAGTCTCGGCCAATAGCTATGTATTTTGGGGGCATGGTTTGTTATGTAGCTGGGAACATTTTACATAGACATGGAGTTCACTCCTTATTGCGAGAAGTAGATGAGTATCTTTGTTAAGGGTTGATTCGGTGCTTGAACGATTTGAGCGCTCAAGTCTTTCTATTGTGAATAGAAAGATTAAAATTCATAATCGTTATGAATAAATCGTTCATTAGAGAATCAATGGTACTTAAGGTAAAAATAATTAGAGGGCTATAACGGACATTATGACCCGGCTCTAATTACGAGATACTCGTGAAGGGTCAATTTATATGTAATGACTATATCGATAGACACCGACATAGTTCGGCTTAATATATCATCTGCGACAACGAGAGTGCAACTTATAATTTAAATTATATATGATATAATTTAAATGAAGGCTGAAGTTGTAATTTCCAAATTAAAGTGTCTTGGAAACCCTTGATTTAATTTTGGAAGTTACAAATCTATAATGGTATTAAACCCTTTTGATTTTGTAACATATTTGGCTTTATGGAAAGCTAATACAATTGTTACAAAAATAATAAAAGAATATATGCCTTTGCCGAATTTTTGATATGAATAAAGGGAATGGATTTGTTTGTTTTGGAAATAAATAATTCTTGGCATTAATTTGGAAATTATGGTTTTCAAAATAGTTAATTGCTTATTTAATTTTGTAACATCTTTTCAATAATGGTAATTGAAAATTTGATGTTACAAAAATTGAATAATTCCTTGTCATGACCGATTATTGCTTGAAGTGGGAGGGTTTTGGTTGTTTTGTTTTGGAAACAATTTGACCTAAGTATATAAAGAAAATTTGATTTTCTTTTGACTAACTCTCACTCTTGCAACCCTAGCCACCTTCTTATTCTTCAACATTCTCTCAAAAGTTGAGAAACTCCATTGAAAAACATAAGAAGAAAAATAAAATATTAAGTGTGATTAAAGAAGATTGGAGGGAGTTGGCAGATGCTTTTCTAAAGCAATATGTTACAGATTTGGAAATTGATTTGTCACTCCGTGATTTGGAGAACACTAAGCAGAAGCCGGAAGAAAGCTTCAAGGAGTACGTAGACCGCTGGAGAAGCCAGCTTCTGAAAATGCAGACTCGGCCCTCTGAGAAGGACCAGATTAAAATGATCATAAAGGGCACCAAGCCCTCAATTTATGGAAAGCTGAGGAGGATGACCTTCATGACTACGGATTTTCGACAGCTGAGGGAGACTGTCATGGATATTGAAGAAGAGGAGGCTGAAAACGGAAAGTTTTATGGCCAGAATAGAAGAACCTTTGGGGGGCCTTCTGAGACCAAGCCCGCTACTGCCGAGGTCGCTACCGTCAAGAACAGGCGATTCTCCAATCTTGGTAGACCTTTGTAAAAAGTATTTGAAAAGCTGAAAATACAAGGACTTCTAAAACCTTTAGAACCTAGGCCATTTCCGAACCCTGTGCCACCGTACCTCAACCTAAACCAGTATTGTTACTTCCATCAAGAAAAAAGGCCATGACACCGACAATTGTACCCGCCTTAGGCATGAGGTCCAAAACCTCGTTGACTCCCATAAAATACCCAATCCAGAAAAGAACAACCCAACACACACATGAACCCTCAACCATAAAGCCACTCAACCACCTAGGCTTCTTGCATTGAGATAAAGGATAACAGTGAAGAACCATAGGCCAAGGAAGAAGGCAATGTTGCGAATGATGAAGTTATTCCTCTTAGTTTATTTGATCCTGCCTTTTTAATATAGACATTGATTTAATCTACATGTTCGAACCATTTTCTTAAATGATAATAAAGACGTTCATTTCGCTGAATCTCTTCTGCAATATGAGTATATTTGAGAAAATCATTCAACCTTGGTACTATGAAATTCAGTGATGTTTAGAACACGTGGAATCCTCAGAATAAGCAAGCAGAAAAGATAAGATAGCCATTAAGAAATTGGGAAATGGGGCAGTGAGACTGTCAGACTTGGAAGGAAATGAGTTCACCGAGCCGATCAAAGTGGATGGATTGAAACACTACTTTCCCTAAGGGAGAGAAGAATGGTCATCAAGGGAATTGGCGGAAGACCTAACCCAACAGGATGGGAAACTCATTCACGCATGCATGCATACACGTAACACATTTTGCATTCCTTTTTGTGTTTTGTGTTTTATATTCACAGGTTTTGAAGAAGAAAGAGAGAAATCGGCAAATGAAAGCCAATCAAAAGAATTAATATGACATCAGCGGTTTGGGGACGAGTCCTAAGGTTGAGGCCCATATCAGTATCGGTCTGGAGGCGAGGCCCACCTCAATACCAGTTCAGGGCCGAGGCCCACATCAGTATCAACTTGGGGGCGAGACCCACATCCGCATCAGTTTGGGGACGAGGCCCTCATATCAGTATCAGTTTGGGGATGAGTCCTAGGGTCGAGGCCCACATCAGTTTCAGTTTTGAGAATAAGGCCGAGGGAATAAAGCCCACATTCAGTACAGTTCGGGAATAAAGCCCACATTCAGCACAGTTCGGGAATGAAGCCCACATTCAGTACAGTTCGGGAAAAAGCCCACATTCAGCACAGTTCGGGAATAAAGCCCACATTCAGCACAGTTCGGGAACAAAGCCCACAGTCAGCTCAGTTCGGGAATAAAGCCCACATTCAGTACAATTCAGGAACAAAGCCCACAGTCAATTCAGTTCGGGAATAAAGCCCACATTCAGTACAATTCAGGAATAAAGCCCATAGTCAGCTCAGATCGGTGATAAAGCCCACATTCAGTACAATTCAGGAACAAAGCCCACAGTCAGCTCAGTTCGGGAATAAAGCCCACATTCAGTACAATTCAGGAACAAAGCCCATAGTCAGCTCAGATCAGGGATAAAGCCCACATTCAGTACAACTCAGGAACAAAGCCCACATTCAGCTCAGATCGGGGATAAAGCTCACATTCAGCAGTTCGGGAACAAGGCCCAGGGGAATAAAGCTCTATCTTAACACAGTTCGGGAACAAGGCCCAATGGAATAAAGCTCTATCTTAACGCAGTTCGGGAACAAGGCCTAGAGGAATAAAGCCCACATTCAACACAGCTCAGGAATAAAGCCTAGAGGAATAAAGCCCACTTTCAAAACAGCTCGGGAATAAAGCTCTCTCTCAACGTAATTCGGGAACAAAGCCCAAAAGTCAAAGTATCTCAGCACAACAGGCAAGTCAAGTGGCAGCTGGCGAGCCAGGTAAGTGAAAATGCATTGTATAACTTTGATAGGATTGTCACTGTTACACATTACACAAGTCCCATCAAAGTTGGGGCGACTGTAGGCATTGTATTTTTACATATAAGTCCCTATGATGAGTCTCATTTGGAGGCAATGCCTTTTAAGTCGCGGAAGTCACGGGAAACGGACGTCGGAAGGGGAAATTCAGAATAAGTATGTCATCAGATTCATTTCACAAGTTCACTATTTTCGTCGTGCTGCGTTCGTGACCACGTTCGAACGTCAAGCAGATTGCGGGCATTCGTGTAGTGTTCGAATCGGTGTTCGAACGGTGTCGGTATTTCTGGTTTTGCTGCTAGCCTCACATCCAAGCCCAATTAGCCCACCAAAGCCCATAAAACATATCCAATTAATAAAATACATATTTAATATATGACAAAATTAAATAAAATCTAAAAATCATATACCAATTTAAAATAAAATCATGCCTAATTAAAATCAATCAAATATATCCCTTCCTAATAAAACAAATATCATGCCTAAACCAAACAAATTAAATATATTAACTTCCTAATTAAACCAAATCTTGTCTCCAATCAATCTTTTGCTTTCTTTGTAAGACATTAATAGATTCCTTCCTTTTCAAACAAAAAGATGTTGGACAATTATGACCAATAGCGTCACTATTTGTACAGATCATGGTGTTGTTGTACAAATTAACTATGTGACAAAGGAAATTGCACTCTTATCATTTGTGATTAGATCACCTAGATATATAAATGATAGGAGGTCCCTATGATTTTTTCCTGGACGGAGAATGATATGAGACAGTATCAGTCCACGAAGGATAAATCATTAAATATCCCTAGTCAGAGTATTATCGAGATTGGACATCGATAAATACGTAAAAGACTAGTATTACACTTGTGCGCGTTATGAGGGCACAACGACATAGTTCTCATATATTTGGGTATAGGATACTCATGCAAGTGTAATAGGAGGTTGTGTTTTACCGATGGTACGGGAAATAGCTTCGCTCTGGATAGAACCCCTCGGAATTCCATTGGTAGTATGACTATGTGTCTATGGAAGTCCGAAATCAGGGTAGGTGTATTTGGTCTTAACCTGAGACTTGTACCGCTAACACTTACGACAATCAATATACTTTGGTTGCGGTCGTCCAGGGCTTTAACAGGTTCTGTGTACGCCAATACTGGGTATATTGAGAATCGTAGTGTGTTGGGTGTGATGTCAAGACGGAAGTGTCACTCCAGTCATATGGAGATGGTCACATAGAATACGGGACTGGTTCTCTTAAATGCTGCAGCTATCGGGATAAAATGACAAGGTCATGTTTATCCGATTATAGAGACTAGTTATCAGACATCCGACATATGCTTCATACGGGGCAGACACAATTCCAGCCCCAGGCCTAGCACGTGATCATCCGATACTGGACAGAAATACGCAATACTACGTATACTACGCCTGATATAGATCCTTTATTCCTGTAAGGATATTTTCGGAGAATTGGGTAGGCATGGCGCTTTGCTAGAGGCCAACATTGTCTAGTAAATCGGTATAAACGTAGTACGAGGTACTTACGTGTTCGGATAGTCCGATGACCGAATTTACTGCCAACATATCCGGGGATCTCATGGGTCGCTTCCCAAAGATTCACCGATGACGTATGACTCGCACTCTAAATTAATTTGGGATTAATTAGAAAAGAGAGAAAATTAATCTGGGATTAATTGCAGAGATATTTTATCTGGGATAAAATATCATTTAAAACGAGATAACGATTAATTTGGAATTAATCGAGATATTAATATATTTGATATATTAAACGAAATTGGATTTCGACGCGGAATTAAAATTAGATTTTAATTCGGGCGAACAAATTAATTTGGAATTAATTCGTTAGCGACGTGAATAGTGATTTCGCTAGGCGTAATCATTTAATTACGACGCAACGGAAAATTCGTTAATTTGGAATTAGCGAACCAGAGCACGGGATTATTTGCGAGCGCATTCGCATTTCAAATCCGAGTGCGGCACGCAAGTCAAATCAAGCGTCAAATCGCTAGTCGCATCAAGCGTCAAATCACTTGTCACTTTGAGTGATGTGACTTGACAACTTGATGGATTGAGTGATGGAAGTGGTTGGAGCTTTTAATTGTTTGACTTTTGAAAGCCAAATTCACATGAAATGAATTTGAAATTCAAATCTGTGTATTTAATACACAAATTTGGAACCAACATCACAACTCTCTCTATTCTCTTCATCTCTCTTCACGCCCTTGGGGCTAAAACTTACTGGTTTGCTGTTCTTGAAACCGTGAGTAGTGAGGGAAGCAAGAGTGGGATTTTTTGGCAAAATCTCAAGTTCTAGCACACTTACGAGACATGCGAAGGTGATAAGGAAGTCCACCCATGAGCCGGGAACCATTCGACGAAGCTTGGAGCTTGACGAAGGACCAAAATGGAGGCCAAACCAATTAGCACTCACAGCTCACTGCCGAACCAGTGAGGAGCAGAATTTTGAAGTTTTGTTGCCTCTGCATCGCTCAACCGATCAATATGAGTATTCCGCAACTTCTTCGATTTGTATTCGCACTTGATTCATGCTTATTATTGATCTTGGGACCTTAATAGAAACCAACAATGGCATCTAGAGGAAGGTTTGAGCATGAAAAAGTTTAGGGCTTAAAATTGGGTAAAAATGATTTGAGCATATTTGGATGAAATTGGATGTTTGAGTATGCTTAATTAATGATAACATGGTGTTATGCATTGTCAATTTGATGAATTTTGAATTGGACAATTTTTCCCCAATTGACTTAGCTTGGCCGAAAGTCACCCTTGCCCTATTGTCTTGGAATTTTGTTTTTTGATTCATTAGATGAGTTGGAAAAAATTGGGAAATGTTGATTGCGGATTTAATTTGATTGAAACCGAATTGATTTGGAAAATCCCACTTGGCCGAGACTTTGAGCATGTAATTATGGGTTTGATTTTAATCAAAATGTGTTGGACATGCGATGATGTAAATAAGCATGATTAATTGTGTATATTGATGTTTTAGAAATGTTAATTTGGGTAATTAATCATGTTATACACTTTGGTAATTAAATTGAAAAAATTGGATTTTTGGAATTTAATTATTTGAGCCTTAAAATTGGATTTGGGCCTTTAGTGTTGTAATTGGGCTTGTTGGGCTTTGTTGTACAAAGTTGGGTTTAGGAAAAATTGGTTGGATCCAATTGCGCCGAAAACCGCATCCATAAAGCCCAAATGCGAGTTAATGGACCTTTAAAGTTTAATTGGGCCTAATGGGCCAAGATTGATTTCTAGGCTTATGGGGTAACTCCCGGATTGGATTTTGGTTATTCGGTTTGACCCGAGTTGACCAAAAGTCCACGCCTTAAGAAATTAATTAAAAGCACATTGGACTTTAATTAAATTGACGTTGGACGTTAATCGGGCTTTGAGACCCGTAACGATTAAATTTGGAATTTAAGTCGTAAAAGTTCATTAATAAAGTGTAGTATTTAATTTGTAATTAAATAGTGAATTAGAATTAAATACATATTAAATTGGATTTAATGTTGTAGTTTAATTTAATTCAAGAATTCGTACTTTGAGTACTTATTCGCAAAAACGAGTTTGACTCGAGCAAAATCAAATCGTTGTTTGAACATTGGATGATCACCAATTATCAGATTAATTAATTTGATTAGATTGATTGATAACATGCTTGTATGAATACATGGTTGCGATGCATGAATAATGTATATCGGATGGATATTAGATGGGTGGGACAATTTTAGAAATTGTTGTAAGAAATTTGATTTATTAATTGGACCTACGAGTCCAGCCTTATTACCTCTCATTTCTTTGTATTCTCTTCTCACCTATTCCCCTCAATGTAAATGAGGTTTCTTTAGAAGTGTAGTGTAATGGGTAGAAGTAATACATGTGCTAGCGGGAGAGAGAAAGTGAGAGATTTTATCTAGGATCAATGTGTAAAGTATCCATCCGCATATCATTATTATTTTTCATATGCGCTTTATTATGTGTTTAAATGCATGTTTAAGGGTGTATGATGATGAGACCTTAACAAAGATAATAAATTGGTTGCCAATTTGCACTTGAAAAACCCTCGCAAAATATTAAACTTTTTCCTTCCATTGAGTGATTCTCAGTCAAGATCCGAGACTGGCATTGGCTTGTTGGCCAAAGTCAAGGCCTTTGTCCGTCGAGGATGTGTTTGAATCACGAAGGCTTTGTTCCATATCAGTGTCTTGTCCAAGTTGTGGTTTGTTGGCCATAGTCAAGACCACTTCTTGTCCATCGACATTGATTACGAAGCTTTCCATGGTCAATGGGTCGCGCTTGACTGGGATCACTAAGTTTATTGTGCCAATGCCAAGGCTTAGTTGATTCAGAGGAAAAAGGTTAGGTAATACATGTTAGACATTATGTCCCATAGCGTCACTGTTTGTAAATGATATTGTATTATTGTACAAAATTAACTATGTGATAATGAAATTGCCTTTTGCCATTTTGTAAATATTATTTACTTTGATATATAAATGGCGAAAGTCCATATGATTAGTACTGGATTGAGATGATATGAGACAGTATCAATCCATAAAGGTTTAATCATTAAATATCCCTAGCCGTAGTATTATCGAGACTGGATATCGATAATGCGGAATAGACTAGTATTGCGCTTGTGCACGTTGTGAGGGCACAATGGCATAGTTCTCATATATTTAAGTATTGGATACTTATGCAAGTGCGATAGGAGGTTGTGTTTTACCGATGGTACGGAAAACAGCTTCGCTCTGGATAGACCCCGCGGAATCCCTTGGTAGTATGTCTGCGTGTCTATGGGAGGCCGCATCAGGGTAGGTGTATATGGTCTTAACCTGAGACTTACATCGCTAGTACTTGCGACAATCGGTAAACTTTGGTTTTGGTGGTTGGGAACCTTAACCGGTTCTGTGTACACCTCTTCTGGGTTTATCGAGAATCGTAGTGTACTGGATGTGATGTCAAGATGGAAGTATCGCTTCAGACATATGGAGGCGATGATCACGCAGGACACAGAACTAGTACTCTATAAAAGGTTGCAACCGTCGGGACAATATGACCAGGTCAGGATTGTCCGATTTAAAGAGACTAGTTGCTTGATGTCCGATATATGTTTCGTACGGGGCAGACACATCTCCAGCCCCAGGCCTAGCATGTGATCATCCGATACTGGATCGATGTACGCAATACTACGGTATACTACGCTTGATATAGATCTTATATTCCTATAAGAATATTTCTGGAGAATTGGGTAGGCATGGCGCTTTGCTAGAAGCCAACCTTGTCTTGTGAATCGGTAAGAACGTAGTACGAGGTACGTGCGTGTTCGGATTATCCGACGACCGTATTTACTGCCAACATATCCGGAGATCTCTTGGGTCGCTTCCTGAAGATTCACCTATGATATTGATTCGAACTTAATTAATCTTGGATTAATTGCGGAGAAACTTTATCTCGGATAAAGTGCCTTATTTAGAGAGAGAACGATTAATTTGGAATTAATCGATAAAATTATTATATTCGATATAATAATTGAAATTCGATTTCGACGCGAAATTAAAATTAGATTTTAATTCGGGCATACGAGTTAATTTAGAATTAATTCGTTAGCGACGTAAATAATAATTTCGCTAGGAGCGATTATTTATTTAAATTCGATTTAATTAACGTCGCGACGCAAGTTCGGTATTTCGGAAATATCGAATCCGAACGCGTGAGTGGACGTGGGCCCACTTTCATTTGGAAACGTGTGGGGCCCACTTGACACATGTCATTATATGTATTATTTTATTGATAATGCATTGCATGGTGATAGTGTATAATACACTCTAATGTTATGCATGGAATTTGAGTGTTTGACACTCTAAGCCTTTGCATGGCTTGTGTCATAGATTTATTATTATTTAATAAATATTATGGCATAAATATAAATTGATTTTTGGTATCAAAAATCAATTAGAACAAAAGAAATTTCTCTCCTCTCTCTCTTTCATGACCGAAAACTGCATGCAGTTTTGGTCTTCATCTTCTTCAATTTTGGTTGCCAAAAGCTTGAAGAAAGGGTTGTTGTTTGGAACATCTTCTCACATGCAAGGCTAGCACCATCAAGGAATCAAAAGAGGTGATAGGGAAACCATCATAGAGCAAGGAATACACAAAGCTTGGAGCTTCCTACTTCTTGTCTTCCTTGGCCGAATCATCCCACACTTGGAGCTTCCATTTGGTTTGATTTTCTTCATCAACAAAGCATTGTAAGTATGATTCCGCCATACTTCATGTTTATATATATTCTTTGTTGTATTTCATGTATGCTTAATCTTTCCTTGGGACATATTATAGAAACCAACAATGGTATCATGGAGCCATGGTTAAGCATGAAATACTTTAGGTTAAAATTTGATAAAATTGGTTGAAGCATGTTCTTGTGAAATTTGATGAATAAGTATGCTTGCATGTATATAGATTGATGTTATATGGAATCAATTTTATGAAAAATGCATTGGATGATTTTTCCCCAAAATTTTAACCTTGGCCGAATGGGTGTGTTAAAATTGGTTGAAGCATGTCTTGTGAAATTTGATGAATAAGTATGCTTGCATGTATATAACATGATGTTATATGGAATCAATTTTATGAAAAATGCATTGGATGATTTTTCCCCAAAATTTTGACCTTGGCCGAATGATATGGTGAAATTGATTGAAGCATGTTCTTGTGAAATTTGATAATAAGAATGCTTACATGTATATAGAATGATGATACATGGAATCAATTTTATGAAAAATGCATTGGATGATTTTTTCCCAAATTCATGCCTTGGCCGAATGTGTTGCTACTTGGAGTGGATTGGAATTTTTTGTGTTTAAGATCATTGGATGACTTAGAACGTGTACGGGACGTAGATTAATAATTCAATCGGATTGAAAAACAAATCGACACAAAAAAAACTCACCTTGGCCGAATACATAGGACATGTAAAGGAGTTGATTTTTGTTAAAATTAATGTTGGACATTTATTTTGAACAATACATGATTAATAAATCAAATGGGTATTTTTGAAATATTTGGTTTAATGTATTAATCTTGGTATTACACTTTAATTAATTGGACTTTAATGTTTGGAATATTAAAATTTAATTAATGGGCTTAATGGTGAATTGGGCTTTTAATATTGTATTTGGGCATAATGGGCTTGGTTGGACCAAGTAGATTTGGGCCAAATGGATTGGATCCAATTTGGGCCTAAATCACTCCATTAAGTCCAAATATAATATAATGGGCTTTAAAATTTAATTGGGCCTTATGGGCTTAAAATTGGTTTTATGGCATTTAAGGGTGATTCCTTATTTGGGCTTGGTAATTGGGTTTGACCCACATTGACCAAAGCCCAAGCCTTAATAAATCAATTCTAAGTCCATTTGACTTGAATTAAATTCAACATTGGATGTTAGTTGGGCTTTGAGGCCCAATAATATTAGATTTAGAATCTAAGTCTTTAAAGCACATTAAAAGTGTAAACATTTAATTTGGAATTAAATAATTGAATTAGTATTGAATACGATTGAATTAGATTTAATTAGTAGTTCGATATAATTCGCGATTCGTACCTTATGTACTTATTCTCAATCGAGTTGGACTCGCGCAAAATCAAACCGTTGTTTGAACATTGGATGATCACTTAAACAAAGACTAATTAATTGGATTAGATTGGTTGTAAAAGCATGTCTTGTTTGAATATATATATGTAATGATGAATGAATAGTGTATATCGGATGGATATTAGAAGGGAAAGGGTAATTTTAGAAATTATTGTAAATTTGGAATTTATAAATTGGACCTGCGTGTCCAGCCTTATCTCTTTATCTCTTTGTATTCTCTTCTCACCTAATTCCCCTCAATGTAAATGAGGTTTCTCTTATTGTATTATGTAATTGGGTAGTAGTAAGAATAGTGCTAGCGGGGAGAGGAAAGGGAGTGAGTTGTTCTAGGAACAAGTTGTTTATATATCCATCCGCATATCACTATTATTTACTTTACGCGCTTTATGATGTTTTAGAAGCATGCTAAGGGTGTATGATGATGAGACCTAACAAAGATAAATAAATTGGTTCCCAATTACGCGAAAATCCCTCAATTTATATTAAGCGAATATCCTTCCATTGAATGGTTCTTGTTCAAGATCCGAAGTTGGCATTGGTTTGTTTTTGACCAAAGTCAAGACCTTTGTCAATTAAGGATGTACTTGAATCATGAGAGTTTTGTTGCATATCGGTGTCTTGTCCAAATCGTGATTTTTATTGGCCAAAGTCAAGATCACTTTTTGTCCAACGACATTGATTACGAAACTTCCTCGTCAATGGGTCCCGCTTAACTGGAATCATTAGGTTTGTTTTTGCCAAAGCCAAGGCCTAGTTGATTCGGAGGATAGGGTTAGGAAAATGTATTAGATACATTGACATTATACATATGTTTCGGACTTGGATGTCCACCTAACCGGATCTAGGAATGGATGAGATCCAATTGATCATGGAGATCTACCTAAGTTAAATAGCATACAATTTTTATTGGCCAAAGTCAAGGTTGTGTGTTATTTAACGGGATCCTAGCCCATTAGGAAATTCGATTTCCGAGGTTCTCTACAGAGGGTTAGAAACTTGAAGAAAATAGTGGGAGGCTATTATTGAATTTGCAATTTCATTCAGATATTTAGCCTTACGCATCTTTCAAAATGATTTCGTCAATATTTTAATAATTAGTTGGACTAATATATTGTTATTTTATTTGTAACAGTTTGACTGTACCCATAACATCGTTGACTTTATAGTTGGACTATAGTTGTCAAGATGATTGGCAAAGGTAATATCCATGACATAATCATGGGCGATAATGTCTTCAAAGGGACAAACTTTGCCGACTGGGAAATGAACCTCAAGATAGTGCTGGGGGCTGAGAGGATACTGTATACTATTCAGACACCTCTCCCGCCTAAACCCACTGAGCCACTGGAGCTAGAGTTATGGAAAACTCATAGTGACGATTGTGACCAAGCTCAGTCAGTTATGCTAGCTGCAATGACCCAGCATTTCAGACGCCAGAATAGGGATTTGGATCCCTATAACATGATGGCAAGATTGCGTGATCTTCACCGCACCAATAAGCGGATGAAGAGGTACGAGCTAGTAAGGAAACTCTTCCGCTCCCGGATGACAGACGGCGCATCAGTTGAAGCCCACGGGACTCAAATGATCGCCGATATTGATGAGTTGGCCAATATGGGAATAGTCTTGGAGGCTGAGCTGACTATAGATATGATCTTGCAGTCACTTCCTGATACTTGGAAACAAATCATAATCAACTACAAGTTGATGGATACAGATGACACTCTTGATTAAATAGTTGGACTATTGTAATCATTATAATAAATAATACCTAAATCGTTGAATAAATAGTTGGACTATTAGAATCAAGATAAAATTGAAAGATTGACATTTAAAACATAATACTAGGGAAAATGTATTTAAATGGCTTAATTTTCAAATTGGGAATAAATAATTTCAGGATGGTCTTGGAAAAATAATAAGTTACTTTATTTGATAAAATAACATATTAGGCCTAAGCCCGGAGTTAAGCAAATAGTAGACCATAATCTTTGGAAGATTATGTGATGATAACTTAAGTGCTTAATCCATTAAGCTTGTCGCCGTAGACTCCTTAATTTCTTAATCAGAACTAAGGATTAGATCCTTAAAGTATGATAATGAAATTGAAGGATCTTCAAAGAATCTATCCTTAGATTTTAGAAGTACTAAAATTGCAATAATAACTCTTAGAGAGTTAATGACTATTCTCAAGGAGATAAAGTCAAAGTTTGCAATTAGGCAAGTAGCGCAAGGCGCACCACCTTACTTCAATATTCTAGAAACCCGAGGCTTGGCCAAAGGCTACTGGAATGTGAAAAAAGGGCAAAGGCAACATCATTATAATCTTCTGGGAAGATAAAGGACATATCCCAAAATGTCTTCCTAAATTGTGGCAAACGGGATCGCAAAAGCGTGACTGTCGTTTGGACAAAACAGACATGAAGGAATAGAAGACGAGCGAGGCTCCGACTTCAAATATGTTTGTCAACATTATGTTCACTATTAGTATTAAAATTAGATTTTAAATACTTAGTGTGATACGTAAATATTTATTGATGTTCAGAATCTATTTTGAACAGGATACCGACTTCAATAGAGATTTATCTGCGAATTGTAAACAGGACGAAAGTCGCTGTTTTAACCGTAGATACCTAAGTTTAGGAACTACCTTCGGGTGTGTACCTAAATTTGGAAACTGTTATAATGTAACTAGTTTGACTAGAAACATTATCTCTATATCAGTGTTTAATCCGCTGCGGGTGAACCTTTATATTGTAGAACACTAAAGTGTTTTATTATATAAAGATGATATTGAGATAAACACATTAGATGTGAATAACAGAATTTATATTTTGAATATAAATAAATCTCGAATATATAACATGACAAACAAATAGCTCGAACTGATTTGATCAGATGAAACTTAATTGTGGCATTGTTGTCTGGGACACAATTAAACAAGACTCGTATATCCACACTTTTGAAGAGTGGGTACTCGGACTGATTTGATTCTATTCAAATAAAGTCTATGAATCTAGTTTATTGGGCAATGTGCCTATAACACTATTTACTTGGTAAAAGTGCAAATGCCACCAATCTGTTAGCCCTAGTTCATAGTGAAGCAAGTGGGCCCATGTCTAGCTAGGCTAGAGGTGGATATGAATATTTCGTGACCTTTACGGATGTGGCATCGCGTAATGGTTATGTGTTTCTTTTGAAGAACACAAATCGGAAACTTTTAGAGTTTTCGACACGAAATAGACAAACAGATCGGCTGAAGTATTAAACCAACACGGTAAGACCATAATGGAAAATACTTAAGCAATAAGTTTCTTGTATACTTGAAAGAGTATAGTATTCTTTCAAATGAGGAATCCTCCCGGAACACGTCAAAGTGACGGTGTGTCCGAACAGAGTAACCAAATTTTGTTGGACATGATAAGGTTAATCATGAGTCGCTCTGAGCTACCATTTCCTTCAACGGATAAGCTTTAAACAGTGCAAGAACTTATTTTGAATAAGGTTCCATAAAATCTATTTGACAGATTTCATAAAATCTACCATTTCCATGGTCAATGCGGAATCCCATTGGTGGTATGACTATGTGTCTATGGGAATCCGCTTCAGGGTAGGTGTATTTGGTCTTAACCTGAGACTTGCATCGCTAGTACTTGCGACAATCAATACGCTTTGGTTTTGGTTGTCCGGGACTTTAATAGGTTTTGTGTACGCCTCTTCTGGGTTTATTGAGAATCGTAGTGTATTGGGTGTGTTGTCAAGACAGAAGTATCACTTCAGTCATATGGAGATGATGATCACGCAGGGATATAGAACCGGTTCTCTATTATGTTGCAACTATCGAGATAATATGACAAGGTCATGTTATCCGATTATAGAGACTAGTTGTTTGTGATCTGATATATGCTTCGTACGGGGCAGACACTATTTCAGCCTCATGCCTTGCATGTGACATCAGATACTGGATCGCAATGTGCAATACTTCATATACTACGCCTGACATAGATTATATATTCCTTTAAGAATATTTTTGGAGAATTAGGTAGGCACGGTGCTTTGTTAGAAGCCAACCATGTCTCGTAAAATGGTAAAAATGTGGTACGAGGTACGCACGTGTTCGGATAGTCCGACAACCGGGTTTACTACCAACATATCCAGGGATCTCATGGGTCGCTTCCTGAAGATTCAACGATGACGTATGAGTCGAACATAATTAATCTAGGATTAATTAGAAGAAAGAGAAAATTAATCTGGGATTAATTACGGTGATAATTTATCTGAGATAAATTTCTATTAGAATGGAGAGAATGATTAATTCAGAATTAATCGATTAAATAATATATTCGATATATTAATTTAAATTATATTTCAAAACGGAATTAAAATTGGATTTTAATTCTGGCGAACGAATTAATTTAGAATTAATTCGCGAGCGACTTTAATAGTAATTTTGCTAGGCATAATTATTTAATTAAATTTAATTTAATTAAGTCGCAACGGAAAATTCGTTAATTCAAAATTAACGAACCCGGGCCTGGAATGTATTTACGGGCCCACTCGGATTTTGAATCAAGTGGGGCCCATAAGTCATATCACCTAGTCACTTTAATCAACTTTTTGGTGATGGAATTTGGTGGGTGGTTATAGACTTGTTGAACACTCAATTTGAGAGATGATAGACATTTACCAAATATTAGATATTTGGTATATCATTATTTTGTTTTTGAAAATCAAAATACAAGTCACTCTCATCACTCTCTCCTTCTCTCTCGTTCACGCCCAACTCCAAATTTCTCTCCCTATTTGGCTTGGCCGAATACACCAAGGAGAAGAAGAATAATTGTTGCATTTTTTCTAAGTGCTAGCACACATCAAGTATCATACTTAGGTGATAGGGAAACTTTCCCAATGAGCTTGGAATATCAAATCACTCATAGCTTGGAGCAAAACCTCATCAAAGAAAGCTTGGAGACTTTCAAGGAAGGAAAATTTTTGTTATCAACACATCCTCTCTTCCGATCATTTTAAGTATATTTCTGCTATACTTTTCTTTTGTATTCACATTATTTCATGCTTTAATTGTTCTTGGGATAATCTTAGAGACCAACAGAGTATGGTTCAGATCATTTATTCAAACGGTCGGATTTGAACTGCATCATGTACTTTGAAGGTTCTCTGGTTTCGACACTAGGCATCATTTGAGGGCAATAATCTGTATAACTATTGGGACTATTTCGTAAAAGGAAATATAGTATGTTGATATGGAACGTCACATCACATGATCTACTTTGGCCGAGTGCAAGCAATGAAGAACAAAAAGATAAACCGAGTCTTGGGGCGAGCAGTCTACCACAAGCGAATAAGGGACACAACGAGATCCTGAGCTATGGGATCAGAGAAAATTGAGCAATCGCTATAAGAGAACTGGCAGAAAGAAATTGTAAGCAGACCTAGAGGGCAATCAAAGATTTTTGTAGGCGAAAGACACCAGAGAGCACAAGGAAGGCCTAACCCATCGGAATAGGAAATACATCCATGCATACATGCATACATGTCACATGCACGCAATCTTTGTCTTGTTTTTGTTCGCAGGTTTTGAAGAAAAGCGGCAAAGAAAAACAGTTCGGGAACAAGACCCACAACTCAAATCGGGATAAGACCCGAAACTCTATTCGGGAACAAGACCCACAACTCAAATCAAGAACAAGACCCGCAACCCTATTCGGGAACAAGACCCACAACTCAAATCGGGAATAAGACCCATAACTCTATTCGGGAAAAAGACCCACAAATCAAATCGAGAACAAGATCCACAACTCAAATCGGGAAAAAGACCCGCAACTCTATTCGGGAACAAGACCCACAACTCTATTCGAGAACAAGACCCTCAACTCAAATCGGGAACAAGACCAACAATTCAATTTGGGAACAAGACCCACAACTCAAATCGGGAACAAGACCCACAACTCAAATCGAGAATAAGACCCACAACTCAAATCGGGAACAAGACCCTCAACTCAATTCAGGGAACAAGACCCTCAACTCAATTCAGGGAACAAAACCCTTATCTTGAACAAGACCCTCATCACAATTCAGGAACAAAGCTCACATTCAGTACAGCTCGGGAACAAAGCCCACTCTCTACACAGTTCGGGAACAAAACCTAAGGAATAAAGCCCACACTCAACACAGTTCGGGAATAAAGCCCAGTGAATAAAGCACACAATCAATTCAATTCGGTAATCAAGCCCACACTCAACACATTTCGGGAATAAAGCCCACATTCAGCACAGTTCGGGAACAAAGCCCACACTCAACACAAGTTCGGGAACAAAGCCCAGGGAATAAAGCCCACAATCAGCACAATTCGGGAATAAAGCCCACATTCAGCACAGTTCGGGAATAAAGCCCAGGGAACAAAGCCCACATTCAGCACAATTCGGGAACAAAGCCCACAAATCAGTTCGGAAACAAAGCCCACAGTCAAAACAGTTCAGGAACAAAGCCCACTCTCTACTTAATTTGGGAACAAGACCCACAACACAGTTTGGGAACAAGACCCACAACTCAGTTCGGGAACAGGACCCACAACTCAATCCGGGAACAAGACCCTCAGCTCAATTCGGGAACAAGACCCTCATCTCCCATCTGTAACGGTTCGGGAATGAACCACCACCTCACATCAGTAACGGTTCGGGAAAGGACCACCTCTCAAGTAACGGTTCGGGAATGAACCATCCACCTCTCAAGTAACGGTTCGGGAATGAACCGTCTCACATCAGCTCAGTTCAGTAATGAATCCTAGAGATCGCAGCATCTTGCAAGGATGAACTTTAGGGGTCACAGCACCTCACCACCAGATCAATTCAGTTCGAAGCATCTCGCAAAGCAGCAGGTAAGTATGACAGCCGACGAGCCAAGTAGTAAAAAATACATGCATAACTTTGATAGGGTTGTCACTGTCACACACTGCACAAGCCCCATCAAAGTGGGGGTGACTGAAAACACTGGATTTTTGCATTAAAGCCCAATGATGAGCCTCGTATGGAGGCACTACCCGATAAGTTATGGAAGTCGCGGGAAAAGGACGTCGGAAGGAAAAAATTTAAAAATAAATACATCAACAAATTTAACTCATTTGTTTAGCCTCGCGTTCACTCGATTAATCTCTGTTTTAACTTTTAGCCTCGACCCAAAATCCCCGCAACCCACACAAAGCCACGCACCCAAGCCTACAAAAATCCAAGCCACACGTCCAAGCCCACAAAATCCAATTCAAAAATATTTTAAATCACATTTAACAAATGTCTAAATTAAATAAATCCCCTTTCTAAATTAAATAAACCCATTTCCTAAACTAAATAAATCACCTCCTAAATCAAAGATATCCCCACCAAAAATACACAAATTCTTTCCTAAATAATTTGATTAAATATACCCCCACCAAAACTACATGATTTATTTCCCTTAATAACTTAATGTATCCCTTTATTACTTGATTCCTTTCCTTCTTGAAAACCCATGCACAAGGAAACCCTAATACACCATTATAAAAAACATGACAAAAATCAAACCCAGATCATCTCCCTGGACTTTCTGATTCACGGCAAACAAAAGAAATAATCCTAAAAGGACGAAACCAACAAAAAAAAAAACCACTCACGCCCCCTCTCTCTCTCATTTTCTCTCTCTATATAAACAATGACAAAACCCTAGACTCTCCCTTCACGCCTAACCGTCTCTCTCCCCTCTCCCTATAAACACAACAAAACCTAAAACCAAGAGGCAGCCCTTAAATCGTAAACAAGACAAATAAGACACATTTCCTAGAAGTGTTGGGTTTACTAGGTCAAACCAAGATCAATCAAGCAAGAAATCATGTGAATACAACAAAGTAAGAATGCGGAAAATACTCACTTTGATCGGATTTTGGATGCGTTGAACACAAAAGTTTTCCTCCTTGATGAATTCGGCCAAGGTCTCCTTTGAATGTGAAATCCAAGCTCCAAGCTTTTGAGTTGATTCCAAGCTCAAGGATTGGTTTCCCTATCACCTCATATGATTCTTTGTGTGCTAGCACCTTTGAAAATTTGCAACAAAATCTTCCAATTTTCCCTCTTGAAATTCGGCCAAGCCTAAGAAATTTTTGGGAGGAAAAATCCGCACTTGGACGTGAGAAAGGAAGAAGAGAAAGAGAAGGAAAGTTGTCTAATTTGATTTCAAAAACCAAAATTAAAGATATACCAAAGATGGTATATGTCTTTCAACTTATGTGTTTTACAAGTTATCTACACATCATCACCCACTTCACCTAATATCATCACCAAAAAAGTGATGAGAAAGACAAATGATGTGACATGTGATGTGACTTGTGGGCCCCACTTGATTCAAAATCCGAATGGGCCCGCAACACATCTCGGGCTCGGGTTCGCTAATTCTGAATTAACGATTTTCCGTTGCGACGTAATTAAATCAAATTTAATTAAATAATTATGCCTAGCAAAATCACTATTCACGTCGCTCGCGAATTAATTCTAAATTAATTCGTTTGCCAGAATTAAAATCCAATTTCAATTCCGCGTCGAAATCTAATTTCGTTTAATATATCGAATATATTATTTTATCGATTAATTCCAAATTAATTGTTCTCTCTCTTCAAATAGTATTTTATCCCAGATAAAATTTCTCCGCAATTAATTCTAGATTAATTTTCTCTCTCTTATAATTAATCCCAGATTAATTATGTTCGAGTCATACATCATTGGTGAATCTTTAGGAAGCGACCCATGTGATCCCTGGATATGTTTGCAGTAAATTCGGTCATCGGACTATACGAACATGTACGTACCTAGTACTACTTTTTTACCGATTTACGAGACATGGTTTGCTTATAGGAAAGCACTGTGCCTACCCAATTCTCCAGAAATATTCTTAAAGGAATATATAATCTATATCAGGCGTAGTATACGTAGTATTGCGTATTGCGATCCAGTATCAGATGTCACATGCAAGGCCTGGGGCTGGAATTGTGTCTGCCCCGTACGAAGCATATATCGGATCTCTGGTAACTAGTCTTTATAATCGAATAAGCATGACCTAGTCATATTATCCCGATGACTGCAGTACTAAAGAGTACTAGTTCCATATCCTGCGTGATCATCATCTCCATATGACTGGAGTGATACTTCCATCTTAAAATCACACCCAATACACTACGATTCTCAATATACCAATAAGAGGCGTACACAGAACCTGTTAAAGCCCTGGACGACCAAAACCAAAGTATATTGTTTGTCGCAAGTATTAGCGATGCAAGTCTCAGGTTAAAACCAAATACACCTACCCTAATTCGGAATTCCATATACACATAGTCATACTACCAATGGAATTCCGAGGGGTCTATCCAGAGCGAAGCTGTTTCCGTACCATCGGAAAACACAACCTCCTATTACACTTGCATGAGTATCCAATACCCAAATATATGAGAACTATGCCGATATGCTCCCACAATGCGCACAAATGCAATACTAGTTTATTCCACATTATCGATGTCCAATCTCGATAATACTACGACTAGGGATATTTTAATGATTAAACCTTAATGGATTAATACTGTCTCATATCTTATTAATCTAGAACTAATCATAGGGATTTTTATCATTTATATATCTCGGTAATCCAATTACAAATGATAAAAGAGCAATTTCCTTTGTCACATAGTTAATTTGTATAAAAACACCATATTCTGTACAAATAGTGATGCTATGGGTCATAATTGTCCAACAATCTCCCACTTGGACTATAGCCAATCACTCAAGTGTCCTACACTTGAACTATGTACGGGTCGCTCAAATTTCTACTGAGAAACTGCTTTCGTCAGCGGATTTGCAAGTTTATCATCTGATGCAATTTATTCGATCATCACATCGCCACGATGTATGATCCGACGAATCAGATTAAACTATTTGAAGTTCATACTTGTATCGTTGATAAGACCATTAATTCTTTAGCCTGTGCTGTAGCCTAGCTCAACTGCTAACAGAACTATACCTAATCTGATTAGGATTATATGGATCAAAAATGCTTCTTTTGCTGCTTCAGCTGCAGCAATATTCCGCTTTTGTTGTTTATTCGGCAACAGTATCTTGCTTGGAAGATTTCCAGCTCACTATTTCGTTATTCAAACTATATAGTATCCTTATTACGACTTACAGTCGTTATTGTCGGTTTGGAAACTTGCAACAGTGAACCCAGTCACTTCAAGTTCTCCTTCTCCATAGCTTAAGAAAGGATCCTTAGCTCCTCTTAGATACTTAAGGATGTTCTTAACATCAATCCAGTGACCATCACTTGGATTGGTTTGATTGTGACTCTATATGCTCAAAGCATATGAGACACCAGGTCGCGTACATATCTTTCAATGTATGAGTTCTCAGAGAGTGCCAATAACTTTTAGATCTATGCCAGTAGATCCTTATTCCTAGAATAAAGGTTATCTCTCCCAAGTATTCTATGGAGAATTTTGATGAAAGCCAAGCTTTCACTGATTGTATTATGGGAATGTCATTTCCAAGAAATGATATATCATCATTATATAGGACAATCATTGTCAGTGCGTTCCCACTAAACTCCTTATATACACAAGAATCATTTTCGTTTTGAATTAAATCATAAGCCATTATGATTACATCAAAACGCTAGTTCCAAGAACGCAATGCTTGCTTCAATCCATAAATGGATTGAATTAACTTGCAAACCTTGTTTGCTTGTTTTGGTACGACAAAACCGTTAGGATGTTTATAAACATCCTCCAAAAGGTTTCCGTTGAAGGAAAGTGGTTTTGATGTTCAGCTGTCGTATTTCATAAGTGAAACATGCAGCATTAGCAAGCATTATCCAAATGGATTTAATCATGGCAACAAGTAAAAGGTTTCATCGTAATCGACACCATGTTGATAACGATACCTTTTCGCTACAAGCCTAGCTTTATACGTTTGTTTGTTGCCATCCATGTATGTCTTCCTTGAAGACTCATTTAGTACCAACAGGCACAATGCCTTCCGGTACAGCAACCACTGTCCAAACTTGGTTGGTATACAAGGAATCCATTTCGGACTTCATGGCACATTGCCATAAAAAGAGTCGATACCCTGTATCACTTCCTCATACGTAGCCGGTTCGTGTTCCTCAATAATATTGACATTTACATGAGGTGAGATTAGAAACCCATACCTCCCAAGTTATTTTCTGACTCTCTCCGACTTACACGGTTCTTGTGTATTCGAAGATTATTGGTACAATTTCATCCCTGATGAACTGTTTGTGTTCCGTTAAGGAATCGGTGCCTGGAATAGTATTACTCCGATTTTCATCGAGTCTTACTTTCCTCCCACTTACCACTACATATAGGTATTCCTCTTTGGAAAACTGCATGGAGAGCAACAATTATATTGTTCTCTTGTGAGTTGTATAAGTACTATACTTTTGTTTCCCTAGGATAACCCACAAATTAGGCACTTATCCGATTTGGGTTCTAGGTTGGTATCATCCAAACATATGCCCAGCAATCCCAAATCTTCAGGAATGAGAAAACCTGGTTTCTTTCCTGTTCATATCTAATATGAAATATGTCTAACAGATTTTCATGGAACCTTATTCAAAATAAGTATTGCATTGTTTAATGCGTATCCCTAGAAGGAAAATGGTAGCTCAGAGCGACTCATAATTAACCTTACCATGTCCAACAAAGTTCGGTTTCTCTGTTCGGACACACCGTCAAATTGAGGTGTTCCGGGAGGAGTCCACATTGGAAGAATACTATACTCTTTCAAGTAATTGAGAAACTTATTACTTAAGTATTTTCATCACGGTCCAATCGTGATGTTTTAATACTCTTGCAGGTCTGTTTTTATACTTCGTGTTGAAACTCTAAAAGTTTCTGACTTGTGTTTCATGAAGATACACATAACCATAACGCGATGCCACATCCGTAAAGGTTACAAAGTATTCATATCCACCTCTAGACTAGCTAGATATGATCCCACTTATGTCACTATGAACGAGGGCTAACAGATCGGTGGCACTTGCACTTTTACCAAGTAAAAGGTGTTTTAGGCACTTTGCCTAATAAACTAGATTCGTAGACTTCATTTGATTAGAATCAAATCTGTCATAGTACCCACTCTTCGAAAGTGTGGATATACGAGTCTTGTTAATGTGTCCCAGACATCAATTCCACAAATAAGTCTCATCTGATTAAATCAGTTTGAGCTATTTGTTTGTCATGTTATACGTTTGAGATTCATTTATATTCAAAATATAAATACTGTTATTCACATCTAATGTGCTTATCTCAATATCATCTTTATAAAATAAAACATTTAGTGTTCTATAATATAAAGGTATACCCGCAACGGGTTAAACTTAGATATAGAGATAATGTTTCTAGTCAAACTAGGTACATTATAACAGTTTCCTAATCCGAGAGGTCTATCCAGAGCGAAGCTGTTTCCGTACCATCGGTAAACACAACATCCTATTACACTTGCATGAGTATCCAATACACAAATATATGATAACTATGCTGTTATGCTCCCACAACGCGCACAAGTGCAATACTAGTCTATTCCACATTATCGATGTCCAATCTCGATAATACTACGACTAGGGATATTTTAATGATTAAACCTTAGTGGATTAATAATGTCTCATATCTTATTAATCCGGAACTAATCATATAAACTTTTATCATTTATATATCCCGGTAATCCAATTACAAATGATAAAAGAGAAATTTCCTTTGTCACATAGTTAATTTGTACAACAACACCATGTTCTGTACAAATAGTGATGTTATGGATCATAATTGTCCAATAATCTCCCACTTGGCCTATAGCCAATCACTCAAGTGTCATACACTTGAACTATGTATGGGTCGCTCAAATTTCTGCTGAGAAACTGCTTTCGTCAGCGGATTTGCAAGGTTATCATCTGATGCGATTTATTTGATCATCACATCGCCACGATGTATGATCTGACGAATCAGATGAAACCATTTAAAGTTCATACTTGGATCGTTGATGAGACCATTAATTCTTTAGCCTGTATTGTAGCCTAGCTCAGCTGCTAACAGAACTATACCTAATCTGATTAGGATTATATGGATCCAAAATGCTTCTTTTGCTGCTTCAGCTGCAACAATATTCCACTTTTGTTGTTTATTCGGCAACAGTATCTTGCTTGGAAGATTTCCAGCTCACTGTTCCGTTATTCTAACTATATAGTATCCTTATTATGACTTACAGTCGTTATTGTCAGTTTGGAAACTTGCAGCAGTGAACCCAGTCACTTCAAGTTCTCTTTCTCCATAGCTTAAGAAAGCATCATTAGTTCCTCTAAGATACTTAAGGATGTTCTTAACATCAATCCAGTGACCATCACTTGGATTGTCTGATTGTGACTCCATATGCTCAAAGCATATGAGACACTAGGTCACGTACATATCTTTCAATGTACGAGTTCTCGGAGAGTGCCAACAACTTTTAGATCTATGACAGTAGATCCTTATTCCTAGAATAAAGGTTGTCTCTCCCAAGTATTCTATGGAGAATTTTGATGAAAGCCAAGCTTTCACCAATTATATTATGGGAATGTCATTTCTAAGAAATGATATATCATCATTATATAGGACAATCACTGTCAGTGCGCTCCCACTAACCTCCTTATATACACAAGAATCATTTTCATTTTGAATTAAATCATATACCATTATGATTACATCAAAACGCTGGTTCCAAGAATGCAATGCTTGCTTCAATTCATAAATGGTTAACTTGCAAACCCTGTTCGCTTATTTTGGTATGACAAAATGGTTAGGATGTTTATAAACATCCTCCAAAAGGTTTCCGTTGAAGGAAAGCGGTTTTGATGTTCAGCTGCCATATTTCATAAATGAAACATGCAGCATTAGCAAGCATTGTACAAATGGATTTAATCATGGCAACAGGTAAAAGGTTTCGTCGTAATCGCCACCATGTTGATAACAATACCTTTTCGCTACAAGCCTAGCTTTGTACGTTTGTTTATTGCCATCCATGTATGTCTTCCTTGAAGACTCATTTAGTACCAATAGGTACAATACCTTCCGGTATAAAAACCAGTGTCCAAACTTGGTTGGTATACATGGAATCCATTTCTGACTTCATGGCACTATGCCATAAAAAGAGTCGATACCCTGTATCACTTCCTCTTACGTAGCTGGTTCGTGTTCCTCAATAAGATTGACATCTACATGAGGTGAGATCAGAAACCAATACCTCCCAGGTTATTTTTTGACTCTCTCCGACTTACGCGGTTATTGTGTATTCGAAGATTATTGGTACAGTTTCATCCCTGATGAACTATTTGTGTTCCGTTTAGAAATCGGTGCCTGGAACAGTATTACTCCTATTTTCATCGAGTTTTACTTTCCTCCCACTTACCACTGCATATAGGTATTTCTCTTTGGAAAACTACATGGAGAGCAACAATTATATTGTTCTCTTGTGAGTTGTATAAGTACTATATTTTGGTTTCCCTAGGATAACCCACAAATTAGGCACTTATCCGATTTGGGTTCTAGTTTGGTATCATCCAAACATATGCCCAGCAATCCCAAATCTTCAGGAATGAGAAAACCTGGTTTCTTTCCTGTTCATATCTAATATGAAATATGTCTAACAGATTTTCATGGAACCTTATTCAAAATAAGTATTACACTGTTTAATGCGTATCCCTAGAAGGAAAATGGTAGCTCAGAGCGACTCATAATTAACCTTACCATGTCCAACAAAGTTCGGTTTCTCTGTTCGGACACACCATCAAATTGAGGTGTTTCGGGAGGAGTCCACATTAAAAGAATATTATACTCTTTCAAGTAATTATGAAACTTATTACTTAAGTATTTTCATCACGGTCCAATCGTGATGTTTTAATACTCTTGTCGGTCTATTTTTATTCTTCGTGTTGAAACTCTAAAAGTTTATGACTTGTGTTTCATTAAGATATACATAACCATAACGCGATGCCAAATCCGTAAAGGTTAGGAAGTATTCATATCCACCTCTAGACTAGCTAGATATGAGCCCACTTATGCCACTATGAACGAGGGCTAACAGATCGGTGGCACTTGCACTTTTACCAAGTAAAAGGTGTTTTAGGCACTTTGCCTAATAAACTAGATTCGTAGACTTCATTTGATTAGAATCAAATCTGTCATAGTACCCACTCTTCGAAAGTGTGGATATACGAGTCTTGTTAATGTGTCCCAGACATCAATGCCACAAATAAGTCTCATCTGATTAAATCAGTTTGAGCTATTTGTTTGTCATGTTATACGTTTGAGATTCATTTATATTCAAAATATAAATACTGTTATTCAATTCTAATGTGCTTATCTCAATATCATCTTTATAAAATAAAACACTTAGTGTTCTATAATATAAAGGTTTACCCGCAACGGGTTAAACTTAGATATAGAGATAATGTTTCTAGTCAAACTAGGTACATTATAACAGTTTCCTAATTTAAGTACATACCCGAAGGGTAGTGTAGGCACTGTATTTTTGCATGTGTGTCCCTTTGATGAGTCTCATTTGGAGACACTACCTTTTAAGTCGAGGAAGTTGTGGGAAACGGTCGTCGGAATGGAATCGGTATTTCGTTAGATTTTTATTCGCTTGTTTAGCTCCAGGCTCACTCGTTGGACCTCCATTTCAAAGCACATTTGGCCTAAAAAATCCGCAAATCATTTAACCTTGGCCCAAACCCACTCACCAAGCCAACACAACACCTAACCCACCAAGACAAGCCCACACGCCCACCACATTGGCCCACATGCCCAAGGCCCTTAAAATACAACCAAATTAATTAAATCATATACCAAACTAAATAAAATATTAATTAAATCATATACCAAATTAAATAAAATATTAATTAAATCATATGCCTAATTAAAATCAATCAACAAATTATATTCCCAATCAAGAATATTTTTATTCCTAATTGAAAATATTGTATTCCTAACTTAACAAACATCATGCCTAAACAATACAAATTAAATATACTAACTTCCTAATTTGAACTAATTTTGTCCCCCCTCAATCTTTGGTTTTCCTTGTTTGAAACTAAATCATATCCTAATTAAATGCACAAATCCCTTCCTTGTCAAGCAATGACTCACCCATCCCCTTTGTCTATAAAAGAAACACATTGCCAAGACACATCCTCTCCATTCTCACTCTCTCACACGCATATGCAAAAAAATAACAAGCAAAGAATTTTTCTCTTCTTCTCCTCTCCATTTCCGAACATATCACTTAAAAAATCTCCTTCCTTAGCCAAAAAATCACACCCAATAAACACCATACAACCACCGAAACTTACACCCCATAAACACCATACAACCACTGAAACTTACAGCCCCTAAATCACCTTACATTACCGAAAAATCACAGCCCCTAAACACCATACAACCACCGAAAAATAACAGTCCATATACCCTGCAATTATCGAAAATACATTCCAAAAACAGTGAGCAAAAAATGCACAAACAGCAGCCCTTTAACAGTAAAAACAGTAGCCTAAAACCACAGAAGACAGTGGCCAAAATACAGCAACAAAACAGCAGTGAAACGGAGTCAAAACAGTAGCTTGAGCAGCGAAATAGCGGGGAAAAATGCAAACCAGTGAACCAGAAAAGTTGCGGAGCTTTCACCCTTCCGATCACTGTGGAACGTGAGTCCGAGAGTCGACGAAAAAGGTTAGACCTGAGGGTATTTTTCACATCCATTTTCAGTTGTATTTTTATTATTTATTGAATTTCGTTTGCATGATTATTGTGGACTGATGCATGTTGCGGCCCCTGAATAGATAGAAAATGCATAAATTGTAAAATGATGTATGTTGTGGCCATTGAATAAAATGAAAAATGTGTCGCCTCTCGTGGTATATAGGATGGAAACCCAGACATAAATTTCGTAGCTGATTCTGAAAGGACGGTAGTATGATCTGTACTCGGGATACAACTCCACGTACCACTTGAGTAAACGGCGCATATTTCATTTTATGTTGTTTTGATTTGTTTATTATTCGCTACTTGATTTCCGCATGTTATTTGTTTATGTAATGATGAGATAAAGCGCATGGGCTTAGTAAGTGTGATTAAAGGTCCTCTATTTCGAGGGGTTAAAATCCTTTACCACGATGTTTCACCGCATCGGACGATGTATATGCGGTTGAATTTGAGATGTGTTCAATCGGGTATACGAAGTCCGATATTGTTGTTTCTTTTATCTCCTATATGCATTGTGTTATTAGCGCATGGGCTTAGTAAATGCGATTGCACGGGTAATGGAAGAAGTACACGCCGGGGTATGTGGTCCGCACATGAACGGGTTAAATCTGTCCCGCAAGATAGTGAGACGAGGTTTCTACTGGTCGACCATAGAGACAGATTGTGCGAAGATGGTAAAGCACTGTCATAATTGTCATACACACGATAATTTGAATCATTTGCCGCACACAGAGTTGCACGGGTTGTCAGAGCCGTGGCCTTTCTCAGCATGGGGAATTGATATGATTGGAGAGATTCGACCAAATGCATGGAATGGGCATCGCTTTATAGTAGTGGCAGTAGACTACTTCTCGAAATGGGTGGAAGCTGAATCATTCTGCAATGTTACAGCAAAGCAGATGGCAAAGTTTATAGCTCGAAATCTCATTTGTCGGTACGGTATGCCGCACCATGTAGTGACGGACAACGGAGTTCAGTTTCAAGGAGAGACAAAGGTAATGCTACAGAAATATGGGATAGGCCATCACAAGTCATCACCGTATAGGCCGCAGGCAAATGGGGCAGTTGAGGCAGCCAATAAGACAATAAAGATGATTTTAGCCAAGATGACAAAAAACTGTAGAGATTGGGCCGACAAACTACCGTATGCTTTGTGGGGGTACATAACATCAGTGAGAACAGCAACAGGGGCCACACCTTACTCTCTAGTCTACGGAATGGAAGCAGTATTGCCAGTGGAAGTGGAAATACAGTCTATGAGGGTATTAGCAGAGGAAAAGTTACCGGAACGAGAATGGGCCGCACTGCAGTTGTATCATAAGAGACTAGCCCGAGCATTCAACAAGAAAGTACGGCCCACCAAGATCAGAAAGGGTGATTTGGTACTTAAGCAGTCGAGGCTGTCGATGACAGATCCGAGAGGAAAGTTCAGACCTAACTGGGAAGGACCTTACATAGTGCAGAAAGTAATGGGAAATGGAGCAGTGAGACTGTCAGACTTGGAAGGAAATGAGTTCACCGAGCCGATAAACGTAGACAGATTGAAGCAGTACTTTGCCTAAGGGAGAAAAGACTGAGCAGTCATCAGGAAGGTTGACAGAGGACCTAACCCAACGAAATAAGAAAATCATGCATGCATGCATATACGTAACATACTGTGCATTCTCTTCGTGTTTGTTTTGTTTTGTGTTCACATGTTCGAAGAAGAAAAGGGAAAGCGGCAGAGATGAGCCAATCAAAAGCAACGTCATCGCAGTTTCAGTTTTGGGGATGAGTCCCAGGGGCGAGGCCCACATCAGTAGTTTTGGGGATGCGTCCCAGGATTGTAACCCACGTCATCAGCAGTTTCAGGGATGCGTCCCAGGGACGTGACCCACATTGGCAACGTTATCGGGATGCATCCCAGGGTCGAGGCCCCCATTGTCGGGTGCAGTTATCGGGATGCCTCCCAGGGTCGTTGGCCCCCTACATCGTTAGTTTTGGGATGCGTCCCAAGGTCGAGGCCCACATTTTTTCAGTGGTATAGGGATACGTCCTAGGGTCGAGGCCCCCGTTGTTGGTTGCAGCTATTGGGATGCATCCTAGGATCGAGGTCCATTGCAGCATCAACTCAGTTCGAGGCAGCTGGCGAGCCAGGTAAGTGAAAATGCATTGCATAACTTTGATAGGATTGTTCAAAGTCACACACTGCACAAGTCCCATCAAAGTGGGGGCGACTGTAGGCACTGTATTTTTTCATGTGAGTCCTTATGATGAGTCTCATTTGGAATCACTACTTTTTAAGTCGAGGAAGTTGCGGGAAACGGTCGTCAGAAGGGAATCAGTATTTCGTTAGATTTTTATTCGCTTGTTTAGCTCCAGGCTCACTCGTTGGACCTCCGTTTCAAATCACCTTTGGCCTAAAAAACCCGCAAATCATTTAACCTTGGCCCAAACCCACTCACCAAGCCAACACAACACCTAACCCACCAAGACAAGCCCACACGCCCACCACCTTGGCCCACACGCCCAAGGCCCTTAAAATACAACCAAATTAATTAAATCATATACCAAACTAAATAAAATATTAATTAAGTCATATACCAAATTAAATAAAATATTAAATAAATCATATGCCTAATTAAAATCAATCAACAAAATATATTCCCAATCAAGAATATTTTTATTCCTAATTGAAAATATTGTATTCCTAACTTAACAAATATCATGCCTAAACAATACAAATTAAATATACTAACTTCCTAATTTGAACTAATTTTGTCCCCCCTCAATCTTTGGTTTTCCTTGTTTGAAACTAAATCATATCCTAATTAAATGCACAAATCCCTTCCTTGTCAAGCAAAGACTCACCCATCCCATTTGTCTATAAAAGAAACACATTGCCAAGACACATCATCTCCACTCTCACTCTCTCACACGCATATACAAAAAAAATAACAAGCAAAGAATTTTTCTCTTCTTCTCCTCTCCATTGCCGAACATATCACTCAAAAAATCTCCTTCCATAGCCAAAAAATCACACCCCATAAACACCATACAACCACCGAAACTTGCACCCCATAAACACCATACAACCACCGAAACTTACAGCCCCTAAATCACCTTACATTACAGAAAAATCACAGCCCCTAAACACCATACAACCACCGAAAAATAGCAGTCCATATACCCTGTAATTACCGAAAATACATTCCAAAAACATTGAGAAAAAAATGCACAAACAGCAGCCCTTTAACCGTAAAAACAATAACCTAAAACCACAGAAGACAATGGCCAAAATAAAGTAGCAAAACAGCAGTGAAACAGAGTCAAAACAGTAGCTTGAGCAGCGAAACAGCAAGGAAAAATGCAAACCAGTGAACCAGAAAAGTTACGGCACTTTCACCCTTCTGATCACCGTGGAACGTGAGTCCGAGAGTCGACGAAAAAGGTTAGACCTGAGGGTATTTTTCACATCCGTTTTCAGTTGTATTTTTATTATTTTTTGAGTTTCGTCTGCATGATTATTTTGGAGTGATGCATGTTGCGGCCCTTGAATAGATAGAAAATGCATGAATTGTAAAATGATGTATGTTGTGGCCCTTGAATAAAATGGAAAATGTGTCACCTCTCGTGGTATATAGGATGGAAACCCGAACAAAAATTTCATAGCCGATTCCGAATGGATGGTAGTATGATCTGTACTCGGGATACAACTCCACGTACCACTTGAGTAAATGGCGCATATTTCGTTTTATGTTGTTTTGATTTGTTTATTATTCGCTACTTGATTTCCGCATGTTATTTGTTTATGTAATGATGAGATAAAGCGCATGGGCTTAGTAAGTGCGATTAAAGGTCCTCTATTTCGAGGGGTTAAAATCCTTTACCATGATGTTTCGCCGCGTCGGACGATGTATATGCGGTTTAATGTGAGATGTGTTCAATCGGGTATACGAAGTCCGATATTGTTGTTTCTTTTATCTCCTATATGCATTATGTTATTAGCGCATTGGCTTAGTAAGTGCGATTAAAGGTCCTCTATTTCAAGGGGTTAAAATCCTTTACCATGATGATTTGCCGCGCCGGATGATGTATATTCGGTTGAATGTGAGATGTGTTCAATCGGGTATACGAAGTCCGATATTGTTGTCTTTATCTTTTATATGCATTATGATATTGTGCGCATGGGCTTAGTAAGTTGGATCAAAGGTTCTCTATGTTGAGGGATTAAAAGCATTTGCCACGATACTTTGCCGCGCCGGATGATGTACATTTGATTGAATGTAAGATGTGTTCAATCGGGTATACGAAGTCCGATATCGTTGTCTTTATTTTTATATGCATTATGATGTGATGCACATGGGCTTAGTAAGTTGGATTAAAGGTCCTCCATTTCGAGGGGTTAAAGAACCTTTACCACGATACTTCGACGCGCCTTTTATTTCGTTATTCGATTTTCTTTGTATGTCATCTTCTTGCATAATCATGCATCATGTTGCATTACGCATGGGCTTAGTAAGTCGGATTAAAGGTCCTCCATTTGGAGGGATAAAAATCCTACAGTCTACCTTTACCACGATACTTCGCCGCGCCTTTTAGCCCATTATTATTTATTAGGTGTCATCTATTCATCCGTTCACGTATGTGTCATGTTGTTTACTGCATTTTAGAGGTCACTGATGTAACCCCGTTCGAACGCGTTCCAGAACACCGCACGAACGCATGTTTTCTGTCTCAGTTCATTCGAACGCGTTTACGAACACTACTCGAACGCGAACCTTCTGTTTATCGTTCGAACTCGGCTACGAACGCCCACGGTAAACAGGCCTTCTTTCATCATCTCTCATGCATGGTTACTCATTTTTTCATTTGCCTTTTTGATTGTTCACGTTCTCACATTTAGTCATTTAGTGTGTTAACAGGGTCACATGTTCGTTTCCATGATGCATGTTTACACGATAGTTATCTACTTATGCTTCTGCATTCACCCATTCAACATGTTCATGAAGTTGTATGCTTGTCGTATTTCAATTTATCTTTATGCATGCAAATTCGGACATAGATTATATGCAAATAGGTTGCAAGCAAATTCGGACATAGATTGTATGCAAATAGGTTGTATGCAAATTTGGACATAGATTATATGCAAATAGGTTGTATGCAAATATGAAAATGTGTTACATGTGAGCTTAGAGATAGAATACCCTTGGGAATGTATGTTGCTAGATTCGATTAAATTATTGCACAAATCATTTTATTACAAGTGACATAAGTAAGGGACCATTCCGAACCCAACGGTTTGAGGTCTTCCCTTGCGAGGGGTGAGTGCGGCCTTAAATCATTGAGCACTAAAGTTATCATCACCATGAGTCTTCCAAAACTCATGCTCCACTATTTGCTCAACTTCGGGCTCAGGCCCGAGATGTCACTCTATCAAATAAAGTAACTTCTCGGCTCTGAGGACTATCCTGAGGTTCTATTCCTAATCTGAAAATTGGAGCCGTTTAAAGCATTTTCTCCCAGGATTATGTTCTAAACGCTAATATTTCAGTTATCTTGATTCCAATAGTCCAACCATCCAATCAACGATTTCGGGTACAAATAAATATAATGATTACTATAGTCTAACTATATAATCAACTATAATTTGATTGGTTAAATTCAAATATATTGATTACTATAATCCAATTATATAATCAACTATAAATTGAAGTAGTTTGAATACAGTCCAACTGTTTAAGTAAAACAATAATTAAATATTTGTCCAACTAATATATATTTATTAATGACGAAAAATAAAAATGAGCGCGTATTGGCAAGTATCTAAACGAAATTGCAAATTTAATACTTGCCTCCCACTATTTTTCGGCGAGCCTCTAACCCTCTGTTGAGTACTCGGGAAACCTAGTTTCTGTTGGACAAAATGACCCATAGCGTCACTATTTACACAGATCATTGTGTTGTTGTAGCAAATTAACTATGTGACAAGGAAATTGCACTCTCATCATTTGTGATTAGATCACCATAGATATATAAATGAAGAGAGGTCCCTATGATTAGTTCCTGGATTGAGATGATATGAGACAGTATCAGTCCACGAAGGATTAATCATTAAATATCCCTAGCCGTAGTATTATCGAGACTGGACATCGATAATGCGGAATAGGCTAGTATTGCACTTGTGTGCGTTGTGAGGGCACAACGGCATAGTTCTCATATATATAAGTGTTGGATACTTATGCAAGTGCGATAGGAGGTCGTGTTTCACCGATGGTACGGGAAACAGCTTCGCTCTGGATAGACCCCTCGGAATCCCATTGGTATTATGAATATGTGTCTATGGGAGGCCGAAATCAAGGTAGGTGTGTATAGTCTTAACCTGAGACTTACATCGCTAATGCTTACGACAATCGATATACTTTAGTTGAGGTCGTCTAGGACTGTAACCGGTTCTGTGTACGCCAATGCCGGGGTATATTGAGAATCGTAGTGTATTGGATGTGATGTCAAGACGGAAGTATCACTCCAGTCATAGTGGAGATGATGTCACGCAGGATACGGTATTAGTGCTCTTAAGTGATGCGCATCCAATCGTGATATTATGACCAGGTCATGAATATCCGATTATAGAGACTAGTTACCAGACATCCGATATGTGTTTCGGACGGGGCAGACACTTATCCAGCCCCAGCCCTAGCACGTGACTATCCGATACTGGGCCGATATGCACAATACATTAGTATACTACGCTTGATACAGATCTTAATTCTTTAATGGATATGTCCGGAGAATTAGGTAGACTTGGTGCTTTGCTAGGAGTCGACCTTGTCTCGTAAATCGGTAGAACGTAGTACTTGGTACGTACGACGTGATTCGGATACTCCGACGACCGTATTTACTGCCAGATTATCCGGGGATCTCATGGGTCGCTTCCCGATAATCCACCGATGACGCACAACTCGCACTCTTGAATAATCTGGGATTATATAGAAGAGAGAGAAAATTAATCTAGGATTAATAACGGAGATATTTATCCGGGATAAAATGTCGTCTAAAGAGAGAGAACGATTAATTTGGAATTGATCGATGAATTAATATATTCGATATATAGACGAAAAATTAGATTTCGACGCGGAATTAAAATTAGATTTTAATTCGGGCAAACGAGTTAATTTAGAATTAATTCGTTAGCGACGTAAATAATAATTTCGCCAGGCGCAATTATTTATTTAAATTCGATTGAATTAACGTCGCGACGTAAGCTCGGTATTTCGGAAATATCGAACCCGAACGCGTGAGTGCACGTGGGCCCACTTTCATTTGGAAACGTGTGGGGCCCACATGACACATGTCATTCTAATGCTTTGCATGTAGATTGTGTACATTGCACTCAATGTCATTGCATGGAGTTTGAGTGTTTGACACTCTAAGCCATTGCATGTTTTGTGTCATAATTTATTATTAATTTAATAAAATTATGGCATAAATATAAATTGATTTTTGGTAAATCATTTTTTAACTTAACACAATTACAACTCTCTCATTTTCTCTTTCTCTCACGCCCAAATGAACAAAATGTTACTGGTTTTTGAACCTTTTGGCGTGAACATAGGGAAGCAAGAGTGGGTTTCATGGTGAAAATCAAGTGCTAGCACACTACGAGTCTTGCGAAGGTGGTAGGGAGGTTCGACCATGAGACGGGATCCATCCGACGAAGCTAGGAGCTTCGTTTCTCACTTAAATTTCTGTTTTTGGAGGCAGTGGACTGCATGCAGTAAGCTTACCAAGGCAGTGCGTTTTTTGGCATGATTCGTCTTCAAATCGACATAACCGATCAATGTAAGTATTCCGCTATCTTCATTGGTGTATTCACGCATGTTTTCATGTCTTGTTTGATCTTGGGACCTTAGAATAACCAACAATGGCATCAGAGCTAATGTTGCAAGCATGAAAAATGTAGGGCTTAAAATTTGGGTAAATGTTTGTTGAGCATGATTTGAATAAATTGCTTGTTTGAGTATGCTTATAACATGTTTAATTTCATTTTGGTTGGACTAATTTGATGAAAAATTGATTTGAAATATTTTCCCCAATTTATTCACCTTGGCCGAATGTATATGCATTTTGGGATCTTGGATTTTTTGATTTTTAATTCATTTGATGAGTTAGAATCGATTAGGTTGATGTTAATTTGAATCGAATTGGATTGGATTTCGAATTGGACAAAAACCCCAAAATCTTTGAGTTGGCCGAATGTGACTAATGCCCTAATGTCTTGGTAAATTTTGATTTTGATAATTGGATGTATTGGAAATCATTCGGGATATGTATTTAATGTCGATTGCGGATTAATTGGATTGAAACCGAATGGACATGAAATCCTCCTTGCCGAGAGCATGAAAGCATGTAAATGGGTTTGATTTTTCATTATGTGTGTTGACATGTAATAATGAATTAAGCATGATTAATTGGACTAATTTGGTGTTTTAGAAATGTTGATTTAGTTGATTAATCATATAATGCACTTTTGGTAATTAAATTGTGAAAATTGGATTTTTGAATTTAATTATTTGGGCCTAATTTTGGAAATTGGATTTAAATTGTATTTGGGCCTATTGGGCTTGATTTATCAAGTTTGGTTTAGGCCAAATGGATTGGATCCAATTGGGCCCAAAACCTTGACCATAAAGCCCAAATGCGACTTAATGAACCTTTAAAGTTCAATTGGGCCTAATGGGCCAAGATTGATTTATGGGCTTATGGGGTAAATCCCGGATTGGACTTTGGTTATCGGTTTGACCCGAGTTGACCAAAAGTCCACGCCTTAAGAAATCAATCAAAAGCCCATTGGACTTTAATTGAATTGACGTTGGACGTTAATCGGTCTTTGAGACGCGTTACGATTAAATTTGGAATTTAAATCGAAAAAGGTTTATTAAATAAAAGTGTAATATTTAATTTGGAATTGAATAATGAATTAGTATTAAATACATGTTAAATTAGATTTAATGATGTAGTTTAATTTAATTCATGAATTCGTACTTTAAGTACTTATTCGCAAAAACGAGTTTGACTCGAACAAAATCAAATCGTTGTTTGAACATTGGATGATCACTTAATTATCAGATTAATTAATTTGATTAGATTGATTGATAGCATGCTTATGTGTGTGAATACGTGGTTGTGTTGAATGAATAATGTATATCGGATGGATATTAGTCGGGTGGGCAATTTTAGAAATTGTTGTAATAAATTCGATTTATTAAATTGGACCTGCGTGTCCAGCCTTATCACCTCTATTCTCTTTGTATTCTCTTCTCACCTATTCCCCTCTATGTATATGAGGTTTCTTTAGAAGTGTAGTGTAACGGGTAGAAGTAATACTAGTGCTAGCTTGAGTGAGAAAGGGAGAGATTTGATCTAGGATCAATGTGTTAAGTATCCATCCGCATATCATTATTATTTATTTTCATACTCGCTTTATTATGTATTTAGAATGCATGTTTAAGGGTGTATGATGATGAGACCTTAACAAAGATAATTAAATTGGTAGCCAATTTGCACGCGAAAAACCCTCGTTAAATATCAAGCGTTTATTTTCCTTCCATTGAGTGATTCTTACTCAAGATCCGAGATTGGCAGGGGTTGTTGGCCAAAGTCAAGCCCTTGTCCTTCAAAGATGTGTTTTAATCACGAGGCTTTGTTCCATATCGGTGTCGTGTCCAAGTTGTGGTTTGTTGGCCAAAGTCAAGACCACTTCTTGTCCATTGACATTGATTACGAAGCTTCCATGTCAATGGGTCCGCGCTTGACTGGGATCACTAGGTTTGTTGTGCCAAAGCCAAGGCCTAGTTGATTCAGAGGAAAAAGGTTAGGGTATATATTCGATGTATAGGCATATATAAGATATATGTTTAGGACTTGGATGTCCACCTACTGGATCTAGGAGTTGGATTAGATCCAATTGATCTTCGAGATCTACCTAGTTAATTATCATACAATTTGTTGGCCAAAGTCAAGATTGTGTGTATTTAACGGGATCCTAGCCCACTAGGAAACACGGTTTCCCGAGTACTCGACAGAGGGTTAGAGGCTCGACGAAAAATAGTGGGAGGCAAGTATTGAATTTGCAACATTCGTTCGAATACTCGCTAAACGCGCTCATCTATTTTACTCGTCATATTAATCAAAAGTATTAGTTGGACTAATATTTTATGTTGTTTTAAATATATATATAGTTGGACTATATACAAACTCATTCAATATGTAGTTGATTTTATAATTGGATTATAGTAATCAATATAATTGAATTAAAATGATAGTTGATTTTATAATTAGATTATAGTAATCAATATTAAAATTATAGTTGATTAAATAATTGGATTATTGTAATCATTATAATAAATAGTACCTTATTAAATTGATTAAATAGTTGGACTATTGAAATCAAGAAAGAATTGAAAGTTGAATATTTAAAATATATAATCATTGGATTAAATGCTTTAAATGATTTAATTTTCATATTGGGAATAAATAATAGGTTAATTTATTTGATAAAATAACTTATTATGACTAAGCCCATAATTAAGCAAATAGTAGAGCATAAATCTTTGGAAGATTTATGTGATGATGACTTTAGTGCTTAATTAATATACTTACAATAAATAATTATCTTTAGATTTAAAAGTATTAAAATTGCAATTAATTGACTATTCTAGTGGAGAAAAGTCAAAGTTTGCAATTGGGCATGTAGCACAAGGTGCACAACATTTCGATATTCTAAAACCAAGGCTTGGCCAAAGGTTTGTGAAATATTGAAAAGGTAATTGACATATCCCAAAGTGACTACCATTTGGATATGGAAGACACGAAGGAATTAAAGATAGGGAGAGGCTCTAACTTTAAAAATATTT
This sequence comes from Zanthoxylum bungeanum, assembly GCA_019454045.1. Taxonomy (NCBI): domain Eukaryota; kingdom Viridiplantae; phylum Streptophyta; class Magnoliopsida; order Sapindales; family Rutaceae; genus Zanthoxylum; species Zanthoxylum bungeanum. Next base: position 10,089 of record SKCR01033605.1, on the reverse strand, counting down.
GTCAAAGTTATGTTTACTACTAGTATTAAAATTGGATTTTAAATACTTAGTGTGGTACATAATACATATATGTATTGACGTTCAGAATCCGCTGTGAGCTGGATACTGGCTTCAAGCCGAGATTTCTCTGCGAATTGGAAACGGGACGAAAGTCGCTGTTTCGACCGTAGATACCTAATTTAGGAACTACCCTTTGGGTATGTACTTAAATTAGGAAATGTTATAATGTAACTAGTTTGACTAGAGACATTATCTCTATATCAGTGTTTAATCCGATGCGGATAAAACCTTTATATTCTAGAACACTAAAGTGTTTCATTATATAAAGATGATACTGAGATAAATACATTAGATGTAAATAACATAATTTATATTTTGAATATAAATAAAATCTCAAACATATAAATGACAAATAAATAGCTCAATTGATTTGATCAATAGAGACTTATTTGTGGCATTGTTGTCTAGGACACAAAAACAAGACTCGTATATCCACACTTTTGAAGAGTGGATACTAGGACTGATTTGACTATTCAATAAGGGTCTAGTACGAATCTAGTTTATTAGATTATTAGGTAAAAAACCTAAATACTATTTACTTGGTAATAGTAAAAGGGCCACCGATCTGTTAGCCCTATTCATGTGAAGTAAGTAAGTGGGCCCATATCTAGCTAGGCTAGATGTGAACATGAATATTTCGTGACCTTAACGGATGTAGCATCACGTTGTGGTTATGTGTTTCTTTTGAAGAACACAGATCAGAAACTTTTGAAGTTTCGACACGAAAAAAACAAACAGATCGGCTATAGTGTTATTCCGCCACGGTAAGACCGAAATGGAAAATACTTAAGCAGTAGTAAGTTTCATATATAAATGAAAGAGTACGGTGTTCTTTCATGTGAGGACTCCTCCCGAGACACGTCAGTTAGACGGTGTGTCTGAACTAAAACCGAATTTTGTTGGACATGATAAGGTTTATCACGAGTCGCTCTGAGCTACTATTTCCTTCTACAGGATATGTATTAACAGTGCAAAACTTATTTAGAATAAGGTTCCATAAATCTGTTTGACAGATATCATATAGGATATGAACAGGAAAGAAACGAGGTTTCTCATTCCTGATAATTTGGGTATGCCAGGCATAAAGTTTGGATGATACCAAACTAAGAACCCAAATTGGATTAGTGCCAATATAGGTTATCCTAAGGGAAACCATAAGTATAGTACTTATAAATCCCACATGAGAACAATGTGATTGTTGCTCACCATGCGGTTTTCCTGAGAGGAATACCGATATGCAGTGGTCAGTGGGAGGATAGTGATACTCAATGAAAATCGGAGTAATACTATTCATAGCACGAAGTCCTTAATGGAACACAAACAATTCATCTATGATGAATCTGTACCATTAATCTTCAAATACACAAGAAATCGGGTAGATCGGATAGAGTCAGAAAACAACCTAGGGTATGGGTTTCTGATCTAACCTCATTAAGATGTCAATCTTATGGAGGTGTACCATCCGACTACGTTATGAGGAAGTGATACGAGGTATCGACTCCCTGTTATGGCAAAGTGCCATGAGTCCGAAATGGATTCCATGTATAACGACTATTATGGATACTAGTTGTTGTACCACAAGGCGTTGTGCCTATGGTACATTATACGTCTTTAAGGAAGAAGACATACATGGATGACAACATACCAACTTACAAAGCTAGGCTTTTGACGGAAAGGTATCGTTATCAACATTGTGTTAATAACGGTTCAACCTTTTACCTGTTGCCATGGTAAGTCCATTTTGAAGATGCTTGTTGATAACTGTATATTTCATTTATGAAATATGTCAGTTACAAATCAAAATCGCTTTCCTGAAAAGGAAACCTTTTGGAGGATGTTTACAACATCCTGACGATTTTGTATAACCGACAACAAGGTTTGCGGGGTTATTCGATCCATGTTTGGATCAAAGCAAGCATAAGGTTCTTGGAACTGACGTTTTGAAATAATCATAATGGTTTATGATTTAACTCAAAACGAAATAATTCTTGTGTATATAAGGAGGTTAGTGGGAGAGCGCACTGACAGTGAAATTCCCATAAAGCAATTGGTGAAAGCTTGGCTTTCATAGATATTCTTTCAATAGAAATTCTCCGTAGAATTCTGGGGAGTAACAACCTTTATTCAGGAATAAAGATCTACTGGGATAGATTTGGAGTTGTTAACACTCTCTGGGAAATTGTACATTTAAAATGTACTTGTATTGGTGTCTCATACGCTTCGAGCATATGGAGTCACAATCAGGTCAATCCAAGTGATAGTCACTGGATTGAATTTAAGGACATCTGTTAGTATCTAGAGAACTAAAGATGTTGTCTTAAACTATGGAGAAGGAGAACTTGAAGTGACTGGGATCACTACTGCAAGTTTCCAAAACGATTAAATACTACGGTACTATAAAGTTTGAATAACGGGACAGTGAGCTGGAAATATTCCGAGCAAGATAACTGCTGCCGAATAAACAACAAATGTGGATTATTGCTGCAGCTGAGGCAGCAATAGAAGCCATTTGGATCGATAATAAATCTAATTAGATTAGATATAATTCTGTTAGCAGCTGAGCTAGGCGTCAGCACAGGCTAAAGAATTAAGGGTCTCATCAACGATCCAGATATATACTTCTATATCATTTGATTCGTTCGGATCATACATCGTGGCGATGTGATGATCGTGTAAATCGCGTCAGACGATAATTAATCAAATCCGCTGACGAAAACCTTTCTGTAGACAACAGAACCTGACGACGCTGTTCTAGGCTCGCGGCCTAGTTGGGAAGTACGAAATAACATGGAGTCGCCACCCGGTGTGAACCGGGACAAGATTTAAGGCCGCACTCACCCCTCGCAAGGGAAGACCTCAAACCGTTGGGTTCGGAATGGTCCCTTACTTATGTCATTGTGATGATATAATTTGTGCACTAAATCAACCGCATCTATCCAATAATCATGCTCAAGGGTACTTAGATCTAACATGCTTTTATCCAAATAATCCACGCAATGTAACACGACAAGCATATTAAACCATTAAATCAACATGTATGAATCATTACCCAAACGCATCATAAACTAAGAACATGCATAGTGAACAACCTAAACATGCTTTAACGAACAAATAACAAACTAAATTAAACCATGCTTCAAATAATAAACAAATAACCTAAAGATTATAACATGCTCAAATACAAGTTTGGATGGGAAAAAACATATGTCTCTTAAGTGGTACGTGGCGTTGTATCCCGAGTACAAACCGCACTACCGTCCATTCGGATTCGGCTACGGAATTTACGTCCGGGTTTCCATCCTATATACCACAAAAGGGAACACATGTCCCGCCCATCCACAATCAATCATGCCTCAAACGACTCTCATTCAATTATATATCAAAGTAAAATAAAATAAAGAATAAAGAGGATAGGTAAAAGGTACCCTCAGGTCTAACCTCTTTTGTCGATCTTTGGAAGCGCGTTCCAAGTCCGTTGGAAGGGCGAATGATCCGAAACCTTTCCAAATTATTTGCTCACTGTTTCCCTTGTTGTTTTGATGCTTGGGCTGCTGTTTTACCTTCGTTTCACCGCCATTTGTTCGCTGCGTTTCAGGTCACTGGTTCGGGCGTTTAGTGGACTGTTTTGGGTAATTTTGGTGGTCTCGGGAGGTGCGTTTGTAAAGATTTCTTGGGGAAACTTTTTGGGGATTTTTGGGATGGTTTCTAGATGATTTTAGGACTGTTTTGGAGGCTAAAGACTCCCCAAAGCAGCTCCAAAATAGCGCCAAAAACAGCCCCTGAAAACGCCCCACTGCACAATTTCGTCCCCTGTTCTGGTCAGTATTTGTTGCGACTTTAGCCTCCAAAACAGTCCTAAAATCATCTAGAAACCATCCCAAAAATCCCCAAAAAGTTTCCCCAAGAAATCTTTACAAACGCACCTCCCGAGACCACCAAAATTACCCAAAACAGTCCACTAAACGCCCGAACCAGTGACCTGAAACGCAGCGAACAAATGGCGGAACGAAGGTAAAACAGCAGCCCAAGCATCAAAACAACAAGGGAAAACAGTGAGCAAATAATTTGGAAAGGTTTCGGATCATTCGCCCTTCCAACGGACTTGGAACGCGCTTCCAAAGATCGACAAAAGAGGTTAGACCTGAGGGTACCTTTTACCTATCCTCTTTATTCTTTATTTTATTTTACTTTGATATATAATTGCATGAGAGTCGTTTGAGGCATGATTTGATTGTTGGATGGGCGGGACATGTGTTCCCTTTTGTTGTATATAGGATGGAAACCCGGACGTAAATTCCGTAGCCGAATCCGAATGGACGGTAGTGCGGTTTGTACTCGGGATACAACGCCACGTACCACTTAAGAACATATGTTTTGTCCCATCCAAACTTGTATTTGAGCATGTTATAATCTTTAGGTTATTTGTTTATTATTTGAAGCATGGTTTAATTTAGTTTGTTATTTGTTCGTTAAAGCATGTTTAGGTTGTTCACTATGCATGTTCTTAGTTTATGATGCGTTTGGGTAATGATTCATACATGTTGATTTAATGGTTTAATATGCTGTCGTGTACATTGCGTGGAATTATTTGGATAAAAGCATGTTAGATCTAAGTACCCTTGAGCATGATTATTGGATAGATGCGGTTGATTTAGTGCACAAATTATATCATCACAATGACATAAGTAAGGGACCATTCCGAACCCAACGGTTTGAGTTCTTCCCTTGCGAGGGGTGAGTGCGGCCTTAAATCTTTGTCCCGGTTCACACCGGGTGGCGACTCCATGTTATTTCGTACTTCCCAACTAGGCCGCGAGCCTAGAACAGCGTCGTCAGGTTCTGTTGTCTACAGTCTGGCGACTCCACTGGGGATTTAGAGAATTGGCCTCGAAATCATGTCTTGTGATGTGTATAATTGTGCATTAGTTGACCATTTCTAGTAGGGTTGAGGGGGTTAATCAAAGGCTTTGTTGAAGCTAGGTGATGGTTGGGTGTCTTCCTTCACTCACTACCCTTCGAGGAAAAGCTGTGAAGGCACCAGATAAATCATTACTTGTAGCTCGTTGTGACATACTAGTTTGGAGGACTCATTGTTTATTCCTGACACCAAGCGATAAGAGCCTAAGGGGCTTGGGTACTTAAGAGAGCCTCGCTCCACCTTCCCTCTGGGGAATCTACAACGGGAAATCCATTCGACAGTTAGTCACACACCGTAACTCGTTGGCACGTACCGTAAGGTATAAAAAAGGTGCACTCACTTGGTCGCTCGAACCCTTGAGTGGGGAGTCCTAGTTGTGGGTAATCCTTCGTCAAACGAGAGCCTTTGTCCGCGCCCGTGAACCCACTTGTGAAACTTAAACTTGTTGAAAGAACCGGGTAGTTATTTATTTTATGTTGTGTGTTGGACCGCCGTCATTGGATCCAGTTGGACCTTTTGTCAAAAGATGTGAACTTGTTGGGCCATTTAAACTGGGGGCAAGTTTGTGTCCTTTGACAGTGGGCCAAAAGCTTCTAAAATGCCGGTGGGCCACTTTGTGAATGGGCCTTTTATCATTTGAAGTCATTTAGCCATATCATTGTAAAGTGTAAACCTGTTGGGCTTTTTCAACTGGGACAAGTTTGCACCGCGCAATGGTGTGTGATTAATACTTTAAAATGATAATGGGCCAAGTAGTTTAAAGTTTCTTTTCATAATTATATCTATTCCATGCATCGCATACATCTCATGCATCTCATGCATACATGCATCATGTTAACCTTGTGTCTTAAAAGCCATCATGGATACCCGTTGGGTTAAAAACAAAAGAAGAAGTCAGAGCATTCCTCGGGAAAATCCAGTATATCAGTCGGTTCATTGCCAAGCTGACGTCAATATATGAGCCCATATTCAAGTTGTTGAGAAAAAATCAGCCGGTAAAGTGGAACGAACAGTGTCAGGAAGCATTTGACAGAATGAGGGAATATTTGGTGAAACCTCCCGTCTTGAGACCTCCGAAACAGGGCAGACCTTTGGTGCTTTATTTGGCTATTGAACCCGAAGCCCTGGGGGCGATGATGGTACAAGCTGATGAGACATGAGTATAGCATGCCATCTACTACCTCAGTAAGAAGCTGCTTCCGTACGAAGCTCGCTATCAGGAAGTGGAGAAGATTTGTCTGGCAGTAGTATGGGTTTCCAGGAAATTACGCCACTATTTCCAATCTTACAAGATCCAAGTGGTCGCAAAGGAGAATCCTTTGAAGTATCTATATTTGGTGCCTTCAGTAGTTGGAAAGCTGGGCAGATGGTTAGTACTGTTGACTGAATTTGACGTCGAATACCTCACTTCAAAGGTAATCAAAAGGCGAGCCGTGGCAGAATTCCTAGCCTTACAACCTGTTGAAGGGGATCAGTACAAGTTTGAATTCCCCAACGAAGAAATCCAAGCTATAGTAGTCCAAGGATGGAGGATGTATTTTGATGGAGCAGTGAAGTGCAAAGGAGCCGGAATCGGTATTGTAATAGTAAGCCATGGGGGAGAGACTTTGCCTATGGCCAAGAGGTTGACGTTCAGGGTAACTAACAATATGGCTGAGTATGAAGCATGTGCATTCGGCTTGACTACATTAATAGCCTTGAGAGCTACGAACGTGGATGTTTATGGAGATTCAATGTTGGTGATCCGACAGATGCAAGGAGAATGGGAGTTAAAGGAAGAACGGTTGAAGCTGTACTTATTCCATCTCAGAAACCTAGCACATGCTATCCCTAACTGCAAATTTCAGCACTTGTCTCGGGAATAAAATCAGATGGCAGATGCATTGGCAACGCTAGCCGCAACCTGGGAGAATCCAGAAAAATTGGTGATGAGACCACTTGTGTTGACGACGGCCAGCAAACCGGTTTATGAGATAGAGAGAATACTGGAAGTAGAGGTCAACGATGGAAAGCCTTGGTATTATGACATACAGAGGTACTTGGAGCACGGAGAATTCCCAGAGGAAGCAAGCAGAAAAAGACCGAGTGGCTATTCAGAAGTTAGCTTCTCAGTATGTGAGTTTTGAAGGGAGAAACTCTACAAGAGGCAGGCAAATGGAATTCAGCTGAAATGCTTGACAGAGAAGAAGCTCAGAAGGTAATGGACGAAGTACATGCCAGAGTATGTGGGCCACACATGAATGGGAATGAATTGTCTCGCAAGATTGTGAGGCAAGGTTTCTATTGGTCGACCATGGAAGCTGATTGCGCAGAGATGGTAAAGCACTGTCATGACTGCCAAGCACATGGCAACTTGAATCATCTGCCGCACACAGAATTGCATGGGCTGTCAGAGCCATGGCCCTTCTCGGCATAGGGGATTGACATGATTGGGGAAATCCGACCGAATGCCTCGAATGGGCACCGCTTCATAGTGGTGGCAGTTGACTATTTCTCGAAGTGGGTAGAAGCTTGATAAAGCTGAGTCTTTCCGCAATGTGACAGCAAAGCAGAGATGGCAAAGTTCATTGCACGGAATCTCATTTGCCGGTATGGTATGCGCACCATGTGTCACGGATGGATATGCCAGTCAGCTCACCAGTGATATGCGAGTCCAGGTTCAAAGGGACTGATGACCTCAAGGACGAGTGTCTACAGAGAGTGATAGGATCTAGGTCACGGAAAGTCCATCACCCATGGAACAGGCCACAGGCTTAATACAGGCCTCAGGAGCAAGTCAGAGGCGGCCAACAAGACAATAAAGACGATCTTAGCAAAGATGACTGAGAACTACAAAGACTGGGCTGATAAGCTGCCATTTGCTCTGTGGGGATACAGAACATCTGTGAGAACGGCAACAGGGAGCTACGCCGTATTCCTTGGTCTACGGAATGGAAGCGGTTCGGGCCTGATAGAAATGGAGAGATACAAGTCATGCGGGTACTCGCAGAAGCAGAACTGCCAGAACAGGAATGGACCTCGCAAAGGGTTGAACAGTTGACATTGATGGATGAGAAGAGGATGAAGTCCTTGCATCACATGCAGATATATCAGAAGAGGTTGGCCCGAGCATTTAATAAGAAGGTGCGTCCTACCAAGATCAAGAAAGGTAGAAAGGTGATCTGGTACTTAAGCCATCGAACGACATCGACGACCCAAGAGGGAAGTTCAGACCAAATTGGGAAGGACCATACATTGTTCAGAAGGTAATGGGAAATGGAGCAGTGAGACTGTCAGACTTGGAAGGAAATGAGTTCACCAAGCCCATCAATGTTGATAGATTGAAGCTGTACTTGCCTGAGGGGGCAAAAGACTGGATGGTCACCTGCAGGACCTAACCCAACAGGATATAGGATAAAGAAAAATCATGCATCCACGATACATATAACCCATTACTGCATTCTTTTTGTTTTCGTGTTTTGTGTTTTGTGTTTGGTATTCACAGGTTTCGAAAACAGAAAAGTGAAAGCGGCGGAGATGATTCAACCAGAAGAAGCGAAAGCACTGTATTGAGTTGGGGTAGAAATCCCAGGGCTGAGGTCCACATAGTGTTAAGGTTCAGATGGTGAATGAATGAGGGTTGAGGCCCGCTTTCAGTTTGAGTTTTGGGGAATGGATCCCGGGGCAAAGCCCACAGTGTCGACAGCGAGCAGAAAGGAAGAATTACTTTGAGTGAGTGAGTGAGTTGCAAAAAAAAAAAAAAAAAAAAAAAAAAAAAAAAAAAGTCTTTGGTAATTTGATATATGTCCGGTGATGACATTGTGTGCTATAGGTAGAAGCCTTAGAAACAACGAGTGCTGGAAGTGTTCGTCGCCGGTATGCTGAATAGATTGATCTTGACTAGACTCATAAAGCACCTAAATACGGATCTCAACAATGGAAGCCTGAGTGGTTGATGAGATGACTAGCTGAAGAGACAAAAGGGTCGGTGAATGACCGTTTGCCTGGAGGTCCACCCTGGATTACAGACGCTATGATACATGATATGGTCAGAAATAACAGAAATGTCTCTGCAAGAAAAGAAAAGAAAAAGACCGTCTATAACCGATAAGCGTGAAGCTACCCATGGGCGAGTATTAGGACCACCATGAGGAGAAATGCTACCTTAAAGGGTAGGTGTGTCAAAAAAAAAAAAAAAAAAAAAAAAAAAAAAAAAAAAAGAGAGAGTTCCGAATGAAAAGAAAGAGACAAGAGTGCAATACAGAAGACCATATCATGTCAAGTATGCTGAAGTAGTAATCCAGAATGTGATTAAGACATTCAGGTTGGTTAGGACCCACTGGTCCGATTCTCCGAAGCGAAATTATCGAGTTGGCTTGCTTAAGAATAAGCTGTGAAAGATCCTTGGCACACACACACTAGGAGTCTAGTTTGGATCACCTATTCAGACGATCGGAGTTGAGCATATCGAGTACTTTGAAGATTCTCTGGCTTCGACATCAAGCATTCGTTGAGGACGAAAATATATCCAATTATCAGAGATGATCGTGAGAGGAATTGCAATACGACTGAGTGGAATCATTGACATCAGTTTCAGTTTCTGCCGAGAATGGCATTCTGGGGGCGAGGCCCACATTGACATCAGTTTCAGTTTCTGCCGAGAATGGCATTCTGGGGGCGAGGCCCACATTGACATCAGTTTCAGTTTCTGCCGAAATGGCACTCTAGGGGTGAGACTTACATCACATCAGTTCAGTTTCTGCCGAGAATGGCATTTTGGGGGCGAGGCCCACATCACATCAGTTTCAGTTTCTGCCGAGAAGGCATTCTGGGGGCGAGGCCCACATTGACATCAGTTTCAGTTTCTCAGAATGGCATTCTGGGGGCGAGGCCACATTGACATCAGTTTCAGTTTCTGCCGAAAATGGCACTCTAGGGGTGAGACTTACATCACATCAGTTTCAGTTTCGCCGAGAATGGCATTTTGGGGGCGAGGCCCACATCACATCAGTTTCAGTTCTGCGAGAATGGCATTCTGAAGGCGAAGCCCATATTACATCAGATCATTATGGTCCGGGAATGGACAGTCGGGAATGGACAGCTCAGGAATGAGCACGCTCGGGAATGAGCAC